>JARHVA010004184.1:1587500-1668601 GCA_037957365.1 Torreya grandis
AGATGATTCCAAACCTACTCTGATACCAGATGTTGATTTTGGTTTAGGTTTGCATAAGAAAATAAAAAAAATAAGATAACATAAAACATGACACATATATCATATTATTCAAAATAATTAACCTGCTATAATAGAGGCTAATAAATATCCATATAATAGGAGAAACAACCTCATATAAGGAAATAACAAACCAATTGGATTAGATAAAAACCATACGAGAATATATTTCCCATATCATAACCATACCATGTGAATACTATCCTCAACAAGTGGATCATTATTTAGTTTTGACTTCTTGTTTGTTGATTATTTTACTCAGTTTTATTTTTGATTATTTATCCTGATCTGATACTTGTTGGCATTTCATTAGTTTTTGATAATATTTATTTAGTTGTCAAAGATGTGACTCATGTTGGTCTTGAATAACATTTGTTTATTATCATAGTCTTATTCAAATTTGATTAAATGTCTTTCATATTTTGGCTTTGCGGCATTAGTTATTAGATTAAACTCATTTATCATGGTTATGTTTCGAAGGCATGATAACATGGATTCGGTCTTGAGATTTAATTTAATTGCATTCATTGTCTTCATTATTTGTTGAGACTCTTGTGGCATTTAATTTTTATTATGAACAAGTATTATCTTGGCTTTGGCTAGGTTATGAGGGACACAAACCACCATGGGGTTAGCACTATTCAAAGTGATTTTTTTGTTTTGTAACTTTAGTCAATGGCATTGGCTTGCAATTCATGGAAAAATGTGTCAACACTCTTATTAACCTTATTAGGGATTTTTTGGTCATTTTTGCATGCATCTTGGAAACTCTATGCTTGGTAATATATTTCAAAATTTTAAAATGGCAATCAAGGGAAATAAAAATGTAGTTATCTGCATGAGTTTATCTCAGAGCTTAAATTGTAGTGAGCTATTTGATTTTTTGGCCATGCAAGAGTTTTTTATGGAGTTTTTGGTGGCTTTATTTAGATTTAAAAGGTTTATTGTTCTGTTGAATTCATCATGGAAAATGCTGAAAGCTCATGGAGGCAAAGGAAATAAGTAAAATCATCATTCTTTTGGATTTTTTATCTGGCACTCAAGTAAGTAATGTATTTGATTTTTTGGGTTGTTTTTATAGTTCAGCCTTGTTGAAATGAATTTATATTTAAAGTAAAAAATTAATGAATCACTTTTATTATATTTTGGATTGTTAAAATATTATTCTCGAAAGTTTGTTTATGTGATTAAAACCATGCAAGGTCTGAGTTCGATTTTGGGTTGTATTTGTTGCTTTAATAGAAAGATTATTTTAAAGCCATTCATGGCTCAACTATAGCATGCATTATAGATATTATTAGTTCTAGGTTAAAATGGTATGAGGGTTTGTATGCAATTTGATGTTATTATTGGAAACTCTTTTATTGTATTTGAAAGGCTGTTAGGCCACAATTATGAATAGTTGGAAACTAGGTTATGTATTTTGAAACCCTAGATATATAGTATGAGTTTTATTTGGATTGTGTTTTGTGAATAAAAACTAACATGTACATTTTAGGTTTTGTATTTATAAGAATATAATTAAAAATATGAGTTGTAGATGGGGTTTGAATACCATCAAAGTTTTGCTTAAAAGATTATTTTAGTGTGTTTCAATTTTATCCGTACAACTAAGGTTTTTAATTTAATCATTATGAGGTTTTTGAAATATAATGGGATTCTATTATTATTCTCTTCATATTGATTATGCTTATAATTTTTTGACTTTGGGTTATGGATTATTAGAGTAGATTCATTCATTATGATATTTGAAATTTGGCTTGACTTTAAACATTTGTATGAATGATTTTAGTCACTATTATCACTACTAGTTAGAATAATAATCTTGGAATATTTCCATCATGAATTTTCATTGATTATTTTGGTCAATATTGATTTGGTAAAATGACTTAATTGAATATCATTTAAATGACTTAAAATGACTTAATTGAATAAATGATATTGATTAAATTAAGTCATTTTACTTAGATGGAAATATTTAAGGAATAATTTTTGTATTTGGGGTTATTGGTGATTTAACTACTTTGGGAATATTGGAGTCTTATTCCTAATTTAGTTAAAGTTTTGAGTTGAATAAATTAGTAAATAATATTATAATAAAAATAATATTGATTTGTATAATTTATTTGACCTTTGTATCTTTCTAAAAATAGCAATCAAATAGGAGAAATATAACTTAGCTTAAATAGAACTGAGATGGTTGAGATAGAAGCTGGTATTGGTTATGCATGACAGGGACACTGTCGTGAACTAGGATATGGATTTCATTTAATGAAAGGATAGGAGGGCTAAAAATAAGACACTTTGGGGTCTTGCGCTATAGTCTAGGTCTTGTCACTATTATCTAAATTGGTCATAGAGATCTAATTTTTCTAGGTTTTATCCATTATCCCTATGTGAACTTGCCTATGAATTTTTGAGTTTTGACTATCAACAAAAATCCTTGTAGAGTTAATTTAATATTCAATCCTAGACCTTCATTATGCTTAAATGAAACTTGAGAAAGAGGGGGGGGTTAGTGTTGGTAAAATGCATTAAATGTGTATTCACACCCCTTGTGTGGGCATGTTACCTACATACCAATACTCTGAAGAGGGTTCAAGCCATATGTAGTTCTCCCACTTGATGTGCTTTATGAAATAGTGTTATGTAGATGTAAAAATAATAAATTTCATGTGATTGAGGTGGTTATGGACTGGTATGAGGGTTTGAATATGTTGGTAGCTATATTAGATGGTTGTATAAAAAAATAGGGAAATTTTCCTCAGTGGTCTTGATTATATTCTTGCTTGCTTTTGTAATTTTTCCTAACCACTTATAAATGAACTTTAAATGGGATTTTATAGAGATCTATTGGTCATGGGTTAGATGCACTCACACTAGAACAACACAATAAAGAAGAGGAATTAAGAGAAAATGGTCATTTGATCTCAAAATGTGATTAGATAAGAGCACTAGAAATGTGACACCCTAGGGTCCAATGCTATAGTCCAACTTAGGCAATATTGTCTGATAGGTAGAAAACTTGGGGGGTGGAATAAGCATGGAAAATAGAGCTTGGATGAGATGGAATTAGGTCTTGAAATTCTATGAATGATTTAGAATTAGTAAAAATGTGTCTACAAGGGTCATGAGATCATACAAGGACTTATGGGTTGGGTGTCACAAGCCACACTCAAGCTACTAATTTTGATATTTTATATGACTACATTTACCCCCTCTTTATTCTAGTGATGCATCAAAGCAAAATATTAGGATAAAGGAAAAATAGAAAGTGTACCTAAACTTACTTGCAAGGGTGCATCCCATGAAGCTGTGTGATGTTGGGTATGTGTAGAGAGAGCACATTGTGAAGTGTAAATCTATAAGAGAAAAAAGAGTATATTAGTTATTACTAGATATGTTATATCTAAAATAAGAATGTATAAAGTTGGGTAAGAGAGAGAAAGATAAAGGAATGAATACACCTCACTAGGTACGTGAACCAATAAACAACCTTTTATGATAATGAGTGATGCAAGATGATGTTGAGTAATATTGTGCATGTGTTGTACCAAGAGTAATATCATGAATAGAGTTGAGTGTTTAATTTATTGAGGGTGGATCAAGAATGCAAAGGCTAACCCTTTGGCTCCATCATTACCTACTAAGTAAATCTAGGTGGTCATGTATATGCTAATTGATGTTTGGACTATGTGTCCAATCCCTCTGAGTAGGTTGCTCAAGAATACAAAGGCTATCTAGTCCTTTGGCCCCATCATTTCCCCATGAAGTGAAGCTATAAACTAATATCAATATTAATATATGTCATATGAGATGGCTTATAAAACCCATGAATGCTCTGTAATCTAAAAATGTGGTGTGGATAGCCGAATGTGTATTAGAAACTAGGCCAATCTTGGCCACTCTAGAAGGAGGAGATTATTCTTGTATGAAAGCCACTCTGAAACTGGAAACTTGGCTTATGTGAAAGCCACTCAAGAATGTAAAGTTTATGCTTGTATGAAAACCACTTTGAAATGATGTCAACCACCTACAAGTGGAGTAAGGCATGCAACTATTGAGAATGGTTGGTTAATATATTGAACTCAAAAAGAAAATAAGTCAAATGTGCTATGCACATTGCCCCTAATCAATCATGTCTGTAGCATGGATTCTAATTTGGAAGTTATACCAACTACCTAATCTAAAAATAGAAGTGAGAGCCATTATCCTATGTATGATGCCCCTTATATCTAGATTCTCTGATAAAAACTATACTGAAACTATTGAATCTGGACTGATCTATATCTAACAAAACTATAGTTGAGTTGACTTTTCTACCTATTTCTACAAAATATGGGTTTTTTGTTGTTTGGATAGGAGTGATAGAAATAGGATACCTTACTATCTAGCACTATTATCTATATTTGGCATTGTTATCCTTTACTAAAACTGATGACTATTCTATAATCATCATTATTTTTTCTTGTCTATTTTACCTGATTTGACCTCTAATTTTTATTATGTGTTCTTAAAACTGATTTTTTGATCGATAAGAGCTTAGATCTCTATGATAAAAACCATATTTATTACCCCCTTTTTTGAGGGTATGAATGAAGAACCTAAAATGACTACCCTTAGAATAAAGATCCCTACAAGTGTGTTATGCTACAAAATATATGATATAGTAATGATAATTGAAAAGATTTCTAAAGATATAGCATAGTTTGTATTGGAAATTGTTAGATCAAATAGGGGTATGCCTAGATAGATATAATAATGTAATAGCATGTGAAATGTATTGAATTGAAGCTATAAATGTTAGTTTTTAGTTATCATGGAGGGATGGAACATGATGCCCATCATGGCATCTAAGAAATCAAGATAATGCATGGTGTGTATCATGGCATTATAGATAGTGAGAAGCAAAAAATCAAGAAGCATATGAGAGTGGCCAAGGGGCCAAGAAAACAAGGGACATGGGTACATGTCACTCAAACTAGAAAGTAGGCATACAAGGTATGTTCAAATTTCACATACACATACAATTAAAAATAAGCAAGGTTGGCATGAGGGCCACAAGCACATAAAAGAGTAAAAGCAAAGAACAATGGCAAATGTCCTAAAGCACACACAAGAATAGAAGCAAAGGAAATTTGTAAATGTCTTAAAGTACATATAGGAGACAAAATAAGAACTGAGAAATGCAATCACATATAGCTACAGAAAGTAAGAAAGAAAATCATGTAATATACTAGAAGTAAAATCACATCTAACTAATGAAAGAAACAAGTCAAAGTATGCAAGACATGGATTACAAGACTAGGTATATGCCAGGAAATACAAAAGTTCTATATACTAGTGAGTGTTGATAGAGCAAACTGTGTAAGCTAGTAAGTGATGTACGTCAACATGATAACTAGAGTGTGTGGTGTAGGAATGACATAACTTGGATGGTGTAGTCATGTAGAAGATACCCTCAATGGGCAGATATATCAATGTGTGTCTCAAATGTAAAATTAGGATTCCTCTTAAATGGGTAGAGTGAAGCAGTCAAGGATTTAGAAGTCACTGCACACACTCAAAGAAGATCAAGTGAAGCATGGTAATGTAGATAAATCAACAAATAATAGCATAAAATATTAAAATGTAAGTATAGCATGGTACTATAAATGTAAAGCATGGATGATGCATACAATTGAAATGTTTTTGGTGTTTTTTATTTTTTTGAATGTATTTGGATTTGAAATGTGATATTATTTTTGGTATTTTGACATATTTGAATGTTTTTGTATTTTTGATATAAACTATGTACAATCAATTGCAAAGAAACTATGTGTAAATAAGGCTACGGAGAGACGATACTAACCAATGAGTCTCATGGGAGATTTACTATCATGGGGTCTTGTATCAAAGAGAGGGATCGTGCATGATCATGAAGCATGATAAAAGGGTAGAGACTATGGCTCTGAAAGCTATGTATGTTGTAAATTCTCTAAAATCTATATTGGGTAAACTAACTATGGGGTCCCCCTGTAACTCTAAGAAGTGGATGTAACTGTAAGGCTCTTAGGGACCCATTTGGTAATAGGAGAATCTCTCTAAACATGTGATTTATATGTAGAGGTGTGAGACCTCAATGATACTACCTTGGGTGTGAACACTATAGCTATAATCTATCTAAAATTATAAAATTATGGTTACTCTAAAATAGACCTTTGTAGAAGTGTATGAACTCTCTATGCTGGTGATGGAGGCCTCATTTGTGTTTGAATCTTAATTAGAGGAATAACTAAAACTAGTGTAGAAACTAAAATTGGTGGTGGAACTAAAACTAGTGACTAAAAAATAGTAGATGGATCGGAAGTGGGGAGTGGTAACTCATATGAAACTCTACCAATTATAACAACTTGATTATCATGAATGAATTTCATGCATCTATGAATTGTAAAAGGTACTACTCAAATTTTTTGAATCCATGGTCAACCAAATAACATATCAAAAAATCCTACACTTGGGATAATAGAAATTGGTATGGCCACAAGTGTTGAACCAACTTATAAAGAAAGTACAATCTCACCTAATAAAATCTATATGTGCCCAATGAATCCACTGATAACTATGTCTATCAAGGTAATATCCTACTCTAAATATTCTAAATGCTATAATAATGTCATAGTACACATGTTCACACTAGATCTATTATCTATGAGAACACTTGAATAGGATGATGATGAATGTAAGCTTTGATAAAGAATGCATGATAATATGAATCTTCCTCAACTATCTCCTACTCTAAGAAGGATATATAAGGTATAATTGGAACTCTAGAATTGTACACACCAATCATGTTACTCAAAGGATGTGACTCAACTAAAGGTGCCCTATATGTAGCTGGTGGTAGATGTGCATGATATGCATGGTGCACACCTAATGTATCCCCTATCTCTTATTTATAATGTTGTAAGAAAGGATCTAAAAATATTTTCAAAGTTTTATCCAATGTTTACTTTACTAGAGGAGGCTCAATAGGAGTGCCAAGATCAATAATGTTGTCATTTATCAAGTTTTGTATCTTTTGTTTCAAACTAATGCATTTATTTGTTGTGTGGCTTGGTGCCATGTGAAAGTCATAAAATGCATTTTGATCATATCCCCATGGAGGAGGATTTATTGGATCAACTTCTTGAATAGGAGGGAGAGATATGATATTATATTCCAATAACTATTGTAAGACTCTAGCTAGAGATAATAATAGATTGGTAAATGTTTTTCAAGGACGTGCTAATAAAACCACTCATTAAGGGGGCTCTAAAGCCACATTGACTTTAGGTTTATTTTAACTCTTGCTATCATTGACCTTGACTTTGTATGGGACTTTGTCATTACTCTTATTTATTTTATTTTTTTATATACTTGTGTGCCCATTTAAATTAATTTGACTTCCCTTTTCTTTAGTGTATGAAATAACTCAATGAAGGAAGATAACCTTTTGAACATTATTAACTCATGCAAAGATGGTATAAGACTCTATTTGAAGAGATCTTATAACTCATGATCATCCATGGGGCTAGTCATCTTAGCCAAGATAGTCTTATATTGAAGAGCATAATTTATGAGATGATCATTTGATTTTTGTTTCTATTGTGAAACTTGGGCATAAGAAACCTTATCACCAATGTTAATGTTGAAATGAGTTAGGAACATGTCAAATAAAGGATTGAATGCATTGATCAACTATTTTGGTAGAATATAGAATCATTGTAAAGAATCATCCTTTAGACTCTATGGAAATAGCTTGGTTAGTAGCCAGTGATTTAGTACATAGTCCAAGCATGATGTATGAAAATCTCTCAAGTGTGTCTCTAGATAACCCTTACCATCATATAGAGTGAGCTTAGGTTGAACAAAACTTGGTGTCAAGGGTGTGGAATCAATATGACATGCCAATGGTTTATGACGTAGAGAAAAATAATCTAAGGCATCTGTAGGTCAAGAGGCATCTTGCTCAAGATGTAGCACCTTAGATTGAAGATATTTTATCTCTTACACAAGGGCTACCACATCGAGAGACAAAGATGTGCTAGTTGTAGCTAATGGTGGCATAAAGGAAGGTTGGGATGCTATAGGGGGTTATTGAGAAATGGTTGCCTCCATAATATCATTTACAACTGGATGCTCTAAAGGAAAGGAAGACTCAACTTGCTTAGCCATTTTAATTTCCATGATAGATTTCAAGATAAGAGTATGATATTGGGATTGTTCCCTGAGTCTTTTTCAAAAATCTTTGTATGATCAAATCTTTGTTGAGGAAAACTTCATTGTCAATAATACGTGGAAGTGGATCTGAAGTTTGATGTGGTGGGTCATGAACATTGATGTTTGTATCATCATTGTTATTCTCATACTACTCATTGTCAAAATTATCCTCATAGAAATTGGTGTAATCTAGATGTGTAAGATTTATAAAAGGAACTTGAGCTAGTTATTTATCCATAGTATATGATTAGGTTGAAAGAATATAGGTTAATTTAGAAGGATTACCACTAAGTCTTGTACTTCATCTCAAAGGAAGAGATGCAAGAAGTTTAGATGGCATAAGGAAAATAACTTGAAAAATAAAAGAGCAGATTAAATAAATATAATCTAAACAATGAATTGGAATATGCATAAAAAAGGATACGAAGCTCACAAACATGTAAGGTGATAACTCAATAGTAATGGGACTAGTAGATGCAACTAAATTTTTGGAAAAAATGATATTTTTAAAATTTACTATGGAATTGTGAAAATTAAATGCTAATTTTTTATTTAAATATGCAGTTAAAAAATTAGAAAATTCTTGATTTAAATGGACCTAGTATATGCAACTAGGGTTTGGATGAAAATAATTTCTAAAAATTACTATGGAATTTTAAAAATTAAATTAAATGTTTGATTTAAATAGGCAAGTAAAAAATTACAAAATATTTCTAAAATTAGCAAGAAATTTTTACTAGGGTTTCTAGGGTTTTTGTGTGCAAAAGGACCTAGTAAATTCAACTAGGGTTTAGAATAAATGATTTTTAAAATTAATAAGGTAAATTTAAAAATTAAATATGAATTTTTTATTTAAAATATGTAAGAAATATCAAAAAAATATTTGAAAAATTCGTAAGGAATTTACCCTAGGGCTTCTAGGGTTATGCATAAACAAAGTCAGGTTCACCAAATGATTTAAATACTTTAGGAATATTGGAATCTTATTCCCAATTTATTTAAAGTTCTGAGTTGACTAAATCAGTGAATAATATTGTAATAAATAGAATACTAATTTATATAATTTTTTTGACCTTCATAACTTTCTAAAAATAATAATGAAATAGGAGAAATATAACTTAGCTTAAACAAAATTGAGACAACTAAGATAGAATCCAGTACTGGCAATACAAGACTAGGAAACTATCATGAACCAAGATATGGATTTCATTTGGTGAAAGGATAGGAGAATTAAAAATAAGACACTTTAGGGTCCGACACTATAGTCTAAGTCCTGGTGCTATTGTCCAAATTGGTCATAAAAATCTAAGTTTTTTGAGTTTTGTCTTGTGTCCCTGTGTGAACCTACTTGTGAAATTTTGAGTCTTGACTAGCGACATTACTCCTTATAGATTTGATTTAATCTCTAACCCTAGTCCTTTAATATGCTTGAATGAAACTTCAAAAATGGGAGGGGGGCGGTGGCGTGGTGTGTTTGTGTGTCTAAGATACATTGAACATGTATCCACACTCCTTGTGTGGGTACACTACCTAAATACCAATACTTAAAAAAGGGATCAAGTCATATGTAGTTCTCCCACTTGATGTGCTTTGTAAAATAGTGTTATATAGATGCAAAAATGCCAAACTAGGTGTGCTTGAGGTGGCTAGGTACTGGTGTGAGGATTTGACTATGCTAGTAGCTATATTGGATGGATGTATATAAATAATAGGTAAATTTGCCTTAGTGTTCTTGCTTGTATTCTTTCTTGATTTTGTAATATTTGATAACTTCTTATAAATGAAATTTGAATGGGATTTTATAGAGATCTATTGGTCATGAATTAGATGCACTTGCACTATGTCAACATAATGTAGAAGAGGAATCAGAAAAAAATGGTCATCTGAGCTCAAAATGTGATTGACAAGAGTGATAAAAATAAGCCACCCTAGGGTTCAATGCTATATTCCAACTTGGGTGCTATTTTCCTATAGGTACGAGACCTAGGGGGATGGAATAAGCATGGAAAATAGAGCCTAATTGAGCTGAAATGAGGTCTCAGAAGTCTACAGATGACTAAGAATTAGTAAAAAGGCACTTAAAAGGGTCATGAGAGAATGTAATAGGGACCTATTGGTTGGGTGTCACAAACCACACTCAAGATACCAATTTTGACATTTTATATGACTACAACTGGTAGTAATATAATTCCATTTATTTTGAGTGTTTTTATCTTATCATTGGATTAAGGCTTGTGGGTGAAATGCCATGGATTGCACTCTTAATAGTCAATCTTAGAATGATATAAACAATCTTAAATAGTTAGAATAATTACAAAGGTGTTACTGTTATTGACCATGAATGTAAATAATCTTGTTTAAATGTTTCTATCATTTGGTTTTGTTAAGTCAAGCTCAGTTTACACTGTACCATACTCACTTCTCTCATTTGTCCAAAATTACATCCAACTGATGGGTGGGGTGGTCTAGGGAAACTTATGGTTGGGATCATTGGGAATGGATAGATGGGTATTTATTTTAATGGTTTCATGTGTAGAAGATTGTTTGTTGTACTTCTTCATGTTGATTTGTTGTTAGTTGATTGTAAATTGAATTGGTTCATTACTTTATAATTAACTTCATTTATTATATGGATGTTTATTATTTATGTGATAAAAGGTTAATGTTATGTTTATATTAAGTTAATATGTGAAAATTGACTTATAATGTGATTGGAGTTGAATTTATAAATATCAAATTATCTGTTATGTTGTTGTGTATGATTATAAACATTCATTGTGGACATATGGTTATACTATCAAGTAATTCATTAAGTTATCATTTACATCTAGGATGTATAGACAATATGAATTTATATCTACATGAGTTAAACTAATTCATTAATTATTTTATAATACATTGATTGAATGTTGCTACTAATAGAATTTTGTCTAAATCTCAAAGTGTTATGTGTTGATTAAAAATACAAATGCATATATTGGCATAGTTAAACAAGTTCATTTACTACTTCATGCTATGAATAGTTGTTAACAAAGATGTATAATGTTCATTTGATTATTTAATACTATCATTATTCTAATCTAATGAAGATGGTATTGTGTTAGTAAGATAATTAAGTAGTTAATTGGTGGTTTTTGAATTAAATTGTTAAGGTTCATTAGAGGGACATTGTAAATATATGTAGTTGCACATATGTCCTTAAGCTGAATAGTTATACTACTCAAACAACACAAATTGTGTTAATTTTTATTATGTATCATTGTGTTAAGACATGTTAACTTTAAATATATATAAGACTTTAAATTATTCATTAATAAGATAGACAAATTGATAAGGTTATCTTTAATGACTTTCAAAAGAGACATTCAAGTTCAATAAACTCTTAAGGATTATTAAGAAGTAATATTTTGTAATTATGAGATGGTGTCTTAATTGAACTTAAATAGACATAAGTTTTATATTGAACTATGAAGGGATATAATATTAACTTGGTATCTTGTTATGGATTCCTATAAATAACTATAAAAGTAATCAAGGTTAAATATCTTCTAAGGATTTTTAGAGGGAAACCGCTTTAAATGGAAACTTTTATACCATTGTTGAAGTGACAGGACTATTTTGGACAGTCTTGTATATTCACTTAGAAATTAGGATACTTATAATGATATTCAAATCTTATACTTATGACAAAGACAATTTAACAAACAAGTTTGTAAATGGTTAAGTCATTAAATGCTTTAAACTCGAATGGTTATTTCAATCAAGGCATGTTATGATTGAGGATCATCTACTTCACACTTGGAATTGATCACTAGAATAATAAAAATTTATTCTATTTCATTATAATGAAAATTTTGAGTTAAATTTTAATGATTTGAGTTATAATTATTAACGTGAATGAGAAATTCCTAACCTAAAATATTAAATAATAATGTAATGCTTGATATAAAGGACATTGATCTAAGATGTAGTTGAATCCATTCTAGAATGAGGTTAATGGTAAATATAATAGAAGTGCATTAAGTTACATGAACTCATGATGTTTTATATGTGTTTTTATAACCTATTAAGGTTTACTAAACTTAATAAAATCATTAAGTATGCATGTTTTGACCTATACCTTGAGACAAACCCTGCCTTATAAAATGGTAAGATGTTTCAAAGAGGAACATAAGCATGGTTGTTGAAACATTTCAAGAGGATTAAATCAATACACTTAAACCTTAAATCTAACCTCCTTATCTATCTATCAATGTGATTTCAATCTCATCCCTTGCTTGTTTGTGAATCTTGTAATGTGTTCTAAAGCTAGGTGTTATTTTTGGAAATAGTCCTTTTCCATGAACACTGCCTATTGCTTTTGAATTTTTAGATCTTACTTATGAAAGCTTAGTATGATGCTTATTCTATTGAATATGTCTTATTTCCTACATCTATTTTTTCAATGTTTTTTATTTACCTTATGAGGTGTTGACTACTTTATATCTTATGTGGGTATTAGGGTAAGTGTATAAGTTAGTGATGACTTTGCTAGGAGGGCCACATTAAAGTACATAGGTAGTCATGTGTTATTGTTACTACACTAACCCACTTATACCCAAATAATAAGTGGTTAAAATGATTCCTAATGAACTCATTGTTAATTTATAGACTTAGTCTAGTTCTTATGTTGACTAAGTGATTTAATAATTTTGGGAATATTGGAGTCTTATTCCTAATTTAGTTAAAAGTCTAGAATAGTAAATTAGTAATTAATATTCTATTAATTTAACCACTAATTTGTATAATTTATTTTATTTTTAACCTTTCTATAAATAGCGAAAAAATAAGAATTAGCTAAAAATAGGATGAAACGACTGAGACATGGTCTGGAATTGGTTGTGCAAGACTTGGAAAGTGTCACAAATTAGGTTCTAGCTTTCATTTTGTGAAAGGACAAGAGAACTAAAATAAGACACCCTAGGTTTTAATGTTATTATCCTCTTCTACCACTATTATCCAAACTATTCATAGAGGCCTGAGTTTTTTGAGTTTTGTTTGTTGTCTTTATGTGAGCCTACCTATGAAATCTTGACTGTTAAAGGTATATAGAACTCCTTTTACAACTGATTTAGTCTTAAAAACCTAAAATTCATTATGCTTTGATAAAATTTTAGAAATAAGGGGGGGTTAGTGTGTGTAAGATGCATTGAATGTGTATCTATACCCCTTGTATGGTCATGTTGCCTACATAACAATACTCTGAAGAGGGATCAAGCTATATGTAGTTCTCCCACTTGATGTGCTTTATGAAATAGCATTATAAGAATATAAAAATGATAAAATAGGTGTGCTTAAGGTGGTTAGGGACTAGTGTGAGGGTTTGTATATGGTGGTAGTTGTGTTAGATGGTTGTATGCAGAGAATAGGGAAATTTATCTTAGTGTTTTTGCTTGTTTTTGTAATATTTTCCAACTCCTTATAAATGAAATTTGTATGGGATTTTATAGATATCTTTTGGTCATGGGTCAAATATATTCATGTTAGGCTGACATGATGAAGGATATGAACTAGAAGGAACTAATTGTTAGAGCTAAAAATGCAATTCGATAGGAGCACCAAAATTAAACACCCTAGGGTTAAACACTATAGTCCAAATTAGGTGATATTGTCCTACAAGTACAAGACCTAAGGGGATGGAATTAACATGGGAAATGTAGTCTGGCTAATTTGGAATCAGGTTTTATAAGTCTATGAATGATTAAGAATAAGCAATAAGGTGTATAGAAGGGTCATGAGAGCATGCAAGAGGGACCTTTGGGTTAGGTGTCACAAGCCACACTCAAGATACCAATTTTGACATTTTATATGACTACATTTTCTCCCCTTTTTATTCTAGTGATGCATCAAAGTGAAATACTAGGATAAAGGAAAAGCAAAAAGCATACCTGAACTTACCTGCAAGGGTGAAGTTCATGAAGTTGTGTGATGTTGGTATGCATAGAGAAAGCATGTTATGAAGTGTAAATCTATAAAAGAAAACAAAGAGATCATTTCTTACTATATATGTTATATCTAAAATAATAACGTAAAAAATTTAGGTAAAAGAGAGGAAGAGAAAGGAACAAATACACCTCACCAGGTATGTGAACCAATACAAAACCTATTTTGATGCTGAGTGATATTGGGTATGTGCATAATGATGTTGTACCAAAAGTAATATCATGAACAGAGTTGAGTGCTCAATTATCTGAGAGTGGATTAAGAATTTAAAGGCTAGCTCTTTGGATCCATCATCTCCCACCAAGTGAATCTATGTGATCATGTGTGTGCTAATTGATGTTTGAAATATGTGTCCAATCCCTTTGAGTAGGTGGCTCAAGAATAAAAAGGCTAACTAGACCTTTGGCTCCATCATTACCCCATGAAGTGAAGTTATGTACTGATACTGGTATGAATGTGTGTCATGTGAGATGGTCCCTAAAGCCCATTAATGTTTTATATTCTGATAATGTGGCATGGATAGTTGAATGTGTGTTATAAACTAGGCCACTCTTGGCCACTCAAAAAAAGGTGGAGATTAAGCTTGTATGAAATCCACTTCAAAATTGGGCAATAGTATTATGTGGAAGCCACTCAAAAATGATGCCAACCATTCATAGATATAATAAGTCATGCAACTGCTAAGAATACCCAGGTAATATACTAAAATCAAAAAGAAAAAAAGTCAAATGTGCCATGCATATTACCCCAAATTACCAGTGTTTGAAACATGGATTTTAATCTGAAAGTTATACAAATTGCCATATATAAAATTGGAAGTGAGAGCCATCATGTCATGCATGATGCCCCCTATATCTAGATTTTTTTATAAAAACTATACTAAAACTACTAATTCTAAACTAAACTATTGCTGACAAAATTGTAACTATACTTACCTTTCTATTTGTTTCTAAAAAATCTAGTTTTTTACTATTTAGATAAGAGCATAAAAATATGACACCCTACTATCTAGTGTTTTATTCCAAACTTAGCATTCATCCTATGTTGATTCTAATAAGTATTCTATAATTCTCATTGTCTACTTGGTCTGTTCTACCTAGTTTGAAGTCTAGATAATGTTCTAGGTGTTCTAAAAGCTGATTTTTTACTAATAGGAGCTATGATCTCTATAAAAAACCCTTGTTTATTGCCCCCTCTTTTTAGGGTAGGAATGAAGACCCTATAATGACTATCCTTAGAATAAATATCTCTACAAGTGTGTTATGCTATGAAAAACATGATATAGAAATGATAATCAACAAGATATCTCAAGATATAACATGGTTTGTATGAGAGATTGTTAGATCAATAGGGGTATGCCTAGATAGATATAATAATGTAATATCATGTGCAATATAGTGAACTATAATTGAAAGTTTGGTTAGTTTTTAGTTGTCAAGGAGGGATGGAGCATGATGTCCATCATGGCATCTAAGAAATCAAGAGAATGCATGATATGGATGGATCATGAAATTACAAATAATTGAGAAGCAAACAAGAAAATAACATGTAAGGTAAGAAGTAAGAAGCATACAAAAGTGGCCAAGGGACAAAGTAAACAAAGGACATGGGCACATGTCACTCAAACTAGAAAGTAAGCATATAAGGCATTTTTAAATGCCACATACACATATAATTAAAAACAAGCAAGGTTGGCATGAGGGCCACAATCACATATAAGAGTACAGGCAAAGGACATTGGCAAATGTTCTAAGTCACATACAATAATAGAGGCAAAGAACATTGGCAAATGTCCTAAGGCACATACAAGAGATAAAATAAGAACTAAGAAATTCAATCACATCTAGCTACACAAAGCAAGAAAGGAAAGCATGTAAATACTAAAAATACAATCGCATCTAACTAATCAAAGTAAGAAGTGAAAGTATGCAAGACATGTAGCACATGACTAGGTATATGCTAATAAATACATAAGTGCTATATACTAGTGAGTGTTGATAGAGTAATCTATTTAAGATAGTAGGTAATGTAAATCAACATGATAACTAGAGTGTGTGGTTTAAGAATGACATAACTTGGATGGCGTAGTCAAGTATAAGATGCCCTCAGTGGGTAGATATATCAATATTTGTCTCGAATATATGAATTAAGGTGCCCCCTCAATAGGTAGAGTGAATTAATCAAGGATATGGAATTCATTGTACACACTCAAATAAGATCAAGTGAAGAATGGTAATGTAGATAAATCAACAAACAATAACATAGAATAGAAAAATGTAAGTTTAGCATTGTGGTAGAAATATAAAGCATGGATAATGCATATAATTGAAATGTTTTTATGTTTTTGAATTATTTGAATGTTTTTGTATTTTTGAAATATTTTAATGTTTTTGATATTTTGAAATAATCTATATACAATCAATCATAAAAAAAACTATGTACAAGTAATACTAAGCAACTAATGTACAAGTAAGAAAAAAGAAGCTATGTACAATCAAGACTAGGAAGAAATGATACTAACTAATGAGTCTCATGAGATACTCCCTATCATGGTGTCTTATATCAAGGAGAGGTATCATGCATGATCATGAAGCATGATAGAAGCACTGAGGTTGTGGCTTTGAAAGTTATGTATGTTATAAATACTCTAAAATCTGTATAGTGGAAACTAATTATGGAGTCCCCTTATAAATCTGAGAAGTGGATGAAACTATAAGGATTTTAGGGACCCATCTGGTAGTAGGAAGAGATATCTAAATATGTGCTCTATCATTAGAGGCATGAGACCTCAATGATACTACCCTAGATGTGAAAACTATAGCTGGAAGTTATCTAGAATTTTGAAACTATGGTTTCTTTAGAAGAGACCTCTATGGAAGTGTATGAACTCTTTGGGCTAGTGATAGAAGCGTTGAGTGTGTCTGAATCTAAACTAAAGGAAGAACTAAAACTAGTGTAAAAACTAAAAATGGTGGTGGAACTAAAATTGGTGACTGCAAAATAGTAGATGGCTCTGAAGTGGGGAGTGGTAACTCATATGGAACTCCACCAACTATAAAAACCTATTTAGTGTGAATGAATTTTATGCATTTATGAACTATAGAAATTACTACTCAGATTTTATAAATCCATGGTCAACCAAGTAACATATCAAAAACTCTTACACTAGGAATAATAGTAAATGGTGTGGCCACATGTGTTGGACCAACCCATTGAAGAAGTAAAGTCTCACCTAATAAACTCTATATATGCCTATTGAATCTACTGATAACTATGTCTATCGAGGTGATATCTTACTCTAAATATCCTAAATGTTTTAGTAATGTCATACTGTACATGTTCATAGTGGATCCATTATCTATGAGAACACTATGAATGGGATGATTGTGAATGTAAGATCTAATAAAGAGTGCATGATAATCTGAATCATCCTTAACTATCTTCTAATCTGAGAAGGAGATGGAAGGTCTAGATATAACTCTAGAATTATACACATCAATCATGTTTCTCAAAGGATGTGTCTCAATTAAAGGTGCCTAGTATGTAGTTGGTGGAGGATGTGCATGATATGCATGGTAAACACCTGATGTATCCCCTATCTCTTATTTAGAGTGTTGTGGGAAATGATCTAAAAATATTTTCAAAGCTTTAGTCTATGTTTGCTTTGCTTGAGGAGGCTCAACTAGAGTGCTAAGATCAATAATGTTTCCATATATCAAGTCACGTATATTGTGTTTCAAATTGATGCATCTATTTTTTTGTGGCTTGGTGCTCTATGAAAATCACAAAATGTATTTTGATCATATCTTCATGGAAGAGGATTTTTTGGATCGACTTCTTGAATAAGAAGGAGATATATGATATTACATTTAAATAACTATTGTAAAACTTTGGATTCAGATACTGATAGATTGGAAAAAGTTCAGTGAGGAGGTGTTGATAAAACCACTCATTGAGGAGGCTCTAAAGTTGCATTAACTATAGGTTGATTTTGACATTTGTTATCATTGACCCTTTCTTTATATGAGACTTTACTATTACTCTTATTTATTATGTTTGATATACTTGTGTACTTGCATTTGCCCATTGAAATTAATTTGACTTCCCTTTCCTTTATTATATGACATATCTTAGTGAAGGAAAAGAATTTTTTGAACATTATTAACTCATGCAAAGATGATAGAAGACTCTATTTGAAGAGATCTTGTAACTCTTAATTAGCCTTGGGGCTAGTCATCCTAGCCAAGATAGTCTTATATCAAAGAACATAATCTATGAGTTGCTCATTTGACCTTTGTTTCTGTTATGCAACTTGGGCATAGGAAACTTTAACACCAATGTTAATGTTGAAATGAGTTACGAATATATCAGTTAAAGGATTGAATGCATTGACTGACTAATTTAGTAGACTATAGAACCATTGTAAAGTATAATCCTTTAGACTCCATGGAAATAGCTTGGTTAATACCAAGTCATTTGGTACATAGTCAAAACATGTTGCATGAAAAGGTCTCAAATATGTCTCTGAATCACCCTTACCATCATATAGAGTGAGCTTGGGTTGAACAAAACCTTATGGTAAGGGTGTTTAAGCAATATGACATGCTAATGGTATATGTAATAGAGTAAAAGAATCCAGAGCCTACATCGGTATAGAATCACCTTGCTCAAGATGTAGCACCTTAGACTGAAGATATTTTATCTCTTACACAAGGGTAGCCACAAATATGTACTAGTTGTAGCTGGTGGTGGAATTGAGGAAGGTTGGGTTGTTATAGGGGGTTGTTGAGACATAGTTACCCCCATAGTGTCATTTTCAACTATTTACTCTGTGGTTTGAGAGGATTGACCATTGTTTTCTTTTTTTTGTGCTTCATGTAGTATTGTAAGCATGTCATCTTGCATATCAAGATGTTTAGTTAAAAGTTCTTGAAGTAATATTTTATCAATTTCATCAAAACTAGTGTATTGGGCCATTGTTAAAGTAGGAAAAAAAATTGAAAATTGATTAAATTTTTTTTAATAATTTGTAATAAGCAAAGTTCTATGGATGGAAAGTACTAAATATAGCAAATGTAAAGTCCTAAAAATAGCAAACTAGAAAATGTATAAAAAGGATACGAAGCTCACAAACATGTAAGGTGATACCTCAAAAGCAATGAGACCTAGTATATGCAATTAGGGTTTTAAAAATGATATATTTTAAAATTACTAAATAATTTTAAAAATTAATTTTAATTTTTTATTTAAATATGTAGGTGAAAAATTATAAAAATATTGAAAAAAAATATTTAAAGGGACCTAGTATATGCAACTAGGGTTTGGAAGAATATATATATATATATATGTGTGTGTGTGTGTGTGTGTGTGTGTGTGTGTGTGTGTGTGTGTGTGTGTGTGTGTGTATGTATGTATGTATGTATGTATGTATGTATGTATGTATGTATGTATGTATGTGTGTATGTGTGTATGTGTGTATGTGTGTATGTATGTATGTATGTATCTATGTATATTAAACTTAATATGGAATTTTAAAAATTAATTTTAATTTCTAATTTAAATATGTAGGCAAAAAATCATAATAATATTTCTAAAATTAGCAATAATTTTTTTCTAGGGTTTTTTTGCACAAAAGGACCTAGTAAATTCAACTAGGGTTTGGAATAAATAATTTTAAAAATTACTAAGATAAATTTAAAAATTAAATGTGAATTTTTTATTTAAAATATGTAATAAAAATTAGAATATTATTGGAAAAAATAGTAAGGAATTTACCCTAGGGTTTTAAGGGGTTTTATACGCAAATGAAGTAAGTTGGGTTCACCAAATGATTTAATAATTTTGGGAATTTTTAGACTTATTCATAGTTTAGTTAAGGGTCTAAATTAATAAATCAGTATATAATATTTCAATAATTTAACCACTAATTTGTATAATTTATTTATATTTTTAACCCTTCTATAAATAGCAACAAATAGGTAGAAAATAAGCTAGCTAAAAATAGGATGAAACAATTGAAATAGGGTCTAAAATTTACTATGCAGGACTGGGATAGTGTTGTAAATCAAGTTCTAGATTTCAATTTATGAAAGGATAAGATCATCTAAATAGGACACCTTAGGGTCCAATGCTATTTTCCTCTTCTACCACTGTTGTCCAAACTGCTTATAGAGACCTAAGTTTTTTGGGTTTCATCCATTGTTCTTGTGTGAGCCTACCTATGAAATATCAACTATTAAAGGTCTTAAAAACTCCTTTTAGAGATGATTTAGTCTTCAAACCCTAGAATTCATTATGCTTTGATAAACTTTGAGAAATAAGGGGGGTTAGTGTGTGTAAGATGCATTGAACATGTATCCACACCCCTTGTGTGGGCACATTACTTACATACCAATACTCCAAAGAGAGATCAATCCATATGTAGTTCTCCCACTTGATGTGTTTTGTGCAATAGTTTTATGAGAATGCAAAAATGCTAAATTGGGTGTGCTTGAGGTAGCTAGGGACTAGTGTGAGGGTTTGAATATACTGGTAGCTATATTAGATGGTTGTATGTAGAGAATAGGGAAATTTGCCTTAGTGTTCTTGATTGTATTCTTGCTTGCTTTTGTAATATTTACCAACCCCTTCTAAATGAACTTTGAATTGGCTTTTATAGAAATCTATTGGTCATGGGTTAAATGTATTTGCATTAGACTGACAAGATGAAGGATAAGAACTAGAAGGAACTGACTATTGGAGATAAAAATGCAATTAGATAAGAGCACTAAAATTGGACACCCTAGAGTTTGATGTTATAGTCCATGTTGGGCACCATTTCCTATAGGTTTGGGACCTAGGGGGATAGAATTAGCATGGGAAATGTAGTCTGGCTAAGATGGAATTAGGTTTTGAAAGTCTATGGATGATTGGTAATAAGCAAAAAGATGTCTAGAAGGTTAATGAGAGCATGTAAGAGGGACCTATGGGTTCGGTGTCATAAGCCACACTTAAGCTACCAATTTTGATATTTTATATATCTACACTAAGATAAAGTTATAAATCTCACTTCGATTTCCATGATAAACTTTAATTAAGTAATTGTACCATAGTTATTTATCTCTATGTTATAAAAAAATTATGTTTGTTATAAATATGTATTAGCTTTATATATTTCAAGGCATGGATATCTATGATAAGCCCACTAATATTTCCCCCATTTATGGTGAGGGATGAAGCCTACAAATCTCTCATCTCAAAGAAAAGAGTTTATACATCATGTTATGTATAAAAATTTAAACATGTAAAATATGTGCACTAAGAATATTATATATGTCATCATATAAATATTTGATCATTTACACACATATTAAACATGTAATCAAGGGAATGCCATATAATTATCATGTCTAGTAGATATATAAATTAGTTATTGACCAGATTTTAACCCTAAGTCAAAATTTCTCACTCACTATAAGTTAAAAATTCCATAATATTGTCATATGGTCTTATCATGCCTTATATGGTCCCTAAAATTCTTTATTAAACTTTATTATCATTGCTTGATGTTAGTTTGAAAAATTTAAGATAATGTCTTTTTTTAGTCATATAGTGGTCTAGACATGTCATGGAGAGATAAGCCTTAGTCAAGTTGTGTCATAGGTTTTTAGGAGTCTTTCAAGGTCATTATTTGTCTAACTCAATTAATACAAGCATTTCATGATGTTTTGGAATGTTTAAGGTTCATTTGTAGACTTGAAGGTGGTGAAAATGAAGGAAAAGGTGATATTTTAGCTAAATCCAATGTATGTCAAAGTAACTTAATTGAAAAATTAGTAAATACACCTTAAAATTACCTTGGATTAGTTACACAACTACCACATCTATCAAAGAGTTAGACAAGGTTAGAATCTTGAGTTTCATTGCCATATTAAAGAGTTAAGAGACTTGTAAGCAATTATTGAAGTCAATTTCAAGTGAAAATGCTTCATATATGTCTCTTGGGATTATACAAGTTATATAAAATCATGAAAAGAAGTTTGAGGTTCAAGAATTTCATAAATATCTTTCTCTCCTTCATCACTCCATTCACAAGCTCTTGAAGGCTAAATTAAATTACATGGTATAAGTCATATAGGTAGAGTTGTGGGCTAATATTTCATCCATATTTTGGTATCCCTATGGGTTTACATTTTGTGGAATTGGTTAGTGGATTGAGATCTTTATATTTATGAACAATTGCTAAGGAGGTAAACTAATTTTTGAAGACTCAAATCCCCATAGACTGAGTTTTATGTAACTTCAATGTAAAGTATGAGCTCATGGATACATGAAACCAATTTGAATGAATTTTTAAAGGTTTTTATATGCATCATACACTTTAATTCACCATTATGGCATGTGTGTATGGTCTTTTGGTAAGAAAAGTTTTTCTTGTGCATAGTTTGCAAGTGATTGTTAGTATTTATATGTTTCAGGATTATAAAGGTGTTATAATGAATCTAAGTTTTTATTATTTGTATTATAACATCCTTGAAATAAATTTATTTCCCTCTAATTATCTAAACATTTTGTACTAGTTGAAGAAAGGGTCACACTTTCATTCACCTCTTAAACTATGTTTTGTGTGCCTACATAACAAGTTGAGTTGATTTGGTCTGAGTATGTGTTTCCAAAGAGATCATATTTATTAATTAATAATATAATGTTTTTATTCATTAAATAATTATCTTTATATCCTAATAACCATATTTTAACTTTTCAAATGCTTAAACATAGGGTTGTAGACCTAATTGCATACACAGGCTTGTAGGTCTGCTTTTGGGAGAGTTTAGATGAAGTAAGAAGATTGAGTAGTAAAATAATTGTGTTTTGTTTAAAAATTTCATGATTTAAAATTATATTTATTCATTTATTCCATGTTCATGACACCAATCCTTACCTACAACCACACAACTCATTAACACCTGTAATAATGAGGAAGAAAATGATAGAAAAGACAGAGGTGGTTAAAGGTGCATTGAAAAGGATAATGGGATTGAAGGTAGTGAGAGAGACTATAAATGAATTTTTACCATTAATAATATATATTATTGTAGTTGAAATAAGTAAAAACCAAGAATAAATGTGAGCAGACCTTATCAATGACTACCTACAACCACCTATGTTGTAGAACGCCTTGAATAGTTATGATGATGGAGTTTACAGCTTTAAGGCATTGATAAGTTTCTAAGATATCTAAAAAAACATTATAAATCCATTTAAATATTCATATATAGATGATATAAGGCCTAAAACACAATCAAACCCTCAAGAATAGTCACACTATCCTAAATAGACCTCTATTGGTCTGTTAGAGAATGTAAGGGAGTTTCAAGGTGAAAGGAAGACATATTTCATGAAATAAATGTGTTTAAACTTATTAAAGTCATGTTTAAGTGTAAAAATGATTTAAATCACTATAATTTAAGTCAAGATAGAGCTGATAATGGTTAAAGATAAAACTCAACTATGGAATTCAAAAGACATACAGGTCTTCTTGGTAATGTAAGTGAGTTCAAGCTTGAAAGTAAAACATAATAAACTTGAAGAAGAATTGGAGTGAATATTATAAAAGTTGAAATTTAAATATTCCATTGATAAACCTATGAGTATTATATTAGTTTAATCCAAACAATACTCACCTCAATCCTCCATATACAACTAGTTGACTACAACATAGTCCTACCTAAGTTCATGAGAGGAAGATGCTTACCTAAATTTTTTTAGGTATGTGTGAAATTTGAGAATGAAAAACCATTTTAGTATGGTTTAATAATGATGGATAATTCTATAAGGCACCCAATATAATTTTAAGTGAAGATAGGATCATGATAAACCTTGCCTATTTAGTTCAAAACCATACACACATGTCTACCTTTTAAGAAGTTTGTGTTTGTAGGGAGAGGTACAAAGGCTTGTAAGAGAATTGAAACAAATAAATAGAATAGAATATTATTTAAATATTATGAAATATTTTACTGATATACCTCAAACACAAGCAACAAATAATGGAGACCATATTCAAACTCTCTTACAATCATACACAAGGCTAGTTGTATACACAATCCTACAAGGCAGTCAATTAAGAAGATGGTAGAGTGAAATGAATTTTGTTGAAATGAGAGTTTTGGAGACTCTAATAAAAATTTTAGAAACATTTTCAAGTATTTTATGAATTTATAGACCTCTTGATAGTTGAGAAGAGGTGAAATACAGTCAGCTAGGGTAAATTGATCGAGTTGGCTCAAGAACCCTAGGCCTAAGCAAAAGAGAGTGAAGGGGATATAATGGAGAAATAAGTGTTAGATAATAATTTTAATGTGTTAATTATAACATTATAGACCTCATTTATGTTTTTTTTATCTCAAATCAAACTCAAAATTTGCACTTTCAGGCCTCCATTCTCCTAGACCTCACTAACATAGCCTCTCAACTTGTGAGGCTATCAAATTTTTCTCATATATCACATGAAAATATTCATGGTGCCTCAATATTTTATTTATGAGGAGGAACCCTTGTATAATAAATATTCATGGTATTATTTTTTCATCTAAGGCCTCTCCATTAGGAATAATCGTTAAGATCTTGAGGCACTTTTAGGATGCCTACAGAGCTATAAGGACCCGATGAGAAATAAACAAACTTATATGCATATATATGGATTGTAAAAGATATAAAATGACATAAAAAATATTCAAAACTCCCCTTATCATTACCCCATTCCATTAGTTCATATTTTAGGTATAGAACACTATGGAATAGGTCAAAAGGGCTATTTTATGTTATTTGGGAGGTCTGTACAAGGTGTCAAAGCTTCAAATTTGATAGGGAGAATGGGGAGTAGGTTATATAATTGAATAACATAATTATTTTGGTTTTTTCATGTATTTATATCATGTAGATCCAATTTTCATTCTTGAGGCAAGGAGGCCTAATTTAGACCTTGTTAGGAGAGATAAGCAAAAAAAAAACACTTTCACTCACTTTCTGATCCTGAAATTAAACATGAAGCTGTAAGGACATACTAGGTATTATAATATGTATTCAAATTCTTATAAAAATTTATACATTTCTACACATAAGGAGGTTTACATGATTTTAGGGATATAAGGAATAAGGCCAATTTGGGGCTTTTGATAGAGAAAAAAAATTTGGGGATAGTTCGAATCCTAAAAATGGATAGTTGTAGGTATGATATGAGTTTAATAGGTCATCCATGAAGATAGTAAAATATTAATAAGAATAAGCCAATTTTTTAAATTTGTATACAAAATTATCCTAAGGAGATGAAGATTCCTCTAGACACCTAACAAAAGAATGGAGTGATGTGTCAAAAATAAACTAAAGGGGTCAATTGAGAGATGTCAATATTAGAATAAATATGTAATATAACCTGATATAACCATCAATAAAGCCACTTTTAAATCAATAATATGAATCAAGGGGCAATTTTGGAGAGCTAGTTAAGGTGTCAAGCAAGCATTCTAACTCCTATGCCATATGGAAGGTTGGAGCATATTTAGGAGTGAGACACATGGATTTGGAAGTTTTATCATGAATTTTACATATCCCCCTTTATTTTTTTAACTCACATGAACACTTGTCAATCTTATTCTACTATGACCCTATCTCTCTCTTCATAATTTGTATCCTCCTCCTAGGTATGGTCAAGCCCTACCTATTTTCATCCTATAATAAATGAAGAATCACTTTTTTTACTATCTTCATAGACTATTTAAATGTGTATGTTAGAATATATGATCTTTATAAGTGATAGATTCACTCCCTGAGCATTTGTCCTTGTTAACATTCACATTTAATTTTGAAATTCTTTTTCAGGTCTCTTGAAGTGTTTAAATGAAATGTGTATGAGTTTAGTGAGTTATCTTTTTCACTAGTGTCATATTACAACCTCTTGTTTATTCCTCCAAGCTCATTCATGTTTCATAAACCTCTATGATAAATACTTATGTAGAAAGGCAAATTTGTATTAGTGTCATATGTAGGTTAGGATCTTGTTTAAAGTGAAATTGTAGTTGGTTAGTAGTAATCAATTTAAAATTGGCGCATCACCTCTTTAGATTAGGTTTATTTGATATTTTCTCTCTCCGTTTTCATCTAAACAAGTTATTATTATAGGTGATGATCTTGAACAGATATATCAAAGGAGCAAGCCATTCAATCTAGGGGTTTACCCTTATTATAGGGAACCCATAGACCTAGGGGTAATCCCATTATTTCACTCAATTGGAGTAGTCTTGAACTACCTCTCTAAGGGTGCAAAATTGAGTGACAATAGTTTTGACACTCTTGATGGGACCGAATCCCAAAGAGTGGAAGAATTATTGGAGTGTTATTTTACCTATCAACCGTTAAAGGCATTCAACAAACACCAGTGTGGATTTTGAAAGCAATCAATTCATTTTATCATCCCAGTTACTTATTATAAAAAGTATTTGATTTAAATCATGAAGTTTGGATGGCTAAGTATGAAGTGAACTTCTACTATATGCATCCTTATTAGCCTTGTCATGACCCCAAATATGTGCCTCAATAGCCATATAAATATTTTTACCCTCCTTATGAGTCATATCAGCCCTATGGTCAACCTATTCTCCCTCTACATGACCATGATGTTGTTGAGTAGACTTATAAATAAGACTATAAATATATATATGAGGAAGGCTATAAATAAGGATATAAGGAAGGCTACGAGGAAGGCTATAAAAAGGCTATAAGTAGAATGAAATTATTGTTGAAGAAGATGTACCTACCTATCATCCTCAACATAACTTTTATAAGCTCTATGATCTGTATCAACCTCACCTTGATTCCTATTAGCCTTGTCATGAGTCATGTCAATCCTATGGTTGTCCTACATTCTACTCATATAATTCCAATTACACACCTCAATAACCTTATGATAACTTGCAGCAGTCAAACTCTTATTTTCCTACTTCAATTTCATCTATTGAAGAGCCTCAAGAAGGTTATGAGGAAAGTGAAGTCCTTCTTGAAGAATATTTCTCCCATTATCTAATTCAACTTGTTATCTCTCAAAGAGTCCCTTAAATAAATATCCATTCCAAAATGCATCCATGAATGATCCACCACACCTCATACTCTCTTTCCAACCCATGAACCTATTCATCACCCTCCCACCACATCCCTTCTTGAAGAAGAACCTATATTATGGGAAGCAAGTGAAGAGATTCAAGCGATAGTTTCAACTGATGAAGAAGACAACTCAAGTGTTTATGATGAATAATTAGCTATAGGTACCCCCCTTAGTGAATACAAATAAAAATCAATCTTCTTTAGTAAAGAAAGAGATGATCTAGATCAGTTTTTAGCTCCGAATGAAGAAGTTGATGAATACATGGAAAATAAGGCTTTAAAGAGGAACATCACATTGACTAAGTTGGTTGAATCTCATGAGCGTGATCAATAGATTAGTTTTGAAAAAATAATATAAAAAAATTTTATTGCTAACATCATAGACCAAGAGGACTTGTGGTAGAAGTTCAAGGAGATTTTTAATGAGATTGAGACCCTTCAAGGGGATACACCTCTTTCTGGTCAATTTGAAGAGACTCTTATAGATGTCCTTGATGGTGTGTTTCAAAAAGAAGATCCTATGCCATCTAAAATATTTGAGGTTACAACTAGCTTTGAAGTTGAAGACTCTCTAAGTGAGTAATTTGAGGTTGATAAAGTGCACAATAGCCAAGAAAATGAACTTTTTTAAGATGTCTTGCAACCTCATGATTTCATAGAAATACTTGGAATTCTTGAAATCCCTATGGTTATTGAAGATAAATAAGACAAAGATGATTGGCAACATTATAATGAACTCATTCAAGAGATTGGAGGCCTTTGTAAAGTTATGTTACTTATTGAAGATCATGTTCATAAGGACACTGAACAAGATGTCTCCATTAAAGACAATGATGAAGATTGGATTAAGTATGTAAAGCTCCTTGAGGAGCTTGATGAGCTTTCATCAACTGGTGATAAGTTTGATGTCATTCAAGATGCCATGAAGGTCAAAGAAACATGATTAGATGAAGAATCATTTAAGGTAAGTACAAACATCAAGATAGGTCATGAGAAGATTGTTGAAACACAAGATGAATTCACCTCATAGGTGATTTGTTTATAGTTGTCATTATTTCATTTGAAAACATGCCAAGAGGAGTGGAAAGTATGAAGGAGATGAAGACATCAAGAAAAAGGATAAAGAGATAGATTGTTTCATGTCATCCTTCATTTCATGGAGTAAATGATTGTACAAAATTTCCTTTTTATCTATAAAGGGGAAGTTCTTTTTAGGTTATTTGTATATAGCTAGTTTGCTTATGTCATTGTTGTGTTCCCTAAGTGACTGAAATCACATGTGTGAGTTTTGTTGCATTGTTTTATGCCTTGTTGTCCTTTCTTGTGTGTGTTTTGAAGTTCAAATAAGTTTGTTATGTCATGATAAAACTCTAATCAGTCTACAACTAAGTACAAATGACTCCATTTCCCAATGGAAAAATAAGGCTATTGGTCCATTTAGCATTGTAGGCATGCTACCCCTGTGAATCAAATGTTGACCAAATTTTGATCTCAAGTCAAAATTGGTCACCCCTTTTAATTTAAATTTTTTGTAGGATTGTCATGTGATCTTGTCATGCCTTATATGGTACCTAAAATTATTCATCAAACCTTATTAACATTGTTTAAGGTTATTTTAAAGAAGTTCAGGTAATGTCCTATTTTTGTCATATAGTGGTCTAGACATGTCATAGAGAGATAAGGCTTTGTTAAGTGGTGGCATATGTTGTTAGGAGTCTCTCAATGTAATTTTATGTCTAACTTAATTCATACAATCATTTAATGATGTTTTGAAATGTTTAAGTTTCATTTGTAGACTTGAAGGTGGTGAAAATGAATGAATATGTGATATTTTGGCAAACTCTAATGTATGTCAAATTTCACTAAGTGAAAAATATGTACCACACACCTTAAAAGTGCCTTATATTAGTTAAAGAACTACCACATCTATTAAAATTTTATAAAAGGTCATAATATTGAGTTTCAATGCCATCTTTAGGAGTTAAGAGACTTGTACATACTTCTTGAAGTCACTTATAGGTGAAAATGTTGTAGAGACATCCCTTGGGATTCTACAAGTGAAAAATGTTGGAAGAAAAATGATTGACTAGGGGGGTGAATTAATATTCAAAAAATTTAAACCAATTACCCTTGAACATTCATGAATCATTCAAATTAACTTAGTGATCTAACAATGCATTAAGAACCTATCACATGAGCATGAAATAAGATAACACATCACATATGTGGGAAAACCTCATGGGGAATAAAATCTAATAAAAAAAATCTTGGAAAAACTATCCTATAATAAAATGTATCAAATTTATTTGATCACCAACCTACCATGAAGCACCAACTTCAAATTTATCAATCTCCCACTTGACTTTAGCAAGCACTTACTTGCTAAGAGATTACAACCCCCTATAACTAAGTACCAACTTAGTTAAAGGACACTTCTATAAGAAATAACATATAAGGTAGTTATAACTCCCTCTAAACAAATCAAAAACTTAAACAAGACCAATTCTACAAGAACCAACTTGAAAGGAAGATTTAACTCCCTCTTTGACCTAGTACCAACATAGTCAATTACACTTCTTTCTTCTACTATTCTACTCAGTTCTGTATCTACTCTATTTGAACTCTACACAATATAATACATCAATAATGAATATTTGATTCAAATATAATATCCTCTCAATATATAATCAACATATGATGATCACTCTTTCAACTCTACTCCACTTGATCTCTCTCAAAATGCCTCTAGGCTTCTTCATTCAACTAGCTATCTTCAAGACTAAATAGGTCATATAACCTTGATCATTCAACTATATAACACCTATATTATTTTCATGAAATTATTATCTAATCTCTCTTGATGGTTTAAAACATGTCACCCAACCTCATTAGGCTAATTTATTTATCAATCCATTTGCTTGATGTATTCATGCCAAATAGGCCAAAAATGCATTACTTATATATAAGACTCTTACTCACACACCTTTTGGTCAAACGCACACACTCATCATCTTTGTTTTATTAAAAAATAGATCTTACACATTTAAAACATTAATCAATAAAAATTAGTTAGTCACAACACCTCATAAGCCTTATTACTCCTTTAGGTCTCATGGAGACCTAATTACATTAAGCCTTTTTTATCAACATGTTATCATTTGATCCCTTGGAAAACATTACATCTCCATACATGGAAAAAATATTTCATATAATGTCCAAATATACTTTATCCAACATCATATGATATCCATAACACCTTTTAGGTCCAACCCCTTCATGAAACCCCTTAATTGTACTTAATCTTATTAGGTCTATGTACACCAAAAAGTCTACCTTTTAATATTGAAGCTCAAACACACTTAATCCAATAAAACATGAAAAAAAAAATAGACAAAATATTCATTACCTCAAGGTCATTACCAAATTCATTCTACACTTTCACTTAAATCTTAATGCTTCAAGATCAACTCATCAAAATACTCACTCAAAATTGCTAGAATACTCAAAACACAATCATGAAACATTTGACCTATAATAACTATATTAACACTTTAAAATAATCCTAATGCATTAAAAATATTATATGTCATATTAAAAACATCCTCAAACACAAAACTCATATGGTCTAATATCAAAATGTTGGTCTTTCAAACCAATCCCATGACCTTATATCTCACAGACCAAACTAAACCAAACAAACCATTTTGGCTTCAACATTTTCATCTCTTTTCTTGACCCCCAAATATTATTCAAATAATTAAAATGACATAAAATTCCTAAGAAACATCTCCATGCACCTGGTTTCATCATTCTATAATGAAAACACAGTCGAATTCATCTTCTCATCTTTGCCTAGGTTTTGTACTATTTGCTTCATTAGACCTATCAGTGACTGGCCTTCTTGGATCATAAAATTTAACACCTAAAGCCTATAAAATTTCCATCAACCATCATGGACATGAAATATGGGTCTCTAACTTATTCCTCTATTAATTTAGCTACTTTGACCAAGTCAACTTTTGACTACTATAATGAATGTTTCACAAATAAGCCCTTTCCTATAGGCTCTTCTCACTCACCTAAAAAATCAATACCACTTGGAGGTGCTTGAGAGATTCCAATATAAGATCCAATAGTTTTTATAATAATTTAAATCCATTATGAGCTGATTTGAATAAGATCTTTTACATCAGGTCCTTATTAGGGTTTTACAGAGGTTTAACATAGGTTTTGGTGTTAATGATTGGTCATAAAGGACTACCCCTTAAATCTAAAACCAATACCTATAGATCTTATATATGACCATTACCTATCTTTCCTTAATATCTCAAGTTACCATGTAGAGGTTACACATGCCAATGAATGCTTGAAAGTCCTTCTCAAGTTCGTATTCCTTTATTCTATGCACTCAAGAGACCTTAAAACCACTTTCCATGCCTTTTCCATCAAACCATAACCTCGTAATTCATGATCAAGCCTAAAAAAACTTGAATTACCTCTATCCATGCTATCTTTTACACATCCACCTTGAAATATTATCCTCCTACCTTATTAGGCTAGGTAGGGCTAAATAATGGTCTAGGTGAAAACTTGGTCTAAAGGTCTTACCCTTTAAGGCTCATCCTGCGACTCTCATGGATGATTATACACCTTTATTAAATTATAAAATAATTCCATACAATATTCACTTGACTTTTATCATTAATTTCACCATGCTTCATTCACATGGATCACCTTGAAACTCTTCATGTCATGACTATGCCATATTATGCACATACATTCCTCTACACATACCTCTTTATATCATGACATTAGTGACTTATAAATACCTATGCATACACTATGATTCATATGATAACATTATTTTTCTTTAAACACTCTTCCATGATATGCACCTTCTATGCTGATAAGATTCATGACAACTCTTATGACCACACTTTTCTCTTATTATGCACCTAATGTTTCATGTACCTTGACATATCACATATTACCATCCATCCTTAATTAACTTTGGCATTAACCATCATAATATGCTTCTTGATATCACAAATAGTCAATATTAAGATTATACACCTTTGACATCAACCTTGACATCAATGACATGTACTTTCATGCAACCATTATACATTAATTATCTTCAAATTATCTTTTGCCTTCAAATTATCTCTTCCCTTCAAATTATCTCATGAAAACATCCTTTAATGACAATACTCTCTTAATTCACCTTGTATCATCACACACTACCAGCTAGGCTTAGCCACCTTTGACATCAACCTTCACAATATGTACCTTTGACAACATCATGTTTCCAATTGAGAACACACTCTTAATAGGCTACTCATATCCACAATACTTTCTCATTGTTTAACAATCTCTTTATGCCACTACCATGCTCAAGAACTTGACCAAACAAACCTTTTCCACCAATGAACATTATGCCTTTGCATGATGCACCCTTTTGACATCAATGAAAATAACATGCCAACAAACTCTCCCTTTGTCATTGATTTGAAACACATTAATGGAAAATGCACTATAATCTAAAATCACTTTAAAAAAAGGTAATTTTTCCATCTACTCATTCTCCCCATTTTGACATTAATGACAAAGGGTCTTCCAAAATTACCATCTAATCCTTAGACCTAAACTTCAATAAACAAAACAATAAAATGTTGACAAAAACTCACCTTAGGCCCATACCAATTGTTGTAGACAACTTATGGAACACTTTTAACTATACCTCAAGAAACCATGTTTCTTATGACTTCTACATCACTATTTTGACCCTTCACAACACAAATCTACAAATCTCCCCTAACTCCATACTCTCCTCTTTCACATTAAAGACAAATAGACACTTGAAAAATCTATAATCACATCTTTTGTAATAATAACTCAATAAGAAGAACCATGAGAATCTTATGAAGCATCTCAGAAACATGCTTCCTAAAGCTCCATTCTTACCTTCTTCAAATGAATTCAAATACACCTGAACACTCACATTGTCCTTGATATGATTGATATATATAAAACTCTTGATCACTCACTATTCCACCCTACTTTTAACACCAACTGAAGAATTAGGGACTCCCCCTTTGTCTTCATAGCTTATGCTTATCAGTTGAGTCATCAGGAATCTCAAACCATCCTCAAATTCCTTCAAGTAACTTGATACCAATACTAATTCTCAGCATAAATCAAGCTATTAATTATTAGAAACATAAAATATATTTTTTCTTACATCTCATATACCAAACAACTACATTATCTTTTATCATGCTTCTAGCTCTGTCAACAACATCCAACTTATCTCTATGACCATATTAGTTTTGAAGACCAATCCATATTCCATATATCTCTAGACACAATCTTATGCTTAAACTTGAATTCCATATCATGACTCATAATGAATTGATCTCCAAAATCAATGATATTACTAACTAAAACTCCTTTCACCTTGTCATATACATACAAGCTAAAAAGAAAACAAATCATACCTTGAAACACAAATAACCTAGAATCCTCTTAATATAAATCCTTATTTGACTACAACCTCCTACTTCTACTGATAGAAGAGTGTCTCCATGAAGCCTAATGAAGTCACCCCTTTCCATAAGGATATCAAAACATCATGAACTAAAGAGATTATCATATCTCCAAACCACTCTTCTCATCCATCTTGTAATTAGAGACTAATAATCCCTCCTTGAAATACACTTAGGATTGACTGAAGAATTCAACTCATCCACCTTATCATCCTTTTTCTCTTTGACTGCCTTGTCAATATATGTAGATAAAAAGTTTTCTTGAAATTAATTCACTTCTAATCCTTACTCTACCTTAGAAAATAATCCATATTTACTCTTTGATTCAATGTGACTAGTCTTGACTTTATTTGGCTTCCATACCAATGTTTGACCCTTATTATGCACTTGAAGAGCTCCATATACCTTGTTATGTCTTAAGGGCCTTCTAACTCTATTAGGACATAATATTTAAATGTGTCTTATATTATGACAACTATATAAAATAACATTATTTTACTTACCTATTTATTGATCACTCCTCTCATGGTCCCATGATAACTCATCCCTTGAGATCATTATATTATCACTTGCTCTATGACCAAAGCTATAACAAGTAAAAAAATAACCATTGAAAGAATTAGAATACCTCATTATATTGGGTTGCTTGATTGGTATGTTCATGTTGATACTCTTGACTTATTGATGATCACTTTGAGTCTCAGATTTGAGAGTTTCTACATAGGTCTTTGAGGTTTGACTCTCCTTTTTTTTTTTTGGTATTTTTTGAATCCAAGAGCTGCCTTGTCATGTGGATACCTTTAAATACTCAAAATATAACCAAGAAATTCATTAATCTTTTAAAAATTCTGATGTGTACTCAACTTGATTGTTGCATGATCCAAGTATTCCTTTAAGGACTCCATTTCTATTCCAAACTTGGTGCATTCCTCCTCCTTGGTATTAATACTTTCAAAGACAATCTCAATCTGAGAGTCCAAATATTTGATGATATGTTCGTGTTCATTGATGTTGTTACTTAGTCTTTATTCAAAGATATTGATTTGATCCTCATAACTCTTAACCAATGATCTTAGTTTCTAATTCTTCCTTTTTTAAAACTTTAACTTGTCTAGAGCACTTACCAATTCTACTTCAAGGTTCACTTCAACCTCTTCTTCATCTAATTCTTCATCATCCATAAGACTTTTCCTTTTTGAACATCCCTCATTGTCTATTTCTATAGCTATGAATAAGATTTCACTACCGTCATGATCATTACTATCATCATCACTATCAAATGTACTGGTCTCACTTACATCAGATGAGCTACTATATTCTATGGTATAAAAACTTCTCTAGTTCTTAAATGACCCTTTTTTGCCTTCATATTTCTTAAAACCCTTTTTTCTCTTATCAAGATTATAAATATTCTTATCATCACCATGATGTTCATCATTTTATTCATCATGCTTAGTCTTATCCTTGTATATATATTTAGAGGAAAAGTGACTAATCTTACCATATTTAAAGCATTTGAATGGCAACTTGCCTTTATACTTACCTAATTCTTTTACTTGTCATCATCAATGTCTATGTCAAAATCATTCTTGACCTTCTTGTCTTGTTATTTTTTTCATCTTTGAATGTAGCTTCCTTCTTTGAAGGTTTCCATCACTTTTTCTCATTTAATAGGCAATCAAGATTCCATGAAGGTCATCTATCTTAAGTATGTTAATATCTTTGTTTTATTCCACAACAGATACATTTGAATAAAACTTATATGTCAAGGATATTAATACCTTTTTAACTATTTTTTATTCTTCTAACTTCTCTCCTAGGCCTTTGATGACATTTACCACTTCATCTACTCTTAATAAATAAGATGTGATGTTTTCATCCTCCTTCATTCTCAAACTTTCAAACTACCTTTGGTGAGTCTGCAACTTTTCCAACTTGAATTTGGTGTCTCCTTCATAAATGGTCTACAAATTTTCCCAAATCCCTTTGGTTGTATCACAATGCATGAACTTTATAAATTCTACCTCTGAAATACCACATAGAATGGCATTCATTGCCTTAGAGTTGTTCTCACTTACCTTCTTGCCTGTTGAATCAGTTGCTAGTGTAGAAGCTAGAGTGAATCCATCAATAATATATTTCCATATGTCATAACCCAAGGAAATTAGATAGGTGTTCATTATAATTATCAAAAATGTATAGTTAGTCCCATTAAAGAGAGTAACCTTATTGGTTGAGAAACCTCCTTGTACTTATTGACTATACATGCTTGTGCTTCAAGGATCTCCTTCAAGATGTTAGGCCTAATTCAAAGTACCAAGATATGATACCAATTATTGGAATAATAATGAATGAGGGGGGGTGAATCAGTCTTCAAAAACTTTCAACCAATTACCCTTGAACATTCATAAATTTTTAAACATAACTTAGTGTTCTAAAAATACATTAAGAATCAATCACATGAGCATGAAATAAGATAACACATCACATATGTGGGAAACCCTCATGGGGAATAAAAACCACTTAAAAAAATCTTGGACAAACTATCCTATAAGAAAATGTATCAATTTAAGTTGAGCACCAACCCACCATGGAGTACCAACTCCAATTTTATAAAGCACCCAGTTGACTTTAGCAATCACCTACATGTTAGGAGGCTACAACCCCCTATGACTAAGCACCAACTTAATTGAAGGACACTTATGCAAGCAGCAACATGAAAGGAATATATAAACCCCTCTTGACTAATCACCAACTTATCCAAGACCAATTATAAAAGAACCAACCTATAAAGAAGCTTCAACTCCCTCTTTGACCAAGTATCAACTCAACCAATCACACTTCTTTCTTCTACTCTTACACTCAACTCTCTATCTTCTCTATCTAAAATATATCCACTATCATACATTAGAAACACATATATGATGAAACTATGATAGCCTCTCAATAGATAATCAACATATGATGATCACTCCTTTATCTCTAGTCCACTTAATCTCTTTCAAAATGCCTCTAGGTTTTTTTACTCAACTAAGCCTCTTTAAGACTGAATAGTTTGTATGACTTTGATATTTTAATGGTAGAATATCTATATGATTTTCATGAAATTAACTTATTCTCTATATTTATGGTTTACAACATGTTACCCAACCTCTTTAGGATCATTGATTTATCAATTCATTTGCTTGTTATTTCTATTCCAAATAGGCCTAAATGCCTTATTTTTATATAAGACTCTTACTCACACACTTCTTGGTCAGCCACACACACTCACCACCTTTGGATGATTACATAATAGGTCTTAATACACATTGAAAACATGAATCATTCAAAATTAGTCTATCACAACAGCTCATAAGCCTTATTCCTCTGTTAGGTCTCATGGAGACCTAATTGAATTAGGCCTTCTTATTAACATATTACCATTTGATCCCTTGGAAACATTACATCTCCATACATGAAACAAATATTTCACAAAACATCCAAATAGACCTTATCCAATATCCTCTGAGATCCATAACACCTTTTAGGTCCAACCCCTTCATGAAACCCCTTAATAATACTTAATCCTATCAGGATCGTGTATACCAAAAGGTCTTCCTTTAAATAATGAATCTCAAACACACTTAAGACACACAAACCTGATAAAAAAAATACATAAACAAAATATACATGATCTCAGGTTCATTTTCTCTCAAAGCTTAAGGCTTTAAGATCAACTCATCAAAACACTCACTCAAAACTATTAGATTGCTCAAAATATAGTCACGAAACATTTGAATTCCAATACCTATATGAAAAATTTCAAATAATAATGATGAATTTAAAATATTCTATGACATCTTTAGAACATCATAAAACATAAATATCATATGGTCTAATAGAAAAATATTGGTCTTTCAGACCAATCTCATGACCTTATATCTCACAGACCAAACTGAACTAGACAAGCCATTTTGGATTTAACATTTTCATCTCTTTTCCTAATACCCAAGTCTTATTAAAATAATTAATATGACATAAAAGTTATAAAAAACAACTCCATGTAGTTATTTTCATCTTTCTACCATGAAAACACACTCAAATTCATCTTCTCATCTTTACCTGGGTTTTGCACTATTTATTCATTAGACCTATCAGTGACTGGCCTACTTGGATCACTAAATTTGAACACTTAAATCCTATAACCTATCCAAAAACTATCATGGACATTAAATATGGGTCTCTAACTTCTTCCTCCATAAATTTATCTACTTTGACCAAGTCAACTTTTGACTACTACAACAAATTATTTACAAACAATCATTTTCTTATAGGGTCTTCTCACTCACCTGACAACTCAATACCACTTAGAGGTGTTTAAGAGAGTCCAATACAAGATAAAATAGTTTTACTAAGAATTTTAATAAATTTTGAGATTATTTTAATAATATATTTCACATCAGGTCCTTATTAGGGTTTTAGAGAGGTTTAACATAGGTTTTGGTGTTAATAATTATTCATAAAGGACTATGACTTAAATAAAAAACCATTGCATATAAATATTATCCAAGACCCTTCCCTCTCTCTCTTTAATATCTTGGGTTCCCATCTAAATGATACACATGCCAACTAACACTTGAAGGTCCTTCTCAGGTTTACATACCTTCATTCTATGCACTTGAGAGACATCAAAACCACTTTCCATGCTTTTCCTATAAACCATAACCTCATACTTCATGATTACTCCTAAAAAAAAATGACTTACCTTTATCCATGGTATCCTTCACACATCCACCTTGAAATTTGATCCTCATGCCTCATTAGGCTAGGTGGTACTAAGGAATGGTCTAGGTGTAGACTTGGTCTGAAGGTCTTACCCTTGTAGGCTCACCTTGAGACTCTCACGGATGCTTCTAAACCTTACTTAAATGATAAAAAAATTCTATACAATCTTCACATGCCTTTGATCATTCATTTCACTATGCTTCCTTCACATGGCTCACCCTAAAGCTCTTCATTTCATGATTATTACATACTATGCACATATATTTCTTTACACATACCTCTTTATATCATGACATCAGTGAATTGTATAGAAATATTAATACACTATGATTCTTATGTATACATTAGTTTTCTTTGAACATTTGTCCATAGTATGTACCTTTCATGCTCACAATATTCATGATAACTCTCATTCATGCAACACTCTCTCTTTCATAAATGACCTTGCTCATGACAAATCTAATGACCACACTCTTCTCTTCTTATGCACCTAATATTTCATGTACCTTGACACATCACATACTAACATCTATCCTTAGTTACCTTTGACATCAACCATCATAATATGGTTCTTGATATCACATATAATCAATCTTGACATGATACACCTTTGACATCAATGACCTATAATTTCATGCAACCATTATACATTAGTTTCCTTAAAATTCTCTCTTGCCTTCAAATTATCTCTTGCCTTTAAAATCTCTCATGATAACATCCTTAAATGATAATACTCTCTTAATTCACCTTGTCTCATCACACACTACTAATTAGGCTTAGTCACCTTTGACATCAACCTTCATAAGATTCACCTTTGACAACATCATGCTGCCAAATAAGAACACACTCTCAAAAGGTTACTCATATCAAAAATAATCACTCATTGATAAAAACTCTCTTTATTCCACTACCATGCTCAAGCACTTGACCAAACAGACCTTTGACATCAATGACCATTATGCCTTTACATGATACACCCTTTTGACATCAATGAAAAAAACATGCCAAGAAGAAATTATCATGAGAAGAAGTTTTAGGTTCAACAAGTTTATAAATACATCTCTATCCTATATCACTTCATTCACAAGATCTTGAAGGCCAAATTCAATTGCATGGTATAGGTCATACATGTAGAGTTGTCAAATAATATTTTAGGGAGATTTTGGGACCCATATATGCTTATAATTTATGGAATATATCAATGGATTGATATCCTTAGCTTTATAAATAATCACTAATGAGCTAGACTACTTTTTGAAGACTCAAATCCCCATAGGCTACATTTTATGTAACTTTAATGAAAATTATCAATTCATGTTCACATGAAACTAATTTTAATGAATTATTAAAGATATTTATATGCATTATACAATTTCAATCACCATTATGGCACACATGGATGGTCTTTTGGCAAGAAAAACTTCTTTTGTGAATAGTTTGTAAGTGACTATTAGTATTTATTTTTTTCAAGATTCTTCAAGTGGTATAATGCATATAAGTGTTTATTAACTATATTAAACCATAATTTAAATCAATTCATTTCCCTCTAATTATCTAAACATTCTATACTATTTGAATAAAGGGTCACACTTTTATTAACCTCTTGAACTATGTTCTATGTGCTTGCATAACAAGTTGAGTTGATTGGGTTTGAGTATGTATTTTTAAGGAGGTAAGAGTTATCACTTAATATTATAATTTTTTTATGCATTAAATCATTATCTTTGAGTCCTAATAACCATATTTTCACTTCTTAAATGCTTAAACATAGGGTTATGAACCTGATTGCATACACAAACTTGTAGGTCTACTTGTGGGAGAGTTTTGATGAAGTAAAGAGCTTGAGTTGTAAAATAATTGTGTGTTGTTTCTAAATTTCATGAGATAAAATTAAAGATAAAATATTTATTTATGTATTCTATGTTCATGACACCAATCCTTACCTATAACCACGTAACTCATTAGCACCTACAATAATGAGGAAGTGAATGACAGAGAAGGTAGAGTTGGTTGAAGGTGCCTTGAAAATGTTAATGGACTTGAGGGAAATGAGAGATATTTTCCATGAATTTTTACCATTGACAATATATCTTATTGGAGTTGAAAAAATTCAAACTCAAGAAGAAATGTGAACAAACCTTATCAATGACTACCTACAACCACCTATGTTGCAGAATGCCTTAGACAATGATGATGATGATGGAGTTTAGAGCTTCAATGCATTGAGAAGTGTATAATATATCCACAACAACATGATAAATCCATTTAAATATATATAGAGTGATAATAAAATGCCTAAAACATAGTTAAACCCTCAAGAGTAGTCACATTGTCTTAAATAGTCACCTATAGGTCTACTAGATAATGTAAGGGAGTTTCAAGGTGAAAGGAGAATAGATTTCATGAAAGAAATGGATTTAAACTAATTAAATCCATGTGTAAGTGTTAAAATAATTAAATCATCTTAATTTAAGTCGAGCTAGAGCTGACAAGGGTCAAAGATAAAACTCAACTATGGAGTTTAAAAGACATACATGTCTTCTTGGCAATATAAGTGAGTTCAAGCTTAAAAGTAAGACATAATACACTTGAAGAAGCATTGGAGTGAATTTAATAAAATTGGAAATATAAATAGGTAATTTAAAGGTTTAATAAACCTAGTATGAGTAGAGGAGTGTAATACAAACAAGGCTCCCCTCAATCCTCCATATATAGCTAGTTGACTACAACACAATCCTACCTAAGTCCATGAGAAGAAGATGCTTGCTTGAAAGGATTTAGGTCTGTGTGAAGTTTTAGAGAAGTTAAAACCATTTTATTATGGTTTCATAATTATTTATGATTCCATAAGTCACCCAAGATCATTTTAAGTGAAGATAAGATCATGATAAACCTTGTCTACTCAATTCAAAACCATACACACACGTCTGCCTTTTGAGAAGTTTATGTTTGTAGGGAGAGGTTTAAATTATTATAGGAGAACTAAACAAAATAAATATACTAAAATTTGATTTAAATTTTATGACATATTCCACCAATATCTATTATAAATGAGTATTAAAGAATGGATATCACATTCAAACTCTCTTATAGTCATACATAAACATAAGTGTATGCACAAGCATACAAGGCAGTCAATTGAGAAGATGGTAGAGTGAAGTGAATTTAATTGAATTAATTTATATTTTTGGAGACCATAATAAAATGGTGAGAAATATGGTCAAGTATCCTATAAATTTATATTCCTCCTGATAGTGGAAAAGAGGTGAAATACAGTCAGCTAGGGTAAGTTGATCAAGTTGGCTCAAGAACACTAGGCCTAAGAAAAATAGAGTGTAGGGGATATAATGGAGATATAGTGATTATATAATCATTTAAAGGTGTCAATTATAACATTACATACCTCATTTTTTTTTTGGAGCTCAAATCAAACTATAAATTTTCACTTTTAGGCCCCAATTCTCCTATACCTCAATAACACAGCTTGCCAACTCATGAGGCTATCAAATTTTGCTCATATCTCACATGACATACTACATGGTGGATAAATATTTTATTAATTAGTATTAACCATTTTATACTCAATATTCATGGTATTTTTTCATTTATCTAAGGCTTCTCCTTTATGAATAATCCTTAAGACCTTGAGGCACTTTTATGCTGCCTAGGAGAGTCATAAGGACCTAATGAGAAAGAAATGAAATTTTATGACTCAATATGGATTGGAAAAAATATATAATTAATTGAAACATCTTCACAACTCCCTTGAGAATTACCCCATGACACTGGTTTGTACTTGCATGTATAGAACTATATAGAATATGTCACAAAAGGCTATATTATGTTATTTGGGAGGTCTATACAAGGTGTTATAACTTCTAATTTGAAATAGAGAATGGGGATGAGGTAATATAAATAAATCAAATTATTATCATAGGTTTGGAATGTGTGTTAATATTTTATATCCAATTTTTAGTCTCTAGGTAGGGAGGCCTAATTAAGACCTAATTAGGAGAGAGAATCAATAGAAAAATACACTTCACTCACTTTTTGATCTTTATATTGAACATGAAGTTTTAATTACATACTAGGTGATATAATATTCATTCATATTATCATTTCCATCTATAATTTTCTCTACATAAGGAGTTTTGAATGATTTTAGGGATACAATAAATAAGGCCAATTTGGGGATGTTGGTAGAGTATGAATTCTTGGGGCTAGTTTGAAACCTCAAAATTGATTTTTACTAGTCTAATATGAGTTTAATAGGCCATCCATGAATATATAACAAACTAAAGAAGAATAATCCAAGTTTTGACACTTGTATACAAAATTTGCCTAAGGAGATGAAGAGTCCTATAGACACCTAACAAGAGAAGAGAGTGATGTGTCAAAGAGAAACTAAAGGGGTTAGTTGAGAGATTTCAATATTAGATCTTACCATCAATAAATCCACTTGTCACTCAATAATGCAAAGCAAAGGGTAGTTTTGGAGAGCTACTAAAGGTGTCGAGTAAACATTATAACTCCTATGCCACATGGAAGTTTAGATCATCTTTAGGAGTGAGAAACATGGATTTTGAATTATTTTCATGACTATTCTAAAACCATATTTATTGTTATAACTCACATGAACACTTATTAATATTCTACTATGCCTCCTCTCTCTTCGTAATTCTATATATATTTAGCCTTAAGTGGTTACATTTGTATCATCCATTTGGGTATGTAAAATCCCTACCTATTTTTTACCTTTTATCAATGAATAAAAAATTGGTTTACCTTCTCTATAGACTATTTCAATGTGTATGTTAGACTGGTTGATCTTGCTAAGTGATAGATTTAATTCCTTCATATGTTATCCTTGTTAGCATTCATATTCAGTTTTGAAAGTCTTTTTTAGGTCTCTTGAAGTGTTAAAATTAATTTTGTATGATTTTAGTGAGTTGTCTCTTCACTAGTGTCATGTTATGACCTCTTATTTAGTCCTCCTAGATCAATATTATTTCATAAACCTCCAAGAGAAATACTTATGTTGAAAGACATATTTGGATTAGTATCATGTGTATGTTAGGCTCTTGTTTGAAGTTTAATTGAATTTGGTTGGTAGTGATCATTTTATAATTGGTACATCACCTCTTTAGATTAGGCTTATTTCATGTTTTCTCTCTCCCTTTTCATCCAAACAAGTTAGTAATATAGGTGATGAGCTTGAATAGACATATCAAGGGAGCTACCCATTCAATCTATAGGTTTTCATCTACTATAGGAAACCCATAAGCCTAGGGGTAATCCCATTGTTTCACTCAATTTAATTAGGCTTGAACTATCTCTCCAAAAGTGAAAAATTGAGTGACAACATTAGTCACATAGTAAAAATCATCACAATAATAATCCACTCAAAAAATGATGCATGATAGACATCCTAGCATCCCTCACAATGAAATAATGCATGATAAAAATCATGGAAAGTTTGGCAATCATAGATGTAACTACACATTTAGGCACATAAATTATCAATCATGATTTACATATTAATACAAGACATGGGATGGATTAAATAATCCTAAGACATGAAATATGTAACATGTAATAAATGAATTCATATAAGCACACAAGATAACACCCATCAATCATCATGCAATGGATCACATATTGTAACAATCATTGATAGTTATACACATTAATAATCATACATATAAAATTAATCAATACTCACATAATGAAAACATAATGTAACACACATGAATGATCACCCAGTATACATGTAATACCATAAATCACACATATAAAATTAATTTTAGTCTTCTCAATCAATCAATGTTATCATTTGTTGTAGAAAAGTATCATATCCATAGAAAATAGCACCCTAAAGAGTAAACACAATATAAATTCATCTATAATAAGCATCAATATCTCAATATGATCAATGAATATCATGGAAATATAGAAATTAGAAAAGTGTAACAAGGTTCCCTATGTGCAGGCATGTTCCAACTGTAGAAAGGTAGGCTCTAAGTGTATGCATGGGATAGGATTAGCCTACAACTATCCTATATCAATAAATCTTGACTTAGATAAGGTTAATCAAATAGAACTATGATAATAAAGTTTTCAATAGTATTAAATATATCTTTAGGTATAGAAGAGAGGTTGTTATTTTGTAAATTCCAACAATGAAATAACTCTAACTAGACCTCAATTAAATCAAGTAATTGGTAAGAATAAATGTATGTAATTTTTCAAGTAAACTAAAGGGTAAAGTTTAGAATGAGCATAAAGGGTAAGGTGCCATGGTTGAGAAATTGGGGTATAAACAACCAAAAAAGGAATATGGTAAGTCTAAGTAGTCCTATAGCCACACTAGTATAAGTATGGATATAAGCTAGATAAGGATACACATAAATTAACTCACTAAGCAAAAAGAAACATCTAATCTAATAAGTAAATAAATGAAAGATTATAAGGTTAAAATTACTAATCTTGGAGTCAAACTATTGAGCATCAATATCCCCCTTCAATAATGGTGATTTTAAATATATTTTTGGGTTTATAAGACCTTAAATGTATGGTATAAGACCTAAAAATACTCCCAATGACTTCTCATATTAGATCTCCAAGAATTATAAAAGATAAGCCTCTTCAAGACAAGGTTCTAGAGTTGACTCATCAATATATGAATTAGGTTAGAAGTGTGAGAGTAGAGTGAATAAAGTGTCTATGCATATTTAGGAATGAAATATGGCATGTATATATAGCTATCCAATAAACAAAACCAACCCTAAACTCTTAAATGATGAAATTGATCATATTGATATAGTTTTAAAGATGTCAGTTGACATTAAATGATATCAATGTGGTCTATATAGTAAAAATGCTAGAAAACATGTTTAGAACTAAATCAAGCTAACTAATATAATACACAAAGGTAAAATGTGTAAAAAAATTCTATCTACCTAGCCAATGCTTTAGGATATAGGGAAACTAACATAACTGAATAAGATAATATGAAGGGAGGTAAGTAGCAAGACAAATATGAAGAAGTTAGACTAGTAGTAGGAATGATATGATCATGACATAGATATAAAAATATCTTATGAAGCACCACAAACCTTCCCACCCATTTTATTATGTATCTTTATGGTTTGCACTTAGGGAGATCAATTCTTGACAAGTTTCTGTGAGATCAAACATCATCACATGTTATAATAGTGTAACATCATATGGTACTTTGGGAAAGAGCATAGTAACACAATAACTAAGCTAACTAAAATTAAATGAAAAATAAATTATGAGAAATGAATAACTTAAAGTACCATATACATACCTTGAATTACCTTTATTATTAAATGGTGATAGGTAAAAATCATAATTTTGATCATGGAGGGAACTGTAACTGCATTTGATAAACCTTAGGAATACAAAGCTATAAATAAAGGTAAGCAAATGTAGGAAGGCCAAAGTAAATGGAATATTTTTAAAGCTAATTAAATCAGTTGGAAAATTGGCAAGCCAAGATTGTTAAGGCTAGGTGCAACCAAAATATCAGGGAAAATGATTAAAATAAAGGAAAATTGGTAAGCTAAAAATCCAAGGTTACTTATGACCAAAAAATCCCAAAAAATGTATCCAAAATATTATAAGTAATAACTTAAATCAAATGAGGGACACATAGAATTGATAAATGATAAATAACATTGATGTAAGATAAGTAAAAAACCATACTCAAACAAAGATGGAAAAATGTGGAACAACATAAAAATAGAGAAACGTGATAAAATCATTCGCAAAAAGGTGGATAGGAAACTCAAGGTCCCAAACATAACTTAGAGAACTCATAAATAGACAAGTTAATAACCAAGAGAGTATCTCACAACAACTCAAATATGAAAATTATATTCTAATAATGGATAAACTAAAACTACCATATTAATACCGTGTCAAAAGAGATGGAGAATAAGAAGTATAGAAACTAGAAAAGATTGAGAAAAAACATGCCTATCAAGGGGGAAAATGAAATGGGTTGTGGGAGAAAGAGGGAAACACCAAGGTGAAAATATGATTTTTACTAAGAATGAGAACTCAAATCAAGTTGTAAAGGCTAGGATTTTTCAACATAGATGACCTTAGAGAACCCAACCTAGCAACATAGGCATGGACTAACTAGTGAAGTATATAGATATCATACCTTGAAGGCTAGTATAAATGTAAATTAAAAGGATCTTATCTTCCCACAACATGTTCTCCACTCCTTAGGGCCCCTTAAAAATATATCATCCTATTGTGAATATTGGGTGCTTGTGTGAGAATTTAAGTGGCACTAAAATTTAGAAAGTTAATTATGTAAAAAGTGACATTATACCCCAATATATTATCCTAACACACCCTAATGGACCTCATCTCTATCATGAGGCTGACTTTGGATTTCAAGCTTTGATTGAGATAGGAGTTGTGCCAAATAAATATCAAAACTTTTGTTGTGATCTAAATTTTAAGATATAATTTCCCTATAACATTTCCTTTTCTTATGATATGGATTTTAACTCTCTTGTATTTTTCTATTTGTCCTCCTCCTTATGGATTCAGAAAAGCAAACATGGGTCTAATTATGACTATCATGAGAGATCTTATGTTTAGAGGTTAGAGAAGATAACCTAAATACCATGGTGTCAAGTCTCATAGGCTTGTACATTTGGACAAGAGTGAAATATCAAAACTAACATTGGTAAGCCTAAAGGGAGGTGAAAATGGGGACTGACGAAAAATGATCATATAAAAATTAGGTTGACCCAATATTAAAAAATGTATAAAGTAAAAATTAAGGGTTTGAGTGTGTTTAACTATTCGATATGATTTTTTTATTAAATTAACTATATGATATATTAAACTTTTAGGAGAAATAATTACTCGCCTATAATCCCATGCGTGATTATATTTTGATTTGAACTCCAATAAGAAGCATTTGCTTATGTCCATTTCTACATGATACCATGCATTAATAATATTTACCCTTATTGTGGGTACACCATTGGTAAATAATATTTTCACTCAATTGTTTTCCATGCCTAGGGTTGCTTTCCCTATTTATCCTTAGTAAAACTAATAATAATAATATAAAAAAATTTAACATGGAATTTTGTATTAATTGTTTAGAAACATCAAATTATTGTCAAGGGAGGTAAGTGATAGTGCATGTATCATTGCTAGTTGAAGGAGGCCCAGGTTATTCTAATGCATTCTCCCTAACTTAAAAAATAAATATTAATAGGACTAAATTTAAGATATTTTAAGTACACTTTATAAGTGCACTCAAGTATATTTAGATTGATAAAATTCTTATTTCAAAAATATTTATGCAAAATTCATACAATAATAAATTAAGTATATACCAAATGTCTACTATATTTTCCATTGGTATGGACAATGTATCTTCAATTGAATATAATACTATTAATATAACTAAATTTAGGATACATGAGTACACTTTTATAAATATCTATGGAAATATTCTATATTTAAATATGTCCAAAGTTACAAACTTCACTACATTACACATCTTGTTCCACTACCTATTATTTTCAACACCATCCCTCATTAGAGAATCATGGCTAAAAAATTAAATAAATGAACAAATTAAAGAGAAACAAAGAGATAATAAGAGACTATAAACAAATATAGGATAAGGTAGATGGATATTATCCTCATGTAGAATAATATGAAGAGGAAGAGACAGATAAATATGAAGATAAAGACGAGGATGATTAATAAAAGGAGGAAGATGAAGAAAAAGAGATGAAGAATGAAGATTACCTTTTATCACACTTGAATCTTGTGACTATGAATACAAGTCATCAAATGAGGAGGAAGAGTAGTCCCCATAATTTTATAATTATGATAATGACATAATGTTCAAAATACCATAACTAATGATGATGATGGTGACAACTTGATATGTGATCATCAATAATTATATGTGTGGTTTTATTTTAGTTAGGATGTGGGTTTATTTTGGTGTGTTCTATTGGCTTGAATATATCTTAGTTAGGGTGTGGGTGTGGATATGACATATTTTTTTATCATAATATGTTAAAATGTGTAGAGATTGAAAAAATTTAGGAAATATCCATGAAATAGACTCACTTCATAATAAGTGGACCCTATAAAGTAAATATATATGGGAAATAATTGAGATTGTATTACACAATAAAAGAATTGTAAAATTATTTAATCCTTTTAAAACTTAAGGTTATAAATATGAGTGCAAGAAGAGAAGATGAGTTTTATGTATGTTGAAAATGATATTTATGATCCCTATATATATGAATCCAAACCTCAAAATCAATTATGAATCAAAGCTAATGATATTAATCCATATCAATTTAAACTATAGTATCAACCAAGAGAGTTATGTATTTTTAGTCATGATATACTATATAATGATCCTAACTATATAGGAGGTGATGTTACAATACAATGATAAACATGTAGGAAATAATTGTATGAACAATGTTAATAAAATAGGAAATATAAGGAGGCTACAAAATTGAAAAGAAGGATATGGAAAAGGAAAATGGGAGAGATACTAAGGGTAAGATAGGATAATAGTGATGTATGTATGATTGAATTGCATATGAAAATATATCATAAAGTACCATGAACCAACCCTACCCCTTTCCTGGTGCATTATTTAGGACATGCATGTAGGGGGTTGATGTACCAATGAAATCTACAAGAAAGATTATTAGTAAAAGATAAATATGAAAAATACAAGTGTATATAAATGAACCACCTAAATTTCATCATGTGTCACAATTTTGTAACATAGGATGGTTCTTTTGGAAATATACATAGTAACATGAAATCATAAATTAAATATTGAAATAAATGTTGATAAGTAAACAACTAAAATAGCATATGCATACTTTTACTTACCTTTCCCCATAAATGATGCCTGTAGATGTCATAGTCTTGGTCATGACACAAACTACATATGTACACTATAATTATACAATGATGAAAATGGTATAAAATAAATTCACACATGCATAGGATAATCAATAAATATAAGTAAACGAAAAATTATTAGAAAACATTGTAAATCCTATAAATTTGGCAAGAAAAGAATGATAAGGCTAATACCTAACCAAATGATCCAAGGAAGTATACAATAACAAGGGAAAATTATAAATCCATCATTTTGAGATAAAATAAAACTAAATAACCTAGGTAAATAGATAAATAAGTGATAAAAATTAAAAATAAGACCAAATGGCCTGTAAAAAGGTGAAACATAACAATAAGAAAAGATGAAATCAAAATATATGGCATATAATAAGAGAATATAAAATTTAAGGTCCTAAAAATAACTAATAATAATCTTATAAATATAATGAAATGACCAAGAGATCATCTCGCAATAACTCAAATATACAACTTCTATTGAAAAATGGAAAATTCAAAGAATAAAATTTGAATACTATTATTGTCATAATGCCAACATGTTTGAAAGAAATGAAGAAACAAAAATAAAAAATATGGGGGGATTTATAAAAAAATATGGTTAAGGGTGAATAATGGAGGGAGGGAAAATAAGGTGTCACCAAAGAGAAAACATGGTCTTTACCAGTAGCAAAAAACTAATTAGTTTTGTAAGACTAAGAGTTTTTAACATCAATGGCCTCAAATAACTTGAGCTTGAAAGCATAATCTTGGGCTAATAGTGAAGTATAAATATAATCCCATGAAGGCTAGTATGCATGAAAAATAAAAGTATCCTACTTTCCCATGATGTGTTCCCCATTGCTCAAGACCCTGTATAGATTTGTTGATATAGCACAAGGATTTGGGCACTTATGTGAGAAATAAGGTGTTACTAATGATCTATCATAGTCTAATATACTACCACACCCCAATATATCTTAAATATATCATGAGGCCAACTATGGAGTTTTATCTTCAATTAGGATTTGGTGTGTGCCAATTATATTATCATGTATTTTGGTGTGATTTAAATTTTTATATTTTCTTTCTTTACATTTTTTAATTGAATTTAATTTTTGATGTTATGGGTTTTTAAACTTTCTGAAATTTTATATTTTCCTCCTCCATATAGATTTAGAATATCAAAAATGGGTTCCAAAGATGACTAGCCCAAGAGAGATTACACCTAATCACTAAATAAGAGAACCTAGATACCAAGACACTTATATACCCCTAAACTTATACCTTATAAAATAGTGCAATCTTGAAACTGACCTTGGTGAGCCCAAAGTAAGGTGGAAAATGGGAAATATGAAGATGAACATAGAATGATTAGGTTGCCCAAATCATAAAAAAGTATAAATTGAGATGATAGAATGACATGAAGGTTGAGATTGCATTATAAGAGGGTAAAATATGGATGAGAGAATGCAAATAAGATACAATAGTGATGCTAAATATGAATATATTTGACTTTAAGTTAAAAAACACCACTCTTGACCATTACCTTATATTTTGTCATGTCCCCTTTTTCATGGACATTGACAGATTTGATGATTGGCCTATTATACGACCTTCGTAGGCTAATAGGATGGATAGAGGGTCATAATGGAGCTTGGATTGACTTTGATTCACAGGATTTCTACATTTGATTTTCATTTGGGCTCTTTCAGACACATTTGGCCTGAGCTCCTACTTTTTAGGGATATTTGATATTCAGCGGAGCGCCTTTATTTTGGTATGGTCTTATGCAGAATCACTCCCTGATTCACCTGCTTCGATCGGTTTGAGGATCCGACGTATATTGAGGGAGATATTAATATTTGATTGATTTAATCAAATATTAATTATTTGGTCTCATTAATAATTAATTATTAATTATTAATTATTTGCTCTAATTCTAAATTAGAAACCCTAATGCTAATTTAAACAAACCCTAATTAGGGCAAGCATATCTTTTGAGGGTATAAGGGTTTCACATGGAGGCCATTGTTCATGATGCATAGATTATTGATTATTGATTTGAAGAAATTCTTCTGTGAAGACTGAGCCAAGGGTTCCAGGATTCCATTGCAGTGGAGAACGTTCCCTCTTCATTGTGTGTGATTTAGAGGCTGTGAGATATCAGCTGATTTATTGCCAAATTGAGAGATAGCTTCATCCAGAAGTTATCACAGAGATACAGATTTGAGAGATAGCTTCATCCAGAAGTTATCACAGAATTCCAGGGTTGAGAGATAACTTCACACAGAAGTTTATCACAGAGCTTTCCAGGGATTTTTTATTTAGTTTTTGATCAAATAAATTATACAGATAGAGGTATTCTGTATTAGAATAGTATATCTTCAGATCAGGTGGTTCAACAATCAGGGGTTAAGAACAGACGGGTTGGTGGCCGTACTAAGTCCGTACAGGTCCGTACAGAGCGCATCAGGCACCGACCTCGACAGAGAAAGGGCTACAGTGACCGACATCGGTCGACTGAAGACCGACGTCGGCAGAAATCCGACCGACAGTGACCGCCGTCGGCGATATATCGACCGACGACGGCGCCTGTGTGTCGACACAGAAAGACCGAGACTTCCAGAATTGCAAGTTATTTCCCAGTTTGCATGAATTCAGGGTTTTTAAGACCAGATCTGTAATATTCTTTGATTTGCACAAGAGAGGATTGTATTTGTACTCATCTGAACTAGTGATAAGATCTTTGATCTGTTATTGTAAGATTTACTATGGTTATTGTTTCTCTGTAATCTGAATTTATTTTGCAAAAATTGGATCTTTGACCAGAGTTTTATAGTTTATATATTCTCTGTTTGAAGGGGATATTACAGCGATATCAGAGCTTTGGTCTTTGGTATCAGAGTTTTGTGTCTTTCATATATCTCTATTGGAAGGGGATATTACAGTGGTATCAGAGCCAAATTCCTGCCATCCTATTGGGCACATCAGAGCTAAATTCCTGCCATCCTGTTGGGCACATCAGAACTAATGTCTTGCCATCCTGTTGGGTAGTTCCAGGTTCAATTCGATTATCAGTATGGCTCTAAGAGGGGTCAAAGATTTGGAAGAAAGCATGCACAATGCAAAGAAGAAATTAGATCATCCATTTCAGCAAGCAGATGACACTCTAAAAATTTTGGAGGAGTTGGACACTTATTTAGGCAAGGTTGAGCATTCAAATACTTATGAGATGCAAACAGCGTTATTTCCAGTGTTTGATTCGTTGGTGAAACCCCGATTATTGAGACATCATGATGAGGTGGTAAGACTTGCAACTCTCTCTTGCATTAGTGAAATGATGAGGATCATAGCTGGCTTTGATTTTCATGATGATCAGATTATGAGAGAGGTACTTTATGCCATGGTAAAAAGCTTCGAAAAGTTGGATAACATTAGAGACCCTTATTTCTCAAGGAGGGCAAGATTACTTGAAACATTTGCAAGGTATGGATTTGAAAACGTCATGATGTTAGTAGGTTGTATTGGTGAAATTCGCATGATGTTTAAAATATTTTGGAATATTTTAGATGAGTTTCATTCTAGCAATATATTGGCATCAATGCACTCTATTATGTTCACAATCTTGTTTGAGGAGGAGGATAAAATTTCCAAACTCTTGGCAGAAGATTTATGGTATGTCTGGACAAAAGGGAGAAATGTCTCACCTAGAGCTTACATGTGGTTAAAGAATTTAATTAATAGGCCCAAGGATCGTAGTGCTTTCCCTATGACATGCAGCGACTTGCATGATGAGTTTGACAGTTATGCGGATCCAGTACAGGGTGATATTAACACATCTTCAGGTAAAGATTTATCTGCATTATCTTCACCGATAGGGGTAGTTGAGGATGTTGTGGATGAGCTTTGTCTTCAGGTGAGTTTAGCACAGGTGTTAGACAATGAGGATGAGCCTGATGCTTGCATTCAGAGTGTGGAGGTATACTCAGAGGTTAGTACATTGAGTGTTGCTGATGAGTATGTTTTTGTAGCTGATGGTGAGGACCACGTGGTTGAGGCTCACACTCATAGTCAGGATTTCGGAGTACCTGATTCTGAGGAGTTTCGAATACCAATGGAGTGGAATCTCCATATTGATTATTCTCATACAGATGATAGTGGGGTACAGTTGGTTGTGCCGCCTTTACAGAGAGATCAGTTAGGGGATGGATTGGCACCATCTTTTGTAGATGGAATTTGTAGTTGCCAAGTACACAGTCTACAGTATCGACACATCCAGGGCAGTCATGATTTCAGAGATTGGTTGAGTTGTGTTCGCCAATTTGATTATGGGTTCCTCTTTGTTTTACTTCTGATGATGTTGCAGGTACTTGCATTGATTCACAACAGTGCAGAACATAACTACATTTGGGATCCAGGTGGATCGAGTAGTTCATTGTTCCGAGATTGCTTGGGGACAAGCAATTTTCGGAGGGGCGGATTGTCATGTCCCCTTTTTCATGGACATTGACAGATTTGATGATTGGCCTATTATACGACCTTCGTAGGCTAATAGGATGGATAGAGGGTCATAATGGAGCTTGGATTGACTTTGATTCACAGGATTTCTACATTTGATTTTCATTTGGGCTCTTTCAGACACATTTGGCCTGAGCTCCTACTTTTTAGGGATATTTGATATTCAGCGGAGCGCCTTTATTTTGGTATGGTCTTATGCAGAATCACTCCCTGATTCACCTGCTTCGATCGGTTTGAGGATCCGACGTATATTGAGGGAGATATTAATATTTGATTGATTTAATCAAATATTAATTATTTGGTCTCATTAATAATTAATTATTAATTATTAATTATTTGCTCTAATTCTAAATTAGAAACCCTAATGCTAATTTAAACAAACCCTAATTAGGGCAAGCATATCTTTTGAGGGTATAAGGGTTTCACATGGAGGCCATTGTTCATGATGCATAGATTATTGATTATTGATTTGAAGAAATTCTTCTGTGAAGACTGAGCCAAGGGTTCCAGGATTCCATTGCAGTGGAGAACGTTCCCTCTTCATTGTGTGTGATTTAGAGGCTGTGAGATATCAGCTGATTTATTGCCAAATTGAGAGATAGCTTCATCCAGAAGTTATCACAGAGATACAGATTTGAGAGATAGCTTCATCCAGAAGTTATCACAGAATTCCAGGGTTGAGAGATAACTTCACACAGAAGTTTATCACAGAGCTTTCCAGGGATTTTTTATTTAGTTTTTGATCAAATAAATTATACAGATAGAGGTATTCTGTATTAGAATAGTATATCTTCAGATCAGGTGGTTCAACAATCAGGGGTTAAGAACAGACGGGTTGGTGGCCGTACTAAGTCCGTGCAGGTCCGTACAGAGCGCATCAGGCACCGACCTCGGCAGAGAAAGGGCTATAGTGACCGACATCGGTCGACTGAAGACCGACGTCGGCAGAAATCCGACCGACAGTGACCGCCGTCGACGATATATCGACCGACGACGGCGCCTGTGTGTCGACACAGAAAGACCGAGACTTCCAGAATTGCAAGTTATTTCCTAGTTTGCATGAATTCAGGGTTTTTAAGACCAGATCTGTAATATTCTTTGATTTGCACAAGAGAGGATTGTATTTGTACTCATCTGAACTAGTGATAAGATCTTTGATCTGTTATTGTAAGATTTACTATGGTTATTGTTTCTCTGTAATCTGAATTTATTTTGCAAAAATTGGATCTTTGACCAGAGTTTTATAGTTTATATATTCTCTGTTTGAAGGGGATATTACAGTGATATCAGAGCTTTGGTCTTTGGTATCAGAGTTTTGTGTCTTTCATATATCTCTATTGGAAGGGGATATTACATATTTATAAGAAAAAACCTAGCTATGGTTGGGAGCGAAAGAAGGAAAAAATATTACAAGAGAATGGGAATTTTTCAGGAGCATCTGGTTATATTCTCCAATGTATTACCATGTAACTCACAAAATTAAAATTCAAGAGGCACAAAATGAATTAGGGTAAATGTATGAAGTGCACAAAGGATAGTAAAGGGATATCGAGACCCAAATGTTGAAATTATGATATAAGATACCAAGGAACTACAAGGAAAGCAATGGATGAATAAAACAAAGAGGTCTAATAAAGGGTGGAATGGATCCAAAGGAGAAAATAAAGAGAATGGGTATCTATGAGGAGGGCTTGGTTGATTTCTAAAGGTATTATAATGAAACTCACAAACTTAAAAATAAAGTGGTTTAAAATGAATAGATATGAAAGAAGGAAGAACAAGTTCTAAGGTTGATGATAATAAACCTAGAGATGTATATAGCAAGGCTAAGTTGAAACCAAACAATTTAGAATAAAACCTACAAAAATGTGTCAACATATAAAAAGTATACTATGTACCAAAATAAAAGATATGCACTTGATAGAAAATATTGAGAATATATATCAAACATAATTCTTTTTTAACAGTTTAAATATTTCTTGGAGTTGAAGTTGTTTGTATTTAATGCGTGCACTATTCTTAGGAAGTAGATTATTGTGAGGTTGAGATATTTAAAGGGTTGAGTAAGAATTAGTATGGGAATTAAAATATTCCCCAAAATTGTGCATAAAGGTATGGATGAGAATCAAAGCATGCCAAAAAGGATACAATATGAAAAGGGTTGGCACCATAAAATGCCCCAACATGTGAATAAATAAAAGGATGGGTATCACAAGATACCCCATCATGTGAGATATCAAAAGACTAGATTTAAATTGACAATTGAAATACCTAGTAATGATGTCATATTTCATGTAAATTTATCTTATAATTGAGAATGTGGAATATGTAATTGTACTTCCCATGACCCCACTCATCCCTATGATTATACATCATCTCACATATAGACTACCAACCCTAGTTATCCATCTTCAAGATATTTTCTACTATCATGGATCTTATTGCATCATATATGCATAAACATACATCATTGGATCCTATTGAATCATATATGCATCCACATACATCATTGGATCCTATCGCATAAAAATTTAGAATAAAACCTAAAAAAATGTGTCAACATATAAAAAATATACTATGTACCAAAATAAAAGATATGCATTTGATAGAAACTATTGAGAATATATATCAAACATAATTCTTTTTTGACAGTTTAAATATTTCTTGGAGTTCAAGTTGTTTGTATTTAATGTGTGCACTATTCTTAGGAAGTAAATTATTGTGAGGGTGAGATGTTTAAAGGGTTGAGTAAGAATTAGTATGGGAATTAAAATATTCCCCAAAAGTGTACATAAAGGTAAGGATGAGCATAAAAACATGCCAAAATGAATACAATATGAAAAGGGTTGGCACCATAAAATGCCCCAACACATGAATAAATAAAAGGATGGGTATCACAAGATACCCCATCATGTGAGATATCACAGGACTAGATACCGATGTCATATTTCATATAAATTTAACTTATAGTCAAGAATGTGTATTATGTAATTGTACTTCCCATGACCCCACTCATCCCTATGATTATACATCAGCTCACATATAGACTACCAACCCTAGTTATCCATCTTCAAGATATTTTCTACTATCATGGATCTTATCACATCATATATGCATCCACATACATCATTGGATCTTATCTCATCATATATCCATCCCCAGACATCATTTTCAGATGCCTCTTGGGGTACTTTTAGAGGCTTGTTGACCACGTAGGATGGAATTTTAACCTAGGCCATGGCTTATGGGAGAAAATCACGGCTTAGATTGCATGTTTACTTTAAAAACTCCATGGCCTGGGCCACAACCTAAGAAGAATATGATAATAAGTACCTTATTTGGTCCTAAATGACCAGAAATGATTAGTTTTAGTCTTTGGTGGATTAGGGATGCCCTACATAACTACTTATCACTCATTTTTCTTGGTATATCCTATTATTTTTCTTTGATTATATCCTCTTTATAATCACTCTCTAATCTCTTGTTCCTTCTTGGATCTCATTTGGTTTATTCTTGGCATGCTTGGGCTTTCATTGTGACAAGGGATGCCCTATTACTCTATAGCTTGATTTGGTGGTTTACCTTGCTCTCCATAGTACTCTTGAGGATTATTGTTTGCTCATAGATCCCTCAAGAGCATTTATACCTGTTATATTTATCTTCATATTGTCTCTCTCATAGTTTGTAGCTTCTCCTTCACCTCCTCCATTGTTATTAGCTCCTAGTTAGACTCAGCCCACATACCACTTGGTCTTACTTTATTGCTTCCTAGTTTTGATTATTAGTTCGTATAACATCAATGGAATATTTTTGAGGTATAAATGAGGGCACTTTTCTATGAAAAGTTAAATTTCCATTTTTTTGCAGTAGTGTACTAGCTAGGTTTCCCTCATTTTGGTAATTTAATTTATTTGGAGCATTCTCTAGGGTAGTTTCAAAATATTTTGCATTTGTATGTATATAGAAAATATTTCATTGAGTGAAAATGTATTCCATTACATGTTATTCTTTCTTATGAAACATCTCTCATTACATGGTATACACCTAGTTTCTCAAAACGTTCTATACATTTGCATAAACGATCTCCTCTTTGCTAAACTATAAAGTTGCATTATTAAGAAATAATAGTGTTGAAAATAAAGAATTAGTTTAGACTTAGATTAGATATTATCTTGTACCCTTTCTTGAAAAATTATTTTTATTCCCAAAACATCTTTCATTTGGCCTAAAAGTGCCTCTCTCTTAATCTTATGCATTATTTGATAGTTCTCTCAATTCAACATTTTCATTTCCATAATTTATATGCAAATAGATTTATTATTTTAGATAATTGATTTACTATGGTTATACCTATTATAGATACCTTCACCCTTTGTGTTCTTGATCACACTATCCCTAACCTAGTTAATTAGTCTTTCTATAGCTTGTTTTAAGATGGAAAATTGAATAGCCTCTATAGATCACTAATAGTCCATAGTGTCCCTAAGCCTTTTAACTTTCTAGGTGTTTGATTAAGTACCTATGTACCCCATACCAAACCCTAGGTATTCCATTTAGATTATTGGAACTACATTTGGGTACACCCTATGGGACACCACATAAGGTCTCATTTTAGTTCTACCACCTTTATAACTCTCTTAGCCAATTCCCCTCTGATATTACAAGGCTTTGTTTTCTATTGTGTTTTGGATCTCTTTTTGGTTGTTTGATCTTGCTTTGGTTTTGTGTCCTCCCTACTAGTTCTCTAACCATTTGCCTTTTTGTTGACTCCCATGTTTCTCTTGTTTTATTGCATCCATGTTTAGCCTCTCACCCTTGGGATGCCAATCTTATTAGATTCAAGGTCTTGTCTCTAAACTCACTCATGGGTAGGCTGAGGCTACAATGGAATACCATAGTCACCATAGGACTCATGAGTTTCCCTCAACCTAACATAGTCACCCTAACCCTCTCATGTTTCTTAAGGAATAATATTAGAAAACCTATAACCAATAGGATTGATCACCTTTCCACCATTCTGAGCACTACTTGTCTTAGGATACCTCCCCAAGACTTGCACTCAATTTTCATTCAACTCTTAGGGGTGAAGACAGCCCCCTTTCATGATTAAGGCCCAATGAGTTACACAGAATCATTGATAATTATTGTAGGTGGATTCATGTGAATGAAAAACAATCTTCTTCCCCAAGGAATAGGCATCATGTTTCCTCTAGAGATAAAGAGATCAACCAATCTGGTTTGAGTGCCTCAACCAATTCTCATGTGATTCCCCCACCACTTTTTCATTAGGAGACTCTAAAATAACAACCCCCTCATGTCCATTTAAGAGCCATAGGAATTTTGACTCGATGAGGAATCCACATTATGTGGATTCCTCCCATCCTCCTATCCCTTCCTTTAGATTCTCATATGAGCATGACAATTTTGATTGCCACTTACAAACTAGAGATCCATGGGATGTTTATCCTAAAAATTAGTACCCTCACATAAACCCTCATCTTGTGACACATGGCCAACACCAAGAAGACTTAGGTCACCATTATTATTTTTATGTGTATCACATGTCATCTCATTATTTGTATAGGGAAAAATACCTTTCCCTTAGTCATTCTCCACCCCATGATTGGGAATATTTCCATTATGAGTGTCTCCCATGTCAAGAGACACTTTAGCATCATCCATTTCATGATCAAGGTTGTGATGAGTCTTATTAGGATAAGAAACATCATAACCTCTAAGAGCTTCCTCAAGGAGCTCATCACCAACCCAATATCAACCGTTCTTATGAGGATCTCTGTAGGAATCCTATATTCCCTTAGGTGCATGATATTCCCCTTCTTACTCATATCCCTAAACTTCATAAGTTCAATGGGACTTAGGATATTAGTTCCATGGAGTATGTCATAGAATTTATGATGGTGTGTATGGATTGGGAATAGGATGAAGGCATGTTGTTGAATATCTTCATTCTCTTTTCAAGATGAATCTCTTTTTTAGTTCCAAAATATACCTCTAGATTATCTATCTAGCATCTAGTTCCTTTTGGATGACTTCCTCTAGTACTTTGATATCTCCAAACCATTTAACCAAAACATCCAATAACTTACCTCCATGGATTAGGCCAAGGGTTAGCCAAACTTTGAATTTATATGTATGTGGTGTTCAACCATCCATACATATAAGATAAGGTTTTTAAATGGTCAACTTTATGATATGTTCACATGAGCATTGAGGCAGGAGGCTCACCTTGAGATCCTCAAACATGAACCCACCTCTTATGATGAACCTATTAATGAGTGTCTAAAGATTGAAGTCTTCAAGGTGCATGTGGGAATTTACCCTATGCTAACCAAAAAGTCATCCTCTTTACATGATCATAATTGCAATATGACTGGTGATGGTGTCACTAATTATCCTCCTAAGAAGAAGAACCAGAAGGATAGCCATGAGGTCAATACTCTGAGTAAGGGGTCAACTAAAAAAAGACCCTAAAATGAGAACTATAAAACCATGAATGGTGTTCCCTTATGATGGCACCAAGTTTTTCAACTTCCATCAAATGAAGGGCCATAATGATGAGAGTTATGATACCCAAAAATTTGGTGTGAAATCCTTGCCTCCTCCTTAGAGCTCTTCACTTGCAGAACCTAACTACAAATTGAATGTGTTCAAGGAACCTCTACCTAACCATGACAAGGAAAATAAGAAGAATAAAAGAGGAAGAAATCTAAGGCTAAGTCCCATCATTCCTCTTCTTGTTATTCTACTTAATCTAACTCTTCTTCAAAGGCTAACCCAAAAGGGAAGGCCAAATGCAATATTAGTAAGATCATTACTACTATCGACATAGCCTCTACCAGGTATGAGTGGTTTGTCAACATACACTCAGGTTGGGTTGTCAATCTTGTTAGAGATGCTAGTGGTGTAGGTATTTCTACCTATCCCATAGGGGTAAATAACCCTAAATCTAGATTTAACTTTTGGCATAGCATCCCTACCCATACTAGACAACATTTGTACTCTATCATAGAGGAGTTATAGGGCCTTTCAGTTGTGATCTCTATTTTATACCTTTTTCACCTTTTCCCTAAGTAAATGAGTCTCATATTTGATGAGCTTGGTCTCTCTCATAAGGGTCCCTTATGGGATGATGTCTAGGTTTTGTTTAACTATGACATTTTTTATCACCTTTGTCCTCCCACATTGTCTTTCAACCCTAATTTTTTACCTGATGCTTCAGTTATTAAAAATAAGGCTAAGTTCCTTCTCTATATTGAAACCTCCATCGATGATTTTCATGTAAAAATATGCATCATTAATGAAGAATCCATATTTAACATCATACCCCTACATGCATTCAACTAGCTTGGGATTAGTCAGAAGAAGCTCTCTAATTCTCCCCACAACTATGTTGGTTTTAATAATGACATGGTTATATCAGTGGGAAACATGAAGATTTAGGTTAATTTTGGCCTCAAGATGGTCAAGAATTAGTTTTTTGTATTATACATTGAATTATTATACAACATTATCCTTAGCTATCCCTAGACTACTCCCATGTAAGCCATTACATCAATAATGTTTTGTATGGTCTAATTCATGCATGAAGGTGAGGTTAATACTATGGAAGTAGGCCTGAATCCCTAGGAATTTATATATGATAATACAAAGCCTTATGACAAGGATTTGGATATCTCCTCATGGGGATTTATGGGTTCACCCAAGGCTCCCACCTATAAATCTTGTTTTCTCAAGGATGAGTTTTTTGATCCAACTAAGTACTGGTCAATGTTCCCTCATTTAGAGTCTAGAATACATTCAATAACTCCCTATCTTACTCTACAATGCTAATTTTCCTCTTCCCTTCTTAGAGAGATATTTTAAGATATCTCCCCAAATTCCAAGCTTCCCTTCTCATCACACTTCTCCCACCAGAGTATCAGCTCTCTCAGTGCATCTCCTATGGAGATTACTAGTCATTAAGTCCGATCTTGAGTGTTATTCCATCCATGGTATAACACATAACCTGATCAATGAGAGGAGAGATTAAAATAATCTCATACCTATGAGTCATATGTGTTACCATCCTCTTACTTTCTTGGGTTTATAGGTCTTGTTTAACAATAATGCTCCCACTTTCAATACTCATGTGTTTTGGATCACAAGTAGTGAACTTAAGGATATGGATGATCCATATCCTTCTTCCTACCTTTTCCCTATTGTTTTTACTATTCATAGGTTAAGCATTAGCCTACATCAAAGGTAAGCCTCTGGTTAGCCTAGAGTGGTGGCCTACCCTCATGGGTAGGCCTATTCCTGGGCTTTTGGTGCTTTGGTGAGCCTCAAAGTTTACCACAACACCCTCTCTAGGCCTTTGTTTGGTGTATTGCCCCTCTCATTGCAAACATCATCAGACCCTTTGGGTTTCTATAGCCATTTTTCTTGTGCACTCCTCCTTAGATTCACCTCAAGATAGAATTAGAGTCTTTTTATTCTTTTATTTGCTCATGTTACTATTTTCTTGTAGTTAACCCTCTACCAACTTCCTCTCTCCTTCTCCATAGTTCCTATAAATGGTGTGGGTTAGTAGTTGTGGTTGATTACAACTTGATCCAACATTCCTTGGATAGTTTTAGTCTATCATAAGCCTCATACCACTCCTCCTCTCCTCTCATTATGGTTGGCATTGAGACATTCTCTCCTGATTGGCCCCCATACAGTGGGAGTGGCTTTACCAGTTGAGATGCCTTTTTTACCTCTAGCACTCTGAAACCTCCTTGCATCCACACGAGAGATATGTATGACCTTAGATGAGTCATACATGAATTATAATGAGATAAACATGTTCGACCAATGTTATTTTATTATTTCCCCCCTATTTAGCCTTTTTAGGCAAGTTTTGGGCCTTTCCAAGCTCCCTAGGCCTATTATTGGCCCTTTCTGGCCCAGGCCATGGGTTTTCGGGCTAAGACATGACCTAGAAGTGGGATAAGCCATGACCCCCATGGCTTGGTAGTGGTCTAGGCCATGGTTTTTCCTAGGCATGTCGTGGCCTGGGATAGAAGCCTTCTTTTTACCCTCTCTTAGGCTGTGTTTCATTTCATTATTGCTCTTGGAACCATAAAACCTCCATCTTAGAGGTTTTGGCCCATTTTGGATGCAATGGAAAAGTTTATTTCTATCTTTGGGGCATATTTAGGTGTGTTTTAGGACCATCACATTCTCTTAGACCCCTAGGTCTTTTGGCTTATCAATCTTGTGTACTCTTTGTTGGATACACCTTGGGATAGAAGTTGATCACTCTACTTCTTTTAATTAGTAGTTTCTTAGCTCATTCATGGGTGATACCTATTCACTCCCTCTTATTATTTCACTATGGTTCTTATAGGTGTGGGTTCATGGTTGTGTTTACTTTAAGACTTACTCTAGTATTCACCAACTAGTCTTCATCCCTTTATAGACATCCTATAACCCTTCATCACCTCATCGCATAATCAGTGTTGGTCTTCACCCCTTGACTACAACTTGATTTTGTTCTTTAGCTCCCTTTTGTAACTCATTTATCCTTATTTGTGTCAAGTTGATCCTTATGCAGCATCCTCTTTCATCCCTAATAGCCATTATGGTACATCTCTTAGTGGTGATTCACACTAATGATGCTAGTCAAAAAAACCCAAGACCCACTATTTTTGCTTGGATTATCGATGACCCATAGGAATACAAGATTGTTTCATATAGTTACCTCCTTACCAATGAGATGAAAAAATGTAACCAAGTATCATGAAATCATCAATGCTTTAAATGATTCTCATGTGCTAGGGCATATGCTATGTGCATTTCTTCTCTAACTCACTCTTAGCCATGTCTCAGCTCACTGATGCTATTTTTCTCTAATATCTCTTCTTTATCATCACTCTCTAAGCTCTAGTTCCTTCTTATATCTCACTTGGTTCAATCTTGGCATGCTTGGGCTTTCATTGTGATAGGGGATGCCCTACTACTCTATAGCTTGATTTGATGATTCACCTTGCTCTCCACAGTTATCTTAAGGCTTGTTGTTTTCTCCTAACTCCTTTGATCTCCATTTCACCTATTCTTGTTTTCTCCATATTAGCTCTCTCATAGTTTTTAGCTTCTCGTTCACCTCCTCCATTATTATTAGCTCCTGCTTTGGATTTAGCCCACATATAGCTTAGTCTTCTTCCTTCATTGTTTCTTAACTTGGATTCTTAGTTGTTAAAACATCTTCACAATATTTTTGAGCTTGATATGAGGGCACTATTTTATACAAATTGAAACTCATATTTTTTTGCAGTAGTGTATTAGCTAGGTTTTCATTATTTTGGTAATTTAGTTTGTTTGGATCATTCTCTAGGGTAGTTTTTTGAATATTTGCATTTATATGTATCTAAAACATCTATCATTGATTTAAAATATCTTCCATTATAGGTTATTATTTATTATGAAATATATCTCATTACATGGTAGAACCCTAGTTTCTCAAAATGTTTTATACATTTACACAAACAATGTCCTCTTTGCTAAACTAGAAAGTTATATTATTAGTAGGTAATAGTGTTAAAAACAAAGAATTAGCTTAGGCTTATATTAGGAATTTTCTTACATTCTTGCTTTAAAATATCTTTTAATTCCCAAAATGTCTTTCATTTGGCCTGAAAGTGCCTCTCTCTTAAGCTTATGCATTATTCAATAGTTATCTTAATTCAGCATTTTCATTTCCATAATTTATATACAAGTAGATTTATTATTTCAACTTATTTATTTACTATGGTCATATATGTTAGAGATACTTTCACCCTTTGTGTGCTTGATCATGATAACCCTAACCTAGTTTACAAGTCTTTCTATAGCTTTGTACAAGCCAAAAAACCAAATAGCCTTTATAGATCACTAATAGCCCATAGTATCCCGAAGCCTTTTAACCTTCTAGGTGTTTGTTTAAGTACCCTTCTTACCCCCTACCAAACCCTAGTGGCTTTGTTTGGATTCTTGGAGCTATAGAATCTAAGGTAATGTTAGGATCTTTAGGAGGTGGTTTTGATTTTTTTCTACTATAATAGTCATGTTGATACAATTAGAATTTTGTATCATGGTTTTAACTATATTATTAGAATAATCAATATAATCTGATTGATTTGGTTTGGATAGGGTTGTATTAACATAGTCAATAGTATAGATTATAATATTATATTGACATTTTTGGTTTATTACAATTTGTTGCATGAATATTTTTTAGATATATTGACACACTTTATGTTTTTGATGATACAACTAGATTTGATAGGAGATAAATTTAAAATTGTATCAACATATTTTGGTTCTTGATTAATTATGCCATTTTGGACAAGAAGGTGAGTTAAATCTATATTAGCACTTGTGATTTTTTGGAATCAATTGTGTATGCTTATTTGGATTGATATGTTTTGAATCAACACCTATGATTCATCATCAAGATAAAAAATCATCACCAACTATATATGTTTTATCTTGATGATGAATCATAGGTGGTTATCTAAAATGCATTGATCTAAATAACATACATAGTTGATTCCTAGAAATCACATTTATTATCTTATGGAATGTGAAAAAAATCACAAATCTTATATTGGCACTACTAATACAATTATTTTCTTTTGATTGTGGGTTTTTTAAATATTTAGAGGGGATTGAAATTGAAATTGGACTTTTAGTATAAATATGAAGAGTCCTATATGTTTTAGGATTAAGAAAAATTATGATTAGGTTTTCACTAGGCATGTGAACTAGGTTATATTTGGGATGGTTTGACCTAATAGGTTGAAAATTGATAAGTGATACAACATGATTCATGTTCATGTTAATCAAGTATTCCTCATCATTGGAAAAGTGAGGATTAATTTTTATTTCTGAAATATTAGTGGTTCTTTTTGAATTTGGAGGATGTCTATGTTGATTATTAATTAGCTATGAATGTTGATATTGATATGATTAGTTTGAATGGGATTTAGAATATTGGAGATATTGTTTATAAATTTATTGAGTGATAGATTTATGGTTTAATATTTAACCTAACATGAAGCTATAACCAAATATTTGAAGGTCATGAAAATTTTCATGAGAATTCCCTACAATATAATGCCACCAAAAAATAGTATCAAGATTATACCATGGTGGGGGAGGCTTGGACTAGTTAAATATAATGGGTTGAGAAGGTGGAAATTTTCACTTGGGTTCTTGGAGACTCAAGGGAGGGTCTAAAGGGTTTACAATGTTTGAAAAATACACTCTCGATTCACATTGTAGGGGAGGTTTGGTTTGATATGTATTAACATTAATTGCATTAGTTGATGTTTGAAAAGATTCCATACTAGCATTTTGATAAGGTTAAAACTAACTCAAAAGGAAATATTATCATTTAGCTTGGTAAAAATATTATTCTAAAGTATTTGGAGAGAATACAATAAATATTTATTGAAGAGGGGATTATATAATGATAACAAAGAGTTTTAAAATGTTTTCATCACCCATGGTATGATCTAATCTATGTATTGAATAAATCCATGGCTTGATTAATTCATGAGTAGATTCCATAATTTATTGATTAGGATTGATTAATTTGATAAGGTTATTTTTGGGAAGGTCATTGGTTTATAATTATATAATTATAGAACTGAATAATTCTTTTAGATGTGTAACTAAGTGGGTTGGAAGGTGATGTAGGGCCTATCTCTCACACATAGCTCATTCATATTTCTCAATCTATTTCATTCTCATTGACCTTCTATCATCTCTAACCTAGCTTCATCTGCAAGTACATTTCTTCACTTTAACATTCTTGATCAATTATTGGGTCACTAGGTTCATAAGCCTTCTTCTTTTTATATTATTATTAGCTATCTTATCCTATATATCATTTTTTAAAACCTTATACACTCTAATCCCTCTTGAATATAACATAATCCCCTGATCTACCACTTTCATTACTTCACTTCCTTTATTCATGGATTAAACATGCTCATTCTTTGAGATAGCTTCATTTGGATTTAACACTCAATGTATAATCCCATGCTCTTGATTCCTCATTTGAGATTCATATGGTTATTGTTTTACTTTACTTAACTCTCCTATACAACTAACCAAATCACTCAATTCCCAATAAATAACTCTCTCACAACTCTCTCTTTCTTCTTTAAGGTCTCTTCTCTACTAGTCCTATTTTCAATCAATCCTCTTAGGTTCGAAAAAACCACATATCTTCCATGAAAACTAAACACACTTTCAGATACCTATTAATCCCCTTATTTTTCATACAAATTTTCATGGAACAATTCCCAAGGTAACCTTAATATATCACTACCCCATTATATCAATTAGGTATCTCATAAGCCTAGTCAAACCCATAGATAGAATTCATACCATATGGTCTTGTATAGGTCTAAAAAAAATTTATTCATCTAGATAAATATAAATTATATAGGATCTCAATTTTCAATTTTTTTAAAGGGTGAAAACTCCAAATAGATAGGTTGCAAGTTTTGGAAACCCTAGGGCTAATTTTGTAGGCCTGTAGGTGGTTGAGAACTCTAACAATGGGCTAAAATGACTCTTAAACAATTTATATATATTATAATTCTTAAATAAGGTCTAAACAAGTATATATTAGCTTCTCAAATAGTAGAAATCTAAACTTCAACCCTCAAATAACTCAAACAATCAAATATACAAAAACTCTGATGGTGAAAGTGGACCATGTGGTAGTATAAGTGGTCTTTTGGATTTTCATGGATTTTTAAGTAAATAATATCTAATGCTTGGTTAATATCTTTTAAATCTTACTAAAACTCCTCCAATATCTTTTTTTTTTTTGATCCATCATAATACAAATCCAACTACTAAATTTATAGAACTCTATATACACTTTGTAGGACTATGAAATAGTCTTAGTTGTCTTTTGCACCTCTATGGGTTGTTTGGAGTATAAAGAGGTTATATTAAATAAGGATAAACTCTCTATAAATATTATGAACCAAAAAAATCCAATAAATAAATAAATTACTCCTCCAACTTGTCTCTCTACTTGATTTTGTTGACTGTGTGTGGGTAGAGTTCTTGCATGGACTGTGCTATAGAATATCATCTTATAATTAGATCCTTAAACTTCCAAAATGATAATTTTATTCCTAAATAATTCCATAATATTTATGAGACTTTTTAAAACTAAATAAACCCTCAAAACTACCATCATAAACACAATTTACTTCACATTTCTAACACTCTATCTAACTGTAAATTCACAGTCTTCACTACCACCCGGTAATATATAAACTATTCAAATAAATTATAAACAATTATTAGGAGATTTAACATAAAAAACCACACATTATTTGTTCATTTTCAAGATAATATTTACATGTTTTACTTACTTTCATACCAACATCCATTAGGGACAATAAAACTCTTCTGCATTTTCCTCCATCTTTTTATCTCTTCTTTGAACCTCCTTCTCCTAATTAATCTATACCACCCTAATATTATTATCCTATTATGCATGTCATCCCTATACATCTAGTTCTAAAATTAATATGGTTAAAATATGCAAGAATAACTTATTTACAAGACCCTTTCCATGTAGGTGGCAATTACAACATCAAGATTCATGCATTTATTGCTCTTGACTAGGATTTGTACATTGAGACACATTACACCACCTTATTGAGACCTAAAAATACACATACAATCATCCATCAACATTGATAATTTCTATAAGTCTCCAAAATACCTACAAAAACATTCTATAAATTTAAATTTTCAAACTCTTGAATTTAGCAAGTGTTGGGGCCAACATACCCCCATTTTAAAGAAATTGGGACCCTTGAAAAACCTTGAAGTTTGAACATGAAATATGGAATGTTAGGATCATCTGTATAATTTGAATATCATCCACTTTGTTAAAAGTAGGCTTACTTGGTTTTTTTTTGCTTTAATTTGGACTAACAGTGCTAATAAATAATCTTTATTGCCTTTAAGTTTCAAGTTCCATGGTGTTTGTCCTTAGGAATTCATGTTTCAAAACCCTATCCAAAACCCTCAATTTAGATTTGAATATTTGTGGGAACCCTTTAAAATCTATTTTTTGAACCTAAGGATAAAGTTCATGTTTTAAGCATAGTTGTGTTTTTCAACACAACTAAAACTTAACTTAAAATGGTTAGTCCCCTTTTATTATTTTCCCCTTTCAAGTTATGGGTATACCTAAATAATTTCATTCTACAAGTTCCATTTAATACTTCATAACCTAGCCTAAGATTATTAACCCTAAGGCTCCATTGTATTTATTAATAGAAATGGGACCTTAGTATTAGTATCTTAGCTTAAGTCCTAGCTCCTTGATTCCAATTTTATGTTAGAATGGTCCCTTAAATCCATACCTTAGCCTAAGGTCTTAATCCTAAGGCCATGATGTATTTATTTATAAAATTGAGACCTTAGTCTTAAACACCTTAGCCTAAGTCCTCTTATATCACCGCGGTCCTAACTTAACTTCCTCATATCTTGTAAGGTCTAACAGCCCTTACTTTATTGTAGCATTCAATCCAAAAGAGCAAGGAAGCCTTAAAATTTGACTTAAATAGCATGCATCTTAGATAATATCATAGTTCACATTTCCTTATGGCCTTTCAATTAGATGGCACAAGGAAAGATTGACATAATCCCACTCATAGCCCACTGGCTAATCATATTCAAACTCTTAGATTGCAATCAATGCCTCTTGCTTCATCATGAAGACCCAATAAAATAGAGTGAAGCACAATTAACAGGTTAAAGGATTAAGGAAGGCCCGAATGATAAATATGTGGTACCCTTACATTTGAGGATTAAAATTAAAGGGGCCCATCTGACCAAAGCAACCAATCATGATCAAGCTCTTGGATCATGATCAATGGTTGATGTTTTGTCATAGATTTTGATCTAATGAAGTGAATTAAGTCCAAGACCCTAGGAATCCCTATGGAGGTGCCAAGTGGCCCTCTTTCATTGGGTCATAGGAATTTGATGAGTTTAAAATTGATGTTCATGTGACCATAATTTGACATTTGTAAGGATGTATTTAACATCCACGTGATCGTTAACTTTAAGCCCATCAAATTAAAAGCTTCACTATCTTAAAATTGATGTTAGCATGACCATCATTTTATGCTTGTGAAGATGTATTTTACATCTACAAGACCATCAAATTTGATCTAATGAATTATTCCACTCAGGACCAAAATACATTCCAAAATCTTGCTAGAAAGCTCAGAAATAGATTTACAAGCTAAGGGAAGTGCTCGATTGATGCTCACACATGATAAATATTCAATCTATAAAATATGTAAATGGTCTTATAATCTAAATATATACAAAATAAACTTAGTATAAAACTACACTTTAAGGTCCCCATGTCATTTTGTTTAAATATCATGAACCTTAAACTATAGACTTATACTAAGTCTTATTTTGAAAGGAGTCTTTGTTATGCAAGATTTAGGCCAAGTCACTTCTAACTAAAGGTTTTAATGTGTTTTATCAATGCAATAAAATCCTAAATATTTTGGATCAATATACTATATTTATCCCCTTAAGCATGTTTGATAAGGCTTGGCATAAATATTTTAGACCAATGTATACATTGTGTTTATTAAACACAACATAAATAGTGGCTTGAAATCTTTAGTCTTGGTCCTCTTTGAATAAATTTGGAGAACTTAGACATAAATCCCTTATCCTAAGGTTTGTTTCATGCTTAATAAACATGTAATAAACCTTAGCCTTAAGTATTTAAGTCTAAAGTCCTACATTTAATAATATGCTAACTTAAAGTTTGGGCATATCTGTAGTTTAATGATTAATGCTTTGTCACTAGATTTTGATCCAATGATATGAGGCCCTCAAAGACTTTTCAATGAAGATAGGAGATCCCACGATATCGATGCATGGTGAAATCACATTTGAGGTAAAAATAAAAAGATGATCCAATGGTTCACACTTCTTTTATAGAGGATGATCTAACAGCATGAAGGCACTTGTGACTTTTCAAAGGCCCACAAGCTTTCTATGTGGCCAATGCTCATTCAAAAAAGGACTGGCATAGGATATGAAGTATAGGGAGGCACATAAATATTCCAAGTTTCACAACCAAAAATCTTGTCACAAAAAAATCTAATCATAGGTAAGATCCCAGATTACAATCAATAGCTTATGATAATCTAGGATTTTGATCCTATGGTGTAAAATAAAAGAAGGTATTTTAAATACCAATGACTAGTGCTCAAATAGAATTTATGAAAAAAACCACAAAAAGCCCAGACTAATGCCACATAAGTACCATGCAATCATAAAAGGATAAAATATAAGAACTTGTGGGCTTAAAAATGCAAAGGTATAAAGGCAAAAGTCTAAATCAAATCCAAGGCATGTATAAGCTAGACTCTGGATATATCCTACCATTAGAGCTCTAAAACCCTAAATCCTACATAAAAGTGACCCAAACAGACTCAATTGGTTAGAATTTTATCCAAGGAAAACTTGAGTGTGTTTCTGAGTGTAAGAGAGTTTTCATAGAGATAATTTGAAATCTAGTGTGAGCAATTTTTAGAATAAGATACCATGGTAACTCATAGATAGTAAATGAAGGAAGAGACTAAGCTCTACTTATCAATATATAATGAAGGTCAAATCTTCAAAGATACCAAATTAGACCTTACATCCCTAAATATCCCAAGAATTAGGAATTGATCAAAGTTCTTCTTCACGGTAGAGGAGTTACCGCCTATTTCTAAGGAGGAACAAAGAATTACCACCATAAGCAGGAGACACTATGACCTGGTTATAGTCTAGATGGCTAGCCTTCACCATGCCATAGTACAACTTGAGGTATTACATTATATCAACATCCTTACCCCCAAATTTTTTGATTGTAGAATAAATAATGAAAGAATCATCAGGGAAGGAAATTCTAAAAAGGTAGCATATATATCTTTGATGGCATTTGAGAAACACTATAAGCTTCCTCTCCCCCATATAGACCTATCAAAAATTAAAGAAAAGACCATCAATCATGACTTGGATTCCATCTATAGACCCTGGCTACACCAAGGACCCCATATCTTTAGGGACTTTGAGGGAAAATTCCCAATAATCCAATTCAGAGAGGGCATTAAAGTTATAATGAACCTATTAAACTGATCCTTTGGAGCCACCTCACCCACCTATGTCATTAAAATATGGGTCTCCTTTGTCCATTTAATGGTGGAATAAAATCTCACCCCTCTAATTGGATATTTAATCAGTGTCTTCCTCACCAAACAATTCATTATCATAAAAAAGAAGACATCCAAGAAATTTTACATGATTTCATACATGCTAGATGTCTTTCTTACCTCTATAACTTCCCAAGGATTAGGAATTGGTCCCTAGATGGAAAAAATATTGTTTCACACCACTACTCCAAATTCCATATCTTCAAGTATAGGAATCACATGTAGTTTATTTTTGACTATGTTTATCCAGCCATAGTGCAGGCCATCATAGGTGTTCCCATTCCTAAGGTCCATACACTCATCAATAATTATGTTGAATTGATGGGGGACATATGGTATTACCCTAATTGTATAGTTACCAATATTGAGGGGATCATGTCCCATCCCTACAGATTGCTTTTATATGTTCTAAGTAAGCTTGTGAAGTAAAAAAAATGCCTCTTGGCTCATCCATGGCATTGATGGGACCTGTAAGGAGAATAGGAAGGGTCTACTCCACCCCTTCCCCTTGATTATTAGGAAAACCATATTGAAATATTAGAAATAAGTGGAAATCATGTCCACACAAAGGAATTCATTTGGCTTTCAACTAGATGAACTCAAAATGTGGGATCTAAATAACATAGTGGGTGAGTATTTAAAGGAAAAGAAGATTACCAAGATTTAGTATGTACATTAACTCAGTGGTCATGACACCATTTACATTAAGATCAAGAATTATGAAGAGGTGTTGACCAAGATTCAAGGACACAACATCAAACTTGAGCATAGGTTAATCAAGGATGATAGGCCATTAGGAGGAGCATGGAAAATGCATCCATTGTAGTATCACTTGATACCTAAACCATATAGGATATCCCAAAAACAACCCCAAATAGAACAACCATAGCCATAGCTTTAGGGTCAAATTATGCAAGGCTCGGATGAACAAGGTCATGGTAAGGAGAGAATGGGGTAGGTGAAATTGCAAGAGAGACCTAGGGAGGGCCCTCATCTTCAACACTCCCATAAAGTCCACCTTCCCCAATTTAGTATATTGATATGATTTCCTTGGAACTTGAGGGTGCTCTCAAGGAGCTTGCAGAGGCATATGATATAGACAAGGAGGAGGAGTAGCTTGAAGAAGCCCAAGTCAAAGTAGGATAGCCTAGAGATGATCTTACTCTAGGTATGGTCCCTATTCCATCCCAAGAAAAGAGGAAAGTAGAGCTAGCATTGGTTCTTAGAGGACTACATAAAATGCCAAGATTGACCATCTCTCATTCCATAAGTGAGATAAATTTGTTTAGTGATGAATTCCCCATTCATGGGCCAGTCATCCCTGACTAGTTCATTTATGAGAAATTACAAAAAAATTCCTTATCTCTCCCATTCATGGGATATGATAAGATTTTTAGATGTTGGGATACAAGATGACATGAAGCCATGGATAAGGGCTATGGTGAGGGAACAAGAAGAAAGGATAATTATGGTCACCCAAGGACAAGAAAGTAATAAGATGGATATCCTAGGGGTATCAACAAACATAGATGTATAGGTCCCAAAACCTATAAAGTTCATAGGCTCATCCACCATTATTCAATTTAATCTAGAAATAAATGGGTTAGAAAGAGTTACCACCAGGATAGCTATTGCTGGAATAGAAGAATTCACCTTCTAAAAGGTGGATCCCTTTGTATGATTAACCCTTGTGGGAAGTCAGTAGCTTGGTGAAATTGTCATTCATGAAGAGGATGTGGAAAGCTTGATTGAGGCCCAATAATCATAGGCTATAACTAGAATCAAGGGCATGAAGCAAAGGATCCTAAATTTAGAAAAGGAAAAAGAAAACCCATAGACATAGGTAGTTCTATTAGTACCTGAGGCAATGACCAAGATGTTTGATGAGTCATTTTATGACATGTTTGAAGCACTCAAAATAATGAAGCTGAGGTAGAGTGCATTATCCAAGAATTTGGTCACCCAAAGTCAAGCCTCAGAAGATAAGATAGCTTAGCTTCTCAACATTCAATCAAAGAAATAGATCCTAAGCTTAAAAACCATTGGTTTAGGACAATTTAGCACAATTATAGGAATTATGGTTGATAAGGTTCAAATTTTGAGTGCATGGCACAATGATGTGGAAAGACTCCTAGAAAATGATAAGGAACTAATTACAAGGATTGAACAACTTATTGTGACTATGCTTACAAACCTTACACAACCCACTACCCTTGGAATCATAAGTGATGAATAATTCAAACATAGGGATACATCATTAACCCAAGAAATCAAAGGAAAGAGCTGAGGCAAATATGGGGTGGATAACAATAAGATCCTAGACATGATATTCAATGCTAAAGAGAGGATAAATGAAGTTAGGAGCATTAATTAAGCCATGGCCAAAAATGATAGAGAACTCAAAGACTTGGTAGATCAAGAGGAACAGCATATCCTAAAGCCTACCATGGATCTAGAGCTAGTTGATGAGCAGCATGCTTAAGCCATGAGCATCCTCCAACAACAAGAAGTAGAGTACCCACCAATATATTAGACAATATTCTATTTTGTAAAATTTTGTAACATTTTGAAGTAGAATATTCCATTGTAAAGGCATATTCTATTTTTTTAGCATATTTGCCTCTAGGTAAATCTAATTATGAAGAACAAGTGTAATTTAGAACTTGCAAGGGATAGCTATCCTTGTCTTTTATATACTTGTATATTGTAATTGATTGGTATACTACCTGATCTTTCTATAAAGGCATGTATTACCATTTGTAAAAATGGGATATTTTTGAGTAACTTTTATACACTTGAAGCAATTAATATAATCAAGAAATTTTGCAAGGATTGTTCACATTTGATATGTCAATTGCTAATATAGCTTTTCTCTCAATTACTAGTTTTATGCCTTGAATTTGAATAGTTTCTTTGAATTCTGGGTTATATTTTATAATCACAAGGTTTCTACTCTATGCATATGCTAAATTGGTTAAAGGATCTTAGGTTTTACTTCATTTCATTTTGCTCTATATTCAAATGTGCAAATGTTATTTGGTTATAGTAGTAAATCCTTAAAATAGGCATGGTTCTTACTTGTGACTCTTTACATTATCCTTTAAAGTTTGCCTGATATATAGTGGAATTTGAGCTAATGCTATTTTACATTGTATATTGGTTTGGATGCATACTCAATTGAAATTGATGCTTTGTCATGATATTTAAGACTAAAATTGGTAATCCCTCATTCTCTTTTCTACTCTACCCTTCTCTTTGCTCTTTTTTATACCAGATCACTCTAGTTTTAATTTCATTATAAATATCCATTTAGATTAGTTTTTAGCTAAAATATGGAATGTAATTCACTAAGTATTAGCATAGATTCTCTACAATTCATAAATAATGGACTAATGTGGCTCCCAACCACTAAATCATATAAATATTATGGAATAGTTTATCTTACTCTACTGTTATTTCACCATAGGCAACTAACCTACCAAAACTTACAACTCATTCTTTGAATTTTCTAAATGATAAAATTAGAAGTGTTTTTTAAACACTAAGAGCACATGTAGTTCATTTAGAAGCATAAATAGGAGAAGCTTTGTTGGTGCTAGAAGGAAGGCCATAAATTCTTTGAATTTTTGTAGAGCTTAGCATGTTTTGGTCTAAGATCAGTGTATCTGAGTGTTTTTGAGTGAAATTTTTTCTTATAAGTATAAATATCACTAACCTTTATTGTTTTTGATACATCTTTGTGCTTCCTTAGACAAATATTGAAGTTCTTTAGAATTTGATGCTTGTTTTTGGTAATTTATCTTAAGCTTTGAAAATCCATAATATCTAAGGTTAGGATGGCTCATTTTGATCAAAGGTTGGCATATCTTTCATATATTTGAGTTACTTTAGGCTTAAACTTATAAAGATAGATCATATTCATGTAATTTTAAGCATCTTTAAGTTAATTCGATCAAAGATCAACGTCCTTTGTAGTTTTTTATACCACCTTTGAAAAATAATCTCAATGTGTAGGTCTAACTCTTATTCTTTATAAAGTTAAACTTGATGCATCATATTTTAAGTAGGATCTTCAAACTTCATGCTAGAATTACCTAGGATTAGAAAAAGATCACACTCAGAGACCAGGGAGCCTTTACTCAAGTTTGAAATCCATAGGAAGGCTAGACGTGACAAAGGTAGATGCAAGAGATCTAAATCTCTTCCAAATTCATCCCTTCAAGGTACCTTTGCCTTCAATCTTCATCCAAGTATGACCTAGCTAGGAGAGTCTTCAATCAATGTACTAGGTGTGATACATGATCTCCCATGCAACCCTAAAAAGTATCTGCCTACATTTAGTCCAATAAGTATAGTAAATAACTAGGAACATATAAAGTCTTTTAAAGCTACCTTAAGATTGTTAAATGTTGTGCATGAGGATGTGGCTTTTAGGTTATTCCCTTTCACCTTTAAGGATGCTGCTTATGAGTGGTTTTTGAACTTGCCTAATAATTACATCACTAGTTGGGATGATTTCAATAATGTATTTATATATTAATTTGGTAATATTTTTAGAACCTGCATTATTTACCATCATTTCACCACCATTAGAAGAGTTTCAAGTGTGTTTATTATGTCCTTTAATGCTAGATTTCAAAAAATGTTTAACAAGACCATAAACCCTTATAAGCCTGATGATGGTTTAGCTCTAGAGATTTAAAAACATGCACTAGATCCCATGACCTTTGTATTTTTTGAAAAGATATATGTCATCCATAACTTCATTATCTAGATCCTATGTTGATGTAGTAACCATCGATGATCAGATGCAGCCCCAAGGAAAAATGGCATATTATATGCCAAACATCAACCCATACATGCCTGTGATGAACTTATTCTCAAACAATAACCAAAATCTCCTAGCCTTAAATCAAATCTCAAACCTAATTCAGTTTCCATTGAGTTATGCAAATCCCAATCAAAACTTATGATTCTTAAATCATCCTACTAATGGCTTTAGTACAAATGATCAAAGGGATATAGTACCATCTACTAATAATAACTAGGTACATAACTCTGAAACTCCTAAAAATGAGATTGAATCTATCTTTAAAATGGTTCAAAAGTTGAGCAATAATTTTCTTTGAGTTGTAAAAATAAGTTGGAAATACTACTAAAATTTTAGGTAGGAACTTCTCATTTCATAGGTATAATAGGCCAACTAATAGATTTCAGAATGATAGTTTTCACAATAATATAAATAATGAACCATCTTTTGAAAATAAGACCATAGACATCAACCTCACTAATATTAAATTATTTGATTATTTTAGGGTACATTGCACAACCAAACATGGATAAATTTATTGCATTGAGTTTTCACAAAGCCTTTAAGTCTTTCTAAGAAGATTTGGTTACATTTGAAGTGGTCCCCAATAAGGAAAGTGGTACAAGTACTTCTTGATCTAAATCATGTGATCAAGCCTTCATGGTTGATACTTTTGATTTCCCTTTTCAAGAGGAAAATGAACCTAATGAGATCATTGAGGAGATTCAATCCTTTCAATAGTTCTTTAAAAATCTATATCCCTTGAGGAATAGGGAACATAGGTAGCCTTTGACCACCTCAATGCCCCCAAATAATTGTGTAACTCCTCTAGACACTTCTTCAATTAACAATATAAACCAACCTAAAGGGAGTACTTCTAAGCCTAATATTGATATTCCTACTTATTCTAATAAAACTAGATATAAGATATTTGAGGACATGAAAAATAATATAAAAGATAATATCACTTTACATGAACTCGCATAGATCACATAGAAAAGGGACCTACTATTGAATCTCTATTAAATAAATTCAACAATCCAACCCCAAGACTGAATGCCAATATGAATAATACACAAATCCAAGGCTAAGACTCCTCCTTTCTTGCTCATTATCAGGATGTTTGGTGAGAACTTACATAATTGCTTATTATATTTAGGAGCATCTACCAATATCATTCCTATAGGTATATACAAACAACTTGTCCTAACTCCCATTAAGTATGATAGGGTTATCACCCAATTAGACAAATCTAGAGTTAGGATAGTTAGGGAGCTTTTTAAATATTCACATGCAATTATTTTTTGATATTAGGGTGAATTAATTCATTGATATTCAAGTTATTGATATACTTGATGTTTATGGAATCTTATTGAGTAGGGAATGGACCAAGGCTTTGAATGGTTACATGTCTATAGATTGCTCACATATGTGGCTAACTTGGAAGGGAGTTCATAATCAAATAAGGGTTAATAAATAGCCATGGATGAAGTACATGATAATTAAGTACAATTTTGTGAACAAGAGCATCAACATAATTGACTCAAACTTAGGGGTTTTCACCATAGAGACTGATAAGGTATATGATCCCAAGGATGCTCATGTTATTCTTGAACTATGAAAATTGCATTTTGATGGTGCTAGGTGTAATGTTGGAGTAGGTGTTGGTGTTGTCTTAACTAACCCTAATAATAGAAAGGAGTATGCTTCTTATAATCTCTAATTCCCTTATACTATCAATCTTCCTAAATATGAAGCCCTTATTTTATGCTTGTAATTTGCTATAAAGAATAAGATCAAAGAAATATTAGTTTATGAGGATTCAAAACTAGTGGTCAATCAAGTGAGAATCAAATACCAATGTAAGCTCTCATACTTGAAAAGGTATAAGTTTAGGGTTTGGGATTTAATTAAATCTTTTGATTCCTTTGGCATCATTTCCATCCCAAGATCACTAAACTAGGTTGTTCATGAATTGGCATCTACTGCAACCAACCTCATGCTCAACCAAGATTCCCATAATTTCAGCATTGAGCTGATCCCTTGTCCTTTAGTGCCTAATAATGTTAACCATTTCAAGTTTTCAATGATGATCAGTAGCTATTAGATTTCATAACCAATTTTGAAGAATTTGATGCTCATATTATTGATGAGACTAATGAAAATACATCTAAAGTAGACGAGTTTGATGGTAAAGTCATTCTATTGAATGACAACAAGATCCCTAAGGGTATGATTGCTTTAGAGAGACTATTCAATTAGGACAAACTAGCTGAAGTTTCTAAGGTTCCCAAGGTAAGTGTGAAAGATTATAATGTTGTTGATCTTGGCCTCCAAGATCAATCCTAGCTAGTAAATGTTAGAAAAGCCTACATAAACATTAAGAATAAGAAGGCTAAAGATCTTCTTACCTAATATATGGATGTCATAGCATGGTCTTATGATGATTTAAAGATATTTAATCCAAGATTCATTACCTATACTATACCCATTAAGGAAAGCTGTGAAACCATTCAGGTAGAAATAGAGGCCTATAAACCCTATCCTAGAACCCATGATCTTTAAGGAGGTCAAAATATTAGACTTTATATTGACTTTAGTAAATTAAAAAAAGGAAAACTATCCTCTCCCTTATCTGGACTAAATAATTCAAGTTTTTTTAGGGTTCATCTATGATTTCTTTTCTTGATGGCTTTTTAGTTACAACCAAGTGTTAGTTGATAAAGAGGACAGGATTAAAATAGTCTTCTCAACCAAGTGGGGAACCTTTGATTACAAGAGGATGCCCTTTGGGTTATATACCATGCCTTCCAAGACCTGATAAGTAAGTGTATTATTATATACATGGATGATATAACAATTTTTACTAAAAATAGAGAAGATCACTTCATGCACTTACAAAAAGTTTTTGAGAAATGTAAGAAGGTATGCAATCTCCCTAAACCCTAAGAAGAGTATCTTTTGTGTTACAAAAGTAAAATTATTGGGTCATGTTATAACCAAAGATGGGATATCTATAGATCCTAAAAGAGTGGATGCCATATATATAATAGAACCTCCAAATAGTAAGAAAGAGCTAAAGTCATTATTTGGTAAGATAAATTTTGTAAGAAAGTTTATTTATGGATTTGTAAAGATTGCCAAGCCATTGAATGACGTGATAAAAAATATGCCAAAATCACATGGAGTGAATAATCTAGAAATTCATTCAATGATATAAATGAGGCCATTATCTAGGCTCCGATCCTCATAAGTCTTGACTTCTCAAGGGACTTATACCTCTATTCCTTTGCATCTGACCACACTATGGCTATAGTGTTAACTCAGAAGATTGATGGGTGTGATCATCTAATAGATTTTATGAGCATGAATTTTAAGAATTCTAAGTTAAATTATTCATTTATTGATAAGTAGGCATATACATTAGTTAAGGTATTTAATAAATTGAAGCATTACATCCTTAGAAATAAGGTGCATGTTATATTACCTAACCCTGCCACCAAGCTTATGTTAAGCTAGAATGAATTGGGAGAAAGTAGAGGTATGTGGATGTCTTTTTTTGTATGAATATGACTTGGAGATGAAAATATAATAATTGGTAAGGTGTCAAGGTTTGATCTATATGATATTTAATATGAACCCTAGGCTAAGTATTATGCAAGTAGATCAAAAAAAATTTCAAGCTAGTGAGTGGTATGATTCAATCATACATTTGCTAATTAATGGCACTTGTCTTGAAAGATTATCTAGGGAGAAAAAGAGGGCCCTAAGGTTGAAAAAAACTCACAACTTGATCAAGGA
>JARHVA010004185.1:0-410000 GCA_037957365.1 Torreya grandis
CTACCTCTTTATATAAACAACTACACTGGCCATGACCTAGATTATTATTATAGAGTATTAATTCATATTCTCTTGGTTATAATCCCATATATAAGACAAATATATTCTCATAGATAATATAATTTAAATAAATCAATAGTTACATAACTATATCAACCAACCTAATACAATTTATCCTAGTTCTTTCAAAACATACTATATGAACCAGGTCGATACTATAAAAAATAATTTATTAATACCTCTTAGTGATACTAAAATTTTCTTATATGACATATTACCTACTATAAAATAGATTTAAAAATAATTTTAAATTTTAAATATGCATTTTGATATTTAGATAAACTATAATCCACCTACATTACATAGGTTGGGGCATATTCTGATGCATATTTTTGTAGTATCAAACATAGTGGAACATCTTATGATTCCCACACTATTTTCCTAAATGTGTTGTATCATCTTATGATGGCTAATGTTTATCCCAAAAATTATATATTTAGGGTATATAGGGTGATTAATATAGAAATTAATAAACATAAGGGGGATAAATAGACCTATAATGGACCAATTATTTATGAAACTCATATAGAATATATACTAAATTTAACGTATTGAGATATGATAAAAATGGAAATTACAACTATTCTAGATATTAAAATGATAATTGAAAATAATTACTTATATGATTCTAATTCTATTATATATTTGGATCTAGAATAGGCAGGAATAATATCATAAGAGTATTCTAGAATAGTCACCAAATTCTAGATTTACTACCTCTGTAGCTTCAAATACTTGCATCAATCTTAGATGATTGTATTGATGTCATTTTTTGGGTTAGATTCAGGTATCCTATACATAATACATATGAAAATAGGATGTGACCACATAGATGATTATAGATTTTTTCACCTTCATTTTGGTACATTTAAATCTAAGTCATTGATTGTATCTCCTTATCAAATAACAAAGCCCTATTTAACCTCTTCATAATGGTTGTGGGAAAAATGAGTTAGTGTGAAAATCATGTCTATCTAAACCCAAATAATCCTATATCCATGATCACTACCTACCATAAATATACTTTTAAGAGGGCCTCAGACTTATGTAGTTATCCCCTACATGTTGTCTTGTGTGTGAATCATGCAATATGATAATCAAGTATAAATTTAAAATAATGACCTAAATTGTAAATTTGAAAATATATCTCTTGGGTTACTACTTCAAACCTATGTATGTGGTTTTCTTATTAATGATATGAGAATAAGAGAAAATAGGAAATATTTGATTTATTGAGTACTTAATTAAATGCTTTTGATAGGTTTCCTTTGTTACTGATAGGTGAGGAATGAATGAGTGTTGATATTATATTTATACAAATACATTTGGAGAAATAAATCAAATTAAATTAATTAGGCCAACCATTAGGATATGTTTAATTTGAAAATTAGATAACTTTACGTTACTAGATAATTGTCGTCAAAGTAGGACACCTATGTTGACACAGGTGTCTATCTGAGATATAAATGTCTAGGGAGAAGGAAAATATATACATACTAAAAAATTTAAAAGGAATAAGATAAGTAGGTTATAAATAATTATAAGAAATATATAAGTATTGGGTAATCAATATATGTTTGCTCAGACTAAGAAATAGGCCCAGGTGCACGAGAGAGAGAGAGAGAGAGAGAGAGAGAGAGAGAGAGAGAGAGAGATAGAGAGAGGAGAGAGAGAGAGAGAGAGAGAGAGAGAGAGAGAGAGGAGAGAGAGAGAGAGAGAGAGAGAGAGAGTGAGAGAGAGAGAGAGAGAGAGAGAAGAGAGAGAGAGAGAGAGAGATACAAAATGGGAAAAGTCTAGAACTGAGAGGAACATCTAAGGTCTAATTTTTCCAAGTGTAAAATACTAAGGTGATATATAATTCATAAATAGTGTCTAAACCCCCTAATCTAATAATGAAATTTATAGTATAAAAGAAAGGAATGTGTACATGGGTGTGTATAAAACATATTATCTTTTCTTGAGTCCAACTTGAGTGATTTTTTTGATGACTGGCCTACAACCAAGTTCATGTTATGATACATAATCAATGCATATAATCTAAAATTTAAAGTATTGAAAATTATTTGAAATTGAAAGATAAAAGTTTAGGAGTACACTTGTGTATTGATGAGACCATCTTAAGATTTGGAATTTTTTTTGAAAGATGTATGATTATGAATTAGTAAAATTGACATTACGACAAATAAATAAATTTGTAAATTTTGTATATCTTAGGATACAGAGAGATTTAGAAATATATGAGGCATCATACTCCCAACCTTATAATAAAATATGAATTTCCACCTGGTAGTTGATACTTTCTCAACCATATAACCCAATCATACTTACAACTTGGTGAGTGTTAGTGAACCAAGTCAAATCAAACTATAAAACTAGTGAAGTTTGATAATAAAATCAAGTCCAACCTAAAATTTTGGAAATATTGACTTATTTAATCTACTCAACCATACCAAAAAATTGAACCAACTACTACAGTTGATTGGCTCAATATAGTTCATAAAATTCTCACATTGTGGGTGGTGATAGTTTAAAATCTAAAATTGATTTATATTTTACAATATTAGGCACAAATTTCATAGCATATGCACCTTATATATGTATCATGCTAAAAATATGTATAATAATGGTTATATTCTATAAAATTATAAGAAAAATATGTATTTGGATCATATGTCTATGTGTTTTGTCCAATTCATAAATTATGTAAATGTGGATAACATGATTATAAATAATTTCCCCAATATACATGGAGCAACATAAAAAATTATATAAGTAACGTTGTGGAGGATAGGTTTCCAAACATTCCCTACTATAATCTATGTATGCTAAATAACAAATAAGTATGGAGAACATGTTTTAAAAACATGCCCCCACTATAATATGAAACTATCAGTATATAGAATTCATGTCTTTATGACATGACCCAACTGATATGTCCCCCTTTGAGGTGAGGGAATAATAGTAATTGATGTTACCTCACCTCAAAACGATAAGATACCCATTAATTATGAATGAACCTTGTGGCATATAAGATAAAATGTTTAAGTAAATGTGTCATTGACATGCATATAATGTGATCACATCAAGGCCTAAGATGCATGATAAAGATCATAGAAAATATATATATAGTAATAATTCAAGCTTATCAAGAAAACAAATCACACACATAACATCACTCAAAATCAATTCAAAAGGTAATGGTCCAAGGAGACTATAAATAAGGGGCATTTTGAAAATCCCACATAGTTTAAGGGACATGACTTGGTCAAATGTATATAAAATCAATAATGACATATTCAAATGTCCATATAATAAGAAATGACATATTTAAATGTTAAATAATCAATAATGACAAGGAGGCCAAAAATAGTGGAGCATATTTAAATGCTTGATAAACATGAAAATAAAAAGGCAAGACACTCAAGGAAGTACATAAAGGAAAACATAAGCAACTAGTATAAACATATCATAGTAACTCATGGATGAAATGTGTTAGTAAAAAATTGTCATGTAAATAACATATTATGTACATTTTTAAATATATAAGCATGGATAAAGTCATGCGTAATTACATATTTTAGATCAAACATGATAATGAAAAGTGACCATAAAATGATATAACCTTGATGTATTATGATCAAATAAAGTGGATGTCTACAACATCTTGGTAATGTGAGACGATGGAAGGCCCAACATCCATAAGTTCATAGATCATGTATCTATTTATGATGTATCACACTCAAATAGATGCATGAAACATGTGTATGTAGAAGTAACTGAAATGTTATCCATCAACATGGAACTAATGCATAAATGCCAAGGAGACAATAAAATAAGTAGATGTTGATTTTTTTTAAAGGTTTTAATTTTTATGGTAATTTTATAATATGGGAAAGTAAAATACTATCCTATTATTTCATCCAAAGGTTGGTCATATATATCTCCCCACTATCAACCTAGTGTAATAAACCAGTGATATTACTGAGCAACATGTATAGGTGTAATATCTATCAATGTAGTATATGGGATGATTTGTGTATGTTTAATGGGTCCATATGGTCATGAAACATTAGTAGGAGTGATAGGAGTATGGTTCATGGAACCCATAATTAAGTGTTATGTGGTTTATTTAAAATAATAGTAATAAGAACATGTGTAGGTGATCTACATATTTGAATATGGTTTGTAGTAGATGAAGATTATGTAGAAACCATTATATGTATATGATGTAATGATCTCTCATATACTAGCCACCTAGTAAATAGATCACCTATTAATTACCATTTTGTAGTGAATTAGCCTTATTAGGCTTGATAATTAACTATCTAGGTACAAATTTCTCTTATTCAAGAGGATGCTTACATGGAATTCTATAAACTATAATTAATCAATTAGCATGAATATATTTAACACACCCATGTATTATATAAGGTACTAATCAAAGAGTAAGTATCCAAAGATATCCAAATAACATATGAAAGACACCTCTAGAAGGTATAACTAAAAAGGTAATAACCACATGTGAGGGACCTACTTGCAAAAATATGTCAATCTCACGAAGAACCTAGTCTGAGGTCTAGTCAAATGATCTAATTGATCTAGTATAAGAGTGTAAATAAAGATGAGTATAACCTAAGAGCATAAGTAATTCATGGTGAAAATTTTCTATCTTACACCATTAATAATCATAACACTACATATAGGGTGTTTATCAAGGTTTACTCAAATGAATAAAGAATGAAGATCTGAATCATCATCCTTAATCTCACTATCATCAAAATTAATAGAATGTGTCTAAACCATAGGAGGTATATGCTATGTATAAGTAACGTTAATCCCATATAATGGGTGCCCATAATGTGATGAAGGAGGACATGTATTGTATGCCATTTTCAATTCTAGTTGTTTCTTATAACGGTCTTGTAAAGGATTGCTAAATATTTTCTATTTTTGGTGATCATCATGTTGTGAATAGGATTCATTTGGTGGATCATCAAATTTAATATTTTGGTCATTGATAAGGTTTTGGATATTATGCTTCATGGTAAAACATATGTTTTTGGAATGCCCTAATCCATGATAATAATTATAATAAGCATTCACATGATATTATTTGGGTAGAGGCCAACTCATATCAACCTCTATAAGATGAAGGAGAGATATAATATGACACTTTAGTAGCTATGGGAGTAATGAAGTGGGAGACTCAAGAGAATGTGTAAATTGTCTCCTTAGTGAATTATATAAGATAAGCCAATTAGGCTATAATGAAACTATATCAATCATGTTGGTTTTTTACTTTTTAGGCTCAGGAATTTTTACCTTATAACTTGGTTTGATCATAAAATTAGCATATGATGTATATGTAGTCAATGTGTTTTATACATATTTAAGTCTGTTCAATGAGATAAAATTTTATTTCATGGTCTTGAACAACATGGCATAAGTCATAAAAATACTTAAGCAATTTGTAAATGATGGACTAGTGTAAAGGATCATACAAACTTTGATTGAATATATCTTGATGTTATTTATCCACATAGGATTGGTTATATTAACTAGCATTATCTTGTACCTCAAGACATATTCATTGATAGGCTCATTAGTTCCTTATTTTATTTTTGAAATTTGGGCATAGAAAACCTTTTCAAAAATTTCAATAGAGAAATGTGCCAAAAACAAATCTATAAGAGGTTTAAATTATTTTATTGATTGGAGAGGTATATCATAGAACCAACTCAAAACATAATTTTTGTGGCTCTTTAGAAATAATTAGGTCAAAATTTTATAATTTAAGGTATAATCAAGGCATGCCAAATATAAATATTGAAGATTCTTCTCAAGATCACCCTTTCCATCATAAAATGGGAGTTTAGGTGTAACAAAACCATTTGGAAAAGGGTGAAAATATATCTCAAGGGTAAGAGGATTATGTAGCACATATTAGGAATCAATAACATGAGGAGACTTTAAAGCCTTTTTTTTAGTGTTTATAACCTTGTCCCCAAAGGTATTTATAAATTTAAGTAGTGTTTTAAGTATAGATCTATTGGGGTTTAAATTAACAAGTTGAGTAGTCACCAATGGACAAGGGAACATGGTTTGAGTAGTAATAGGCATTGAAACTAGTATTTGAGTTGAAATAATTTTTAATTCCATGGTAGATGTAACAATAGTGTTTTTAGGAAATAAAGGTTTAAATACATATCCCGTGCCCTAATTATAAGTATTAGGTTGTAATGTGTTGAAATGGAGGGATGATGGTGTATGGGGATGATCCATATCTCTAATTGCATGATCAATAGATAGACCTACTTGGTCATCTATGTTTTTTGATTTTTTAGTTTCTGATATGATTTTGAGGATTACATCAAGATCTTCATTATTTTGATGTATATGATCAAAAAATAAGGCAATAGTTTGTGCTTTCTCAAAATCTATTTGTTTATGTTCACTGGTTTCATAAGATTCATTGTTTTCATTTTCTAGAATCTTCCTCTATGGTAACTTCATCAACATGCTACTAATTATTAACATGGGTGTCATCATGGACCATGAGATTATTTTACTCATTGGTTTGAGACATATTATGTGGTAGGATGGGAAGATGAATGTGGTCAATAGGCACACCTCCTAACCTATGGCTATGACTAGGTTGAATGCAAAATAATGTAAGTAGTAAATGAAAGAGTACATCAATCTAAAACCCTAGTTACTTGAAAACCCTAGGAATCAGAATATAGAAAAAAAAAATGGTGATAAATAGATATATAGTAGGCCATTTTTTTGTGAAAATTAAATAGAACATATACTAAATATCTTACTATATACTAGATCATCTATGTTAGATATTATAATGAATGCTTTTGATAGGTTACCTTCATTTGTGTTAGGTGAGAAATTAATTAGGGTTATTATTTATATACTAATCCCTTTAAAGAAATAAATTACATTAAATCACTTAGGCCAACCATTAAGATACAATTCATTTTAAAATTAAACTATTTTAGGGTGTGAGACACTTATGTCAGATCAAGACATGCATTGATGGGGGTGTATGTCTAGGATACAAATGTTTAGTGAGAATGAAAGTATGTATAGGATAATAACTTATAAACATATAAAATAAGTAGGTTTTAGGTATTTTGGTCAAGATAAAAGGACTAGTTCATTAATTTAATATTATTTAAACTATGAGATAGGACCAGGGGCATAAGAGAGAGTAGATGCAATACCTACATAAGTAGGAAAGGTTTATAATTGAGAGGAACAACCAATGTTTAGGTTTTACAAGTTTAAAAGTATAAGGTGATATATAATTAATAAATAGTGTCTACATTCCCCCCTTTAATATAATAATGACATTTTTAGTTTAAATGAAATGAATGCATACCTAGGTGTGTACAACACTTTTTTGGTGACTATCCTACAACCAAGATCATGTTACAATATATAATCAGTGCATATAATCTAAAATTAAAAGTGTAGATTAATTTTGAGCACATTATGAATTAAATAAGCTAATTAAAACTCAAAACACAAACTACCTATTATGAAGGATTCATGAAATAAATTGGAATGATATGATACTTACCAAATTCCTTGATTCATATTACCTCCTTCCAAGATTTGAAAATAATCAAGTGATTGCATATAGACTCATATTATAGACATATATGTTTGATCCAAGATGATGGGTAATGGAAGCTTGATTGAGGATATATTTTGGCATAATGGTGTTATGAAAATTCTGGTTAGTTTATTGCTAAATGGACATGGATTTGATATGAAGATTCAAGTTAGATTCCATAAGGGAGGAGCTTTGGTTATATCGATTTAGGAGGGAAGATTAAGGGTTGAAATTTGAAGTTAGAGGGATGAGATCAATGACTATGGATTATTTAAGGAATTTTAAAGTTATACATCTCTAGTTTAGAGACTTCTAGTGTCTTAGAGGAAGAGGCTTATTGATTAGCTTAGCGAGAATAGAGGGATAGGTGGGGGTTAGAAAGGGATTAGGTGAGGATTAGGGACATATGGATATAGTGAAGGCTATGGTGTAGGGTAGTAGGTGGGTAAGTGATGTTATGGGAATTTTAAATTCCCATATAATGGATAATTAGGATTAGATTAGGATAATAAGGATTAGAATAAAATTAATTAAGGAGGTACGATGAATAAGGTTAGATAATGTATGATAATAGAAGGGGAATATTAAATAAATGGATAGAAATAGGATAAATTAGTAAAATAAAATGGGTTAAGCAAAATTAGTGTTGAGTAATAGAAATATTAGTCAATAATAATAAAGCAAGAAATTTTAGGTGTATAAATTTTACCTTCTTTGAAAGGGAATTTAAAGTGGACAAAGTGGAAGGAGTAATGGTATTTCAAATAAAAACCATGTCATGGATTAATGTTAGTAGATTATGTTACAAGATATGATACCCCATCAAGGGGACATATAGGGAAGAATAAGATGGATGTCCACTCAAAATAAAAAAATAAGGGGTGGGATGCAATGGATAGAATAGGGGATGGGATGTCAAGTGTGTGATAGAAGATGAAGAAGATGAGTTAAAATTGAGAAGTGAGATACAAATTTATGATGATTCCCTTGACAAGGACACATGTACAAGGAGTAGAGGTAATACATGTCATGGTTTTCAACACATCCTAATGGGTAATTAACCATAATAGGATGGTGATAGGATTAAAAGGACATAAGATTTAGATGCATCCAAAGAAAGGTTGTATGCAAGGGAGATCTCTAGGCCAAGATAAGATGATGATTTGATAAGATTGATGATGGATGTAGCTCAAAGCTAAATTGATTAATATAAATTAGGTGATGATAAAGAATAATCGATATGATCAAGTGAGAAAAGGATTGGGGATGAGGATAGATGATATAAATAGTGGTTGGTCTATCTTTGGGCATAAAAACATGGCCAAGTTCTGCTTAAATATTCTAAATCAATCAAAAATGCAATATAATATGCATCATGTCTATAAATCAATCCTGACTCAAGGAAGATAGAGCATACCTACACTTCCAATTGGGAATACACTTTCTAAGTGGGAGAATGACCAATATGGGGATCCACTAAACCTGATTAGGGGGTCAATTGTTACAACATATCATGCTAGGAAGGGTTCCAAATCTTATAGTCTAACACAATCATACAACAACCCTAATTATGTCCTAAATTTTAAATAATTCACTTATTCTAATAACAAGAAAGTAAATCTAATCTGGTGCACACCAAATCTTGTGACACAAAGTGAGTGTTAGAAAAAATAAAACAACTAAACTAAACATGTATTAGAAGACATATACTCACGTAAATGTATACATAATCCTAATACAAGGGATAAAAATACAAATGTATTAACTATCTATTATTACAAAGGAGAAGTAAAGTTAGGAATACTTACCTTTGAAGATGAACCTACCGAGCCTAAATCTCTCCCTTGGCCAAGGTGTTTCAAAAGAGATTATTGTGGTATGTATGGATAAGAAATATAAATCATCTCCAAGATACAAAACCTATCTAAGAATCTAAAAGATTTCTCCTCAAGATAAGATATGTATCTCTAAATAAAGTATGAAACCCTAAGATTTATTCCTTAAGTAGAATGGTCAATAAGCATATGTTTATTTGCATTTATTCACTCTTACTTCTTCTCTTACGAAATGGTGGGAAATTAACTTGTATATATAGGTTATTTTTTAGCTAAATGCTCTCAAAAATGTTTGTTGTATAATGTCAACACAATCAACCCAATGTATTTTCAAGGATAATTCACTAGGTCTAAGCTAGGTTGGCCAAAAGGCAAACAAGCTAATAAAGTGAAAAATACCCCTAAACTATAATGGGTTGACCTAGTATAGTTGACTGACCAAAAGAGAGTTAAGGTAAGAAAAGGATGGAGAAGGCATGATAATAAGAGGAATGTGTAGGAATGATAATAATAACCTTAGGGTAAATGGTTTTAGGATACAAGTGTGTAGATGGCAAGTGGCAAAAGGGACATCAATCTTATGAAGCATCAATTATTTGCCCACACCTTTCTAGGTGTACCCCTTAAGTGATGCACTCAAAGAGATTGAGACTCGATAGGTTATTTCAATATACAAAGTATCAGTAATCAATATAATTTTGAAAATATTATGTGTATACATACGCCCCACTCGAAGCTCATCATGTGTCATGTAAGTGTAACATAGGATTGTATTTTAGGAAAGAACATGATAACACACAATTTTGATGCTAAATAAAGTGTAGTAAGTATAAAATAAGATAAATTAAAGGATTGAATATAAAAACACATATATTTAACCTACCTTAGTTCCATATATAAATAAGTAAACTATAAAAAATGTGAAGGTGTCCAATGTAGAGAATACTAGATGAACCTATAGAAGTTAGTGTAAATAATAGATAAAAATAAAAAAAATTAGAATATAGGAATATTATTGTGGAAAATAATCTATACCTCATCATTAATATAATGCATTTTATGTTTTTTAAAATGGATGAGTAAAAACAAAGATATAAGAAAAATAAGGAATCTGTAGGACAATACTTGAAAGATTTGAATTTTGAAAAGTATTTTTAAATAGGGAAAAAGACAATTAATTTGTTATGTTGACTTGTGAGAGGAGAGAATAGAGAGATTTGGAGATAAAACAAGCTAGGATGGCAAGGAGATGATAGGATAGATAGGGAGAGATTCCAAAGACAGTGACAAGTGCACTATAAGTATGCAACTATGAATCTCAAACTAGTTTTTGAAATTTGTATTAAATTAGGAGTAGTTTTTTGGTAATTTCGAAATTTAAGCATTTATAGATGTCAAAATGAAACAAAAATTAGATTTTAAGTGTGGAAAATAGGAATACAAAAAATGGGTTTAGAGGGTTTAGGAAGAAAGGAATAAAAATACACTTTTTTAAGGAAAATACAAGGGGTTAACAAGTAGAAAGCACTGGGTTGATCCAATCAACCCAGTAGGCTAGAAATGAGCAAAATCCATAGTGTCAACGTAGTAGGCATGGGTTGACCTTATACATTCTATAAGTTGATGGCCTAGTTTAGAGTTTCTAAGTGGTCCAAAAGGTCTAGAATAGAAACTCAGCACTAGGGTGGGGAAGAGAAGAGGGTTAACTCATATTTTTGAGTCAACCAAGTGAAAAGATAAGAAAATTTTGGTCAAACTAGTTTGACCAAATAGTTGGAATGGTATAGAAAAGAATGTAAAAGGTTGAAAGAGGGCTAGAATAGCTCAAAATGACCAAGTAGGCTAAAATTAGGCTAAAAGTAATAAATTAAAGTAATTTAGGCTTATTTTTGCTTTTAAAATGTGAAAATAATATATTATGACTATACATGAAATGAAGGAACTGATACATTATTTTTTGTTTCTTGGGTGTAGGGATGACAAAGATTTTGGATTCTTGTGGATATAGCATGGTTACCAAATTTGTTACATAGGTTGTCACATGGAGATAGGGATAGACTAGGTTCTATAGGTCTAGGCAAGATAATTGATATGTGCTAGATCCCCCTCAATACTGACCTGTTAGTCATGTTCCTCAATTGCTAGGAATGATTGACTAACACCTTCAGATGTGAGGTGGATGGGGATGCACTAGAGGTGGCTATAATGGTAGAGGATGTCCATGGCATCCTAGGGATACCTATAATAGGAGTGTAGGTGACCACAAGGATACCAGATAGCCTAGATTAGAGGAGAGCCTTAGTCATGTGGGTTATAAGCTTAGAGAAGATATTACTAGGTATGAGAGTTAGCATGTTTGATGTCTAAACATCATAGATTCTAAACATTTGAAAGGTTATGATAGGACTTGTGACATAGTAGGTGATATGTCACAAGTTAGATGGTAAGGTACTACTATTTGTGGTAGCCTTAAGTAGGATGATCTTAGAAGAATGAATTTTATATAACCTAGGATCTGTCATCTGGGTCTAGTTGGTACATGATATATATGAGATGTTGGTCAAAGGGTAGAAGACTATGGGACCAATCATATTTATAAAAAATTATATATATGATAGGTTTCCTATGTATTACCTACTTGGGTTGGCACATACAGTTGATGATAGGTCACCTCGAGTGTAGAGATAGAAGGAGGATTAGGTAGCACAGGCCATGCCCCACATGCTATCACTATAGTAAGTGAGATGTAAAAACATCATGTGGTAGCCATATGAGCACATAAAAACTATATGGGTGAGTTAGGACATATTTATACTAGTGACATCAAGGATAGAAGTTATTGGATACTATTTCTTATGGAGAAAGCCACATTTGGTGGCATAAGTTCCAAGATAGATGGGCCTACCTCATATATTGATACTGATACTAATACTCGAGTAGTGGACTCAACATGTGATGGATTCATGAGGGAGAAGAGGAATTAGGATAAAGATAATGAGTTCAACATTGAGGCTATGTTGAGAGCAACCATAGACTGGTTGGGCATGATGAGGAGTTGAGAAGGAAGATAGGGATGTGGAGGTAGAGATACTAAATATATGAATACCATCTTCATAGTGAGATGATCAATGGGTACTAAGGACACAACATTGATGGAGGTAGGAAGATCAGGAGAGAGTAGAGACTATTGCCATATTAGATGACCCCATATATGAGCTAGAGGAGATGACAAAGAAACCACTCAGATGTAGGCTGAGATGGACATGAGCCATGATTTTTAGGTTTGAACGAAGGAGGTGACCTATAGAGGAGGTGATAAGAGGCTACATAAATGGAGAGACAATGCTAGGTGATCATGTAGATGGTGAGACCATATTGGTCGAGAAACAGACATATAATAAAAGATGGTTAAATTATTACTTTAAGTTTTTATTTGGAACAAGAGATAGATAGATATCTTGAGATATAACAATGATCTAATAGCTCTCTAGTGTGATTTTGTAGATGTATCTATGGATGAAGAGTAAAGATGGGGGTTCTTAGTGAGGGGATCACTCCATAATGTCTTGGATGAGACACTACATCCTTATGACCCCATGACACAAGAGGATCTGAGTGTACCATCTACCCCTACTTAGATGAGCTTAGTCAAATTAGCTAGAGAGACAAGGAGGTAGTTATAAGCATAAAGAGAGAGGATTCAACAACCAAAAATAATGGGTGCAAGGGATCTAAAATAATGATAGGCCTTATTAGATGATAAAGATGTACATTTGGCTATAGTAGCATATATAACAAAGATTCAAACCTAGCTAATAAAATCATAGGTGTAGGTAGCACACCTACAAGGATAGGTAGATGGATTTAAGATCTTGGATGGCCTCTTTATAGTGTACTATTTAGAGGATTTAGACTAAGGCCTCAATATGTAGTGTGGCTAGGCTACAAGATAGACAAGATGGAGCCTAGCATATAGATAGAACATTGTATATGGTTGTATATGTTGTATCAAAACTCATGAGATATATATATATATATATATATATATATATATATATATATCATTTTGGAATATTATTATTGGTTATGAATTTTTATATTATGGTTGAGGTTATGGATGCTTAGGATATATTTATTTCTATCACATGTATTTATGTTTATTGTATATGCTATATGAAATATATTAGATGTGGTTTATTTTCTAGCATTATGAAAAACACATGCATGGTTAAAAATAAATAGGCAAAAAGGACTTGGTAAAATATAATCAATCAAAAAAATGTAATACACACTATTTCAAGCTGGAAAATGTGTAATAACAAGAAATGAATAAGTATAAAGAAACAAAAAATGAAAAAAACAAGATGGTAAAAAGGAATTTATTTTGAAGCCGATGTGAAAGAGTTTTTCACCAAATTAAAACAAGTAAAATCATACTAATATCATGTTGGGAAATATGAAATCAATGTAATAAAATGGAAGGTATATAAAATGGAATACATGGTAATAAAACAAATTAAATTAAGTGAATCAATCATACTAAATCATGCGAGGAAGTATGAAAGAAAAATAAAATTGCAAAATTTTGGTCTTAAATTGGTCATATTAATTCAAGCTGGGAAGTATGAAAGATTCAAGAAATGGTGGAAATATTTTACATACTCAAAAAAAGTAAGAAGAAAAGAAAGGTGAAATAAAAATTAATTAATAATAAAACATACTAAATCAAGATGGGAATCATGTAAAATGATATGTAACTTCATAATCAATTGAATCTTATCTCAAATTTGACACATATAATTTGGATGGTAACTTGAGTATTGAAAATTTTTGTGAGGTGCGTTGCCTATCCATGCTCTTACACTAAAAATTTAAAAAAATAACACCAATAAGGTGTAATAAATAGGACAAATCAAGTTATCAATATTGTGGGTAATAGGAAGGGAAAAGGTGGTAATTTGGGAGGATGGTTGGGTCATATCTGTGTTCTTACAAATCAACTCACAAATGAAATCCCAAGGGGAGTGATAAGTACAAAAAAAAATATTTGTCAAGATTAAATATAATGGATATAAGGAGTAAAAAAAGGAGTGTAAAAATCAATACTTAGGCATCTTATGAGAAGACCTTAGGAGGCAAGAGACATACTAAGGACATGAGAAGGCACTAAGTAACTAGTGGTCATCTATGTACAAAGGGAACATGTTCTCTATAGATAACAATATTTATAGGAAAATAGGCATGATACTAGGATCAACTCATGAAGTTATATTGGTATAAGGAAAATTAAAATGGCCCTACCTTCCCATGATGTGTTCCCCATCTTCAGGACCCCTTATAGAGCCATTAGTCTACTACAAAGATTGGATACTTGCATGAGAAAGTAGGTAGCACTAAAAGATTTTTTTATTCTCCTCTTATAATCTATTAAACTACCAAACCCCAAAGGACCTCGGCTCAACCATGAGACCAATTGTGGAGTTTGAGCTTTGACTAGAGAAGGAGATGTGGTTTGAATCATGTCTTTTAGTGTGATTAGACTTTTAAGAATAATTTTTCCTTTTGATATCATTTACTTCTATTTAAATGATTAGTCTTTTAACTTTATTTTGAAGGATTTTTTGAGATTCCTCCTCCATATGAATTTGGAATGAAAAATATTGAGAGAGATAATGATACACATGAATGAATTATAGGCTAAGGCTAAAGGAAGATAAGTAACCAAAGATAAAGACTAACTAGGACACTTAGTCTTGACAATGAACTACCATGTAATCTCAAGTATCAACTGTGTATATTCTTAGTTTGTGAAAAATAAAGAAGGGAAAAAGGAGATCAAAATTAAAATAGTAAAAGAAGTTAATAATGAGATAGATTGTTTTCCAATAGATCACATGGTAAAGGGAGATAATAACTAGAGGGAATAGGGGTTGTATAACTAAGTCACCATGACAAATTATCTATGACAAAGAGGGATAAGAAAGAAAAATAATCATAAAGAGATAATAATAAAAAATGAGAAAAAATCAAGAAAAATAGAGAAAGAAATGATAAATAAAGACAATCATATGTGAAATATAAATGATAAGATAAGCAAGATATAGTACAAGAAGTAAAAAATCACCTTATAAGATAAGTAAAAATTTGATAGAGTATCAAATGATATAAAATAGATAGAAATAAGATTAGTTCACATGTCTAATCAAATATAAATGTGAAAGAACCATGCATATGCTCATAAATAATGGTAAATATATCTACACACATTATCCAATACATCAAATAAGTCTCTTTGAAGCTAGATAAACACTATTGCTAAAGTTTCATCAATCTTCAATAAATACTAAAAAAATAATTATTTTTATAATCTCCTCCATATAAAAAGTATGAATGCTTGATGGATCATCCTAAGGAAGTAAATTAGGCAAGGGATGGTCAAGATAATGTGTGGGAGTGGGATCTACTAGAGATTCTAGAATCATCAGTGGAGAAGGATCCATAGGTGAAGGAAGATCCACAAGTGAATGAATCATAGGTGGGGGCATAAAAGGTGGTGAAGGGTCCATAGGAGGGGATGGAACCACTAGAGGTGGAGCCATGGGAGAAGAAGGAGAATCCTTATTTATCAAATGACTTATGGGAGGAGTGGTAGAAGTTTTGAGAATGGCTATAAGGTGGTACTAAGATGTTAAAGGATGTGGCAATGATTGGTATGATGGGTGCCATATAGATGTCATAGATAAAATACCTCACCATACTTGGGTAGATATTTAGGAAGTACCTTTGGGGGAGATATGGATTTATCTGATGATGAGGAAAAGGGATGTAAGGTATCAATATATTGTCACAACTTGAGACAATGGGTGGAAGAATGATTATCTATACCATGGAAGCAACATATATGCCTATTAGTGGTTTTAGTAGAAGCACTTATGAAATGAGGTATAATAGGAGTGGAAGAAGCTGGAGAGCACTCATCATCCCATTTGGTGTGTATATGAGCCATTTTAGGTAAGGGAAGTAAACCATCACTAAGGGAGGGTGATGATGAGGAAGAAATTGAACTAGTCTCAATAGAAGGAGAAATAGAATCAGAAATAGGGGTAGGCTCAACAATAGTAGGAGTAAAAATAGGCTCAACTATAATAGGATCTATTGAGGGAGGATTAGGATCTACAAAAGGTATAAGGAAAGTTTCACTAACCTTAGGGGTAAAATAGCTACAAGGGTAAAGTCACCTAGAAAATGGCAAGGCCCGATCATAGCATGATTCATGAGTATAGTCCTACATGGCTCCTCAAAAAATAGAGGTGTCAATGCCTTATCTACCCTATGATAAAGGGGGAAATACAAAAATAAGTAACTATAAGTGAATGAAAACTATGAGATGCACAAAAATACTCAAGTAAAGAATAACTATAATGGACAATCTCGACATCATAGGCTTAGACAAGACAACCTAATAATGGATCATCTAGGGAATAACCATAATCATAATCTAGGATGTGAAGATCAATGATATAGGTAGGGATAACCTTTTCATCTGATGAAGCATGGTGAATAGAATTCCTAATCTTGGTCAAGACTACGAGAATCTCATTACAAGGAGGTTTAGAAGAATGAGGTTGTAAGGAAGTAGGAAGATGAAAGATGAGATGAAGTGAGAGATCAAAAGTCTTGATCATTAAGTTAGTCTCATCAGGCTCATCATCATCATAATCTAAGAGATTAGGAGGAATATTACCAATGAGCTTAAGATGCCCACTATAACCTTGGGTTAAGTTAATGATAAAGTTGAGACATTGAGACTCATGAAATGGAATGCTTAGAAAAGGCTCAAGAGTAGGAATCTTGAAGACACCATGATCTTGGAATTATTTGAAATTCTAAGGGTTAGTGTAACCTTTAATCCTATGAATGGCTCCATTATGAGTGAATTTAACACATTGAAGAAGTGATAGCTTTCATGCGGTGAGTCTATAGCCTACCGAGTAATATGTTATAAGAAAGAGGAAAGCTAACGATCATCACCTTCACATTGAAAATGATAGGTGGGATGGTAATGGGAAACCACATGCAACCTAGAGGAGGAATTTACCTTCTATCATATTCTTGACATGTGTTGTGTGTAGACTTGAGATTAAATTTTGAATACCCAAGAGTTTTAATGAAATTGAGAGAGACAACATAGTAAAAGAATCCTCATAAATTAATGAATGATTAACTTAGATATCACCTATTTTAATGATAATAAATAAGGGAGGATCATTTGAACAAAGTAGAATCTCATCAAGAATCATAGATGGAATAGAAATCCATAGAGAAAGAGAAGTGTCTATAGTTTTGTTAACATTGATAAACATCTCTTCACATTGTTGTAAAATAATATCTTCAGATCAGATAAATATGCCTCACATCTTTCTAGGGGAGGATAAGGGACATTCATCTCAAATAATAGTTTCATGAGGTAGTTTATATGATGTGGGGAATTCCTCATAATCTTGAGGAATTGAATTTGGGATGGGAGATTAGTCAGATTTGCAATGGGATCATACTCATCATAGCCCATAATAATGTTGTTATAAAAATGTATGTAATGATTAAGGAGATCCACAGAAGGAGGATTTGAAATGCATTAAAATTTTTATTGGTAAGAATGAGAATAAGGTTTAGAACAAGGTTTTAAATCCTATGGTGATGAAGAATTAGGTGGTTCAAATTGACTTTGAGAATTATCATAAGAAGTGATAGTATAAGCTTGGTTATTATTAGTGTTCGAAGATGATGGAAGAGAGGTTAAAATAGTAAGGGATGTGTTATCCAATGGAGAATCATAAATTAGATCATCAAAAGTGATAAGATCTTCTTGCCCTAACTAATTTAAATGAGTTGGAGAAGAATATTGGATAACATGATATGTCTTAGATGAAGGAGTGTAGATAGGTTTAGAATAAATGAAAGCCACCACACTTCACATATTAGCCATTCTAACAACATTATCTTCAAAATTTGGTTCAACAAGGCTTTTGACATTGTTGGTGGAAGAGGTGGGTTTGTATTGGGTGTCTTAAATTGGTTGATAATTAGGAAGAGGTTATTTATAGATAGCTAAATTCACATTTTCTTGATTCAATGCTTGATTTTTGTCATGTGATTTATTGTCCTTGAAAGTAGTCTCATAGGCTTGTTGATTCTTACAGATAATGGAATCATGATCAAAGTTAGGTTTAAGAATAAAATCCATGGCTAAATTATGAAGTTGTCTATAGGTCTCATGAGAATGACCCCAACTAACATGAAATGAACGAAATTTTTAGGATCATACCAAGATTTCAAAGGAAAATTAAGTTCAAGCAATCATGGAAGAGGCATTAGTAGATGTTTAAGAAATTCATCTAAGGATAGAGGTTTGTGAACGTTGATTTTATTTGGTGAAGAAAAATGAGGATTGGTATATTGTTGAGAAGAAGGAGTTGGTCATAAATGAGGGTTAGGAATGGTAGGTTAAACATTATGATTGGTGTTACAATAATTGATAACACCAACATTACTGATATTGCGGTTTTTTTTGAGTAAGAGAAAAAGACCCACAGAAGATTGGGGTGGCTCAAATTGATGTATTAGGAAATCTTGATGTTTTTCTTAGTCAATAGCCTCCTCTAATGTATGTGGAGAAAGAATGTGGACTAAATATTGTAATTTAGGAAAGAGAGCATTTGTAAAGAGATGAAAAATATTTTCATCTGTCATGTTATGTTCACATTTGTTTGACAAAAAAATCCATCTTCTAACAAAGGCTTGATCAGTTTCATTTTAATTTTGTTTACAATTTATGAAATGGGGCAAAGTGTTTTTAGGAAGATAATTAGTTTGTAATTATTGAACTAAGGCATTCACTAAGTCCTCCAACCTAGAAATGGAATGTGGTCTAAGTTGATTGTACCAATCCAAGGCATCACTTTTGAGGGTTTTTACAAGGAGCTTTGTAGTAACAAATGTGTTTAGTTTAACCTAGTCCTTATAAATATTTCCAAATGTTTTGAGGTGAAGGGTAGGATTATTTGACCCATTATAATAAATTGTAGGTGTTATACCTCCTATATCAATGTTTATAATTTGAGTAGTGAGAGGTTCATTTTGTAGATGTTTGATAGTTTTATTAACTAAAGAAGGTTGAGGAATGATATTTCATTGATAATATTGAAGAGGAGGGGAAATTTCTAATTATGTGTTCCCCAAGCCATTGGTTGTGGATGAGACTAAAGATTAAGAAGGTGGTTTTGCATTCTCATCATTTGATTTGTGTTATGACCTTGAAAGGTATTCATTTGATTGAGAGTTTTCAATAAAATTTGATGTGTTTGATTAATATTAGAAGCATTAGAATTGGTATTTATGTTAGTGTTAGTGGCTTGGGTACCACTATTAGTGTTAATATGAGCTTGAGATGAATATGAGAATGTGAGGCACTAGTAGAGAAATTTGTTTGTGTAGAAAAAGATGGACTAGTGAATGGTTGAGAAGAAGAAACACTAGAAGCATGATTGCCTTGGGTAGAAAATAATGAACTAGTGGAAGGATTAAGGATATTGGATCTTATCAGAAGTCCACTAGATGTATAACCTACAATGTTAGGTGAGATACTAGGTATGGAGGTAGAATAGGTTAGAGAAAAATATGTCATGGCATAAGGAGTCAAAATTGAAGGAAGAGGATGAGAATTAAAGAAAGTGGTACCCCAAAATCTAGTGTTGAATGTAAGAGTAGGTGAATGAGGCTCTATGGTTTGACCACTAATCATGAGGTTATAAATGGTAGAAGGGTTTTTTCCTCAATGTTGAGGAAATTAAGAGATAAAGAAGATCATTTTGGGAGTATACTATAACTCAAGTTGGTCATCTAATGAGAGAAAATCTTATGTTGTGAAGAGGTATTAGGAGGGGTCCCATAATTCATTATGCAAGTGTTAATATGAACATTACTACCATCCAAAAGAGGAGTCATAATATATCTATGGCAGACCCTATTAGGATTGGTAAAGTTCATCATGTCTGTTGACTATAACTTAGTGTCATCACCCAATAAAATATCGATGATGAAGGGAAAAGAAGATAGATAAGAAAGTAAAGGATAAAGAGGTGACTGAAATAGTATAGGGTTGACTAGGTCAACCTATCACAAAAATAGGGAAAAGAAATATGTGAGATAATTACTAGAAATATGAAAAGAAGTGACTAAAATAGTATAGGGTTGATTGGGTTGACCTTAATTTCATAGTATAGGTTCAACCCTATCAACCTTGTTCTATAGTTTTTGCATATAGTGTCAAACACTATACCTTGTTTAAAATTGGAATTAACAAGGTATAGTGTTTGAAACTATATGAAAAAAATATAGAAAAAGGTCAATAGGATTGACCCTTTACTATCGAATCAAGGTCTAAAAATGTATAGGATTAGCCAGGGTTGACATAGTTATTTTAGACAACACATAAGACATAAAACTAGGTTAGTAGGGTTGATCTAGTTGATTGAGCAAGGGAAGTTTTAAAGACTATAAACTATAAAAGAAAAGAAAAGAAAATAAATACACATATAGGTATAAAGTAAACTTGGTGGATCAAAGATGAAATGAAGGAATATTTATAATGAATAACCTTTGAGTATGTTTGAGAAAATTATAAATTAGGTCGACATGATCGATTAAACTATGTAGGACCCTGCTACAGAGTGATAAAAATGTTCAAGGTCCATTAGATCAACCTATTAGGATAAACTAGATGTCTAAAATTCTATAAACCTATAATGGGTCAATTGGGTCGATCTAGTTGCATGTTTCTAGAAACTTGCACATAACATTTAGAAAATTGGGTTGATAGAGTCAATTTAGTATGATAAATATAATAACTAAAAGAATGAAAATATGTGAAGTAAATCCTATAAGAGTTAGTTCACATCATTTTTACCATTATATATTCAATTATAAATTCATCGTGTCTATAAATCAATCCTAGCTCAGAGAAGATAGAGCATACTTACAATTCTATTTGGGATACACTTGTTAATCAGTAGCATGACCAATATGGGGATTGACTAGACCCAATTAGGGGATCACTTGTTACAACATCTCATGCTAAGAAGGGTTCCAAAGCCTACAGTCTAACACAATCACAAAATAACCCTAATGGATACCTAAGGTTTAAAACATTCACTTATTCTAATAACAAGAAAGTAAATCTAATCTAGTGCACACCAAAGCTTATGGCACAAAGTGAGAGTTAGAAATAATAAAACAACTAAACTAAGCAAGTATTAGAAGACATATACTAACATCAATGTATATAATATCCAAATACATGGGAGAATAATACAAATGAATTATCTATCTACTCTTATAAAAGAGAAATAAAGTTAGAATTAATTACTATTGTCACCTGGATTTGTACCCTTTGAGGAGATGTCTCATCTCTCCTTATCCAAGTGGCATAATTGAAACACCTTTAGGTTTTGGGTAGCCTAAGGATGAGATGAATATATAGATAGGGATATCTTACTTGATGTACCAATTTTAGATCACTACTACACCTATGATTATAAGGAAAAGGGAGAGAAAACTAAAAGTAAACTATCCTAAAGGTTTTGCTATAGCAAATTAATTGATGACTACCAACCAACTGCATGTCACACATGAGACCAAGAGACTAACTAGGCATATAATTATCTAATTTGAATATTCTCACATCATTATTTCATTATGAGGCTGAGATAATGTTTAGGCTAGAAGGACTAGACAAGAGGCTTATAATGGTAATAGTGAATAGAATAACTCACTCAATCTTGACACTTCATTGAACACTTCACATGACTTGTAAGAAGAAGCTTTCAATCTATACATAAATGAGAGAATGAAACAATAATGATAATGAAAAAATAATAATCACTAAGAAAGATCAATAATTCAAGTGAATAGACTATGAATAGTCATAGAAGAGGTAAAATCAATAGTATTTATTGATCCATGGTATGTAAATGAATAGGGATTCACCATACTTAAGTGGAACATATCTCACAAAGGCCAAAATGGCTAGTTCTTATAGCAATTGAGAGAGAGAGTGAAGATAAATAAGTCCAAAGGTCACAAGGACACTTGTCATGCTAAGAGAAAGAGTTACATGTGCATGAGAATAGAATGATAAATTGATCATGCAAATCTATGAAATAAAAGTGGTATACCAATTCATGAAAATCTTGAAATATGGCATAGGAGTTCTCGTTCTACACAAGAAAATTGACTTCATCATTCACCCTTATTTCAAGATCACAAAAATAAATAGGGATAGGTCTAATGATTTTATTGAAAGGGAAAGGTTTCATACATGTATTCCCATGTATTGGTTGTAGTCCTAATCATCAGGATGACTCTAAAAGTGAGACATCACTGTCTGTAGTGAAAGAAAACTCTTCTTTCACACACCTTACACACTTAGATCCCAAAATGGCTTTAGTTTCTCATGAAAATACATATAAGTGTGGTATGACATGTTTAAATACCATATATGGCCTTATATTACTTATTTTCACCTTAAATATGCTTCCACTTAAAGTTTTTACACTTCTCACCATCTTGCTCACTATGTCAGTTTTGACTGGCTAAGATGAGAGCTCTAGTAGGCACACTTAAGAGATTGAATGAAGAATTAAATGGACATGGGGATTTACCTTAAGCATCTATATTCCTCCCAAAGTGTAGTATTTTTCATGAATAATTAAATTTATATGGGGAGTTATCTTAAGTCTCTAGATTCCTCCCATAATGATTTCATCTCTTCAAACCTCCTAGAACCTACACAATACATAAAATAGTCAAGAGAAACAATTTTATACCCTATTCATATAGATATAAAACACCTAAAGTGGATGGTAATGGTAATTAGAGAGTCTCATGTAGGTTTAAATAATTTTCATGCACAATACATCCTATCTATATATCCCTCTAACCTTATTTTCTCAATCAGGTCATTAATTAGGGTTTATGAGGGTTTTGGGCTACATCTACTCTTAAGGTTTGTTCATAAATATGGAACATTGGAAATACCAACCAATTTAAAAATAATGAATAGTAGGACCCATATCAATTTACCCAAACTTCTTAGATCTCCATACAAATCTTAAAAGAATATTAGAGCATTCAAAGTTGCTTATTCAAGCCCTTCCTTCAATTTACACTGGCCAAATGTTGTCTTTGAACCAAAATATGGATTATTTTTATTATTTTTCATCCTAATAAATTATAGACATATTTTATGACCCTATAAAAATGAAAAAATTAATTACAATGTTTACCTAAGGTTGGAAGTGAAGTTGACCCTCCATTAGGCTTCTAGGCCTAACCATGCCTAGTAGGTCTGCTTGTAAGTTTGACGGTCTAAGAAAACCTATTGGGATTCCTCCCTCTATGAGATATTTCAATGTTTTACCTATGTATGTTAAATCTTACCATTTTACACTCAATGGGAGTGCCCTCTATTTGAGATAAAATAGAGGGCACTTCCCATATTTATTCAAATAATTTACTCATTTTAGGAGCTTATATAAGTAATATACACCTTTTTTACCAATTTTAATCTATTGGTATTATCAATAGACCTCCTAAATAATTATATCTCCAAGATAGACCCCTAGAAAAGATAGATTGTGTAGAGTTCTTTCATGTGGACTATGTATTGTTTGATATGAATCCCTTCTCTATTAAATATAAATCATGATGGTGTCATTAGAATATGATGATTATGATGAGGGTTTTTTAATCTCCATTCCTCACTCCAACTTCCTACATACTCTTCATAGTCTTTACTTAGTAAAATTGAGTCATATTCCTTGACTATGTTCTACTTTAGGGTACTATACCTGTAGGTTAACCTACATAATTTTACCTTGAATACAATGTATAAAACCCTCTTAAAATCTCATAGGATCATTTCGTACTTGTTTGGTTCCATTTTTTCACCTTTCCTTTTCTAGACCATCACTTAGAAGCTCAAACATGCTCACAGTATAACACAGTCAACTATGTTTGGATAAGTATAAAATTGTAGGTGACTATTATCCATAAAACCTATGTCATAAAAACCATATATACTCTCTACGATATTATTAATTAAGGTAATATAATATATGTTTCAAAATTTATAGGTATCTATACCTAATATCACCCTATGGACTGTGAGAATTTTCATTCAGCTGTAGGTGGATAATCCTAGATTTAGGCACCCCTTTAGGTGTATATTAGACCCTCAAAAGTTAAATAAACATATAATAATGGAATTTATGCTCCTTGAGATAAAATTAACCTAATAAGGTAATTTAATCATGAATAATATTCCTTATTTACACTTTAGTATGTTAAGGTCACTTGAACACTTCAAACACTATTGTCATTACTATATGAAATAAGTGTTTAAGAGTGCATATTGGGTCTCTTCAAAAATTATCTTGCACTAAAATTCCATTATCCAAAATTTTTAGAATGAATATTATATGTAGGGGATACAATATAAATTCATTATTATGCACAAATATATTTAAAATCTCTATTATATGACCTTCACCAAATGGCCTAAACCTCCATTTTGATGTTTTACAGATTTTATCTTTGAACGCATTCTCTTCACCTTTGATCATGACTTCCCATTCTCACTTATCAATCTCAAGACTTAATAATGTTTTTAATACTATAAAATAGTCCTAAAACCTCATGTAATTCTCAAATCATATCAAAACCTCTCTAATCAACATTTTTAGCCTGCTACTAGTGCCACATGTAGGTGGTCATTCTAATGTATACATGCAATGGGTAGAATTAGAGCAATGTGCATAGGATTATGCCTTAATATTAAATTCATCTCTCCTCATGGTGTTTAAATGAAAAATAAAGGTGTTTTAAAGATAAATACAAGCTGTCACACCTCCTTTTCAATGTTGAACCCTTCTTTCATGGCACCTATAGGTTATGTTCATGGTAACAGTGTGCAAATGTTGTATCTGACTATCATATTCCATTGTTAAATATTTATAAGGTCCACTTGTTTTTTAATATATTAATAACATGATTAAAAGTTGAAAATATTGTTACTTATCCATGAATGCTATATAGACCATCCTTATACATAACTCACAATGGCTGACTGTGTATAATAGTCATAAAATAAACTAACTACATGATGTTTATGACTAAAATCCCATGAAAAATTTCTTATATAATGATATTTAAAGGTAAATGGAATAAATATAACATTTAAATTATTTAAATTAATATATTAAACCCACTAAAGTCACCATAAAAGCATGAAGATTCTAAAAATGATAGAAATATGCGTGTAACACAAAATGGTGCCTTCACTTACAACCTAAGATACTTGGCTTATCCAAACACTTTGAAACATTAAAAAAATCATGGGTATAATTATAGGATAGAATAAAGATCCTATATAATCAATAGAGATTATATAGACTTCTCCAAACAAAAGTAAAACATATAGGGTACATAGATTAGCAAGCAAATTAGATAAGTCAACTTCTTAAGAATGGTTCATAAAACATAGGTCACCATTATTTTTCAACCAAAAATAAAATTTAATATTACCTAGTTTAATTTTACCTCCCAAAGGATTTTGACCTAGAACTTCATTAACTGGTCATACCAAGCATAAACCTGTTGACTAGTTCTGTGTCTAGAAGGGTGAAAAAGGATCAAAATAGGTTTTACTCAATTTTGGAACTTCTATAGTATATCAAGATTGGAAATGAGTTTGAAGAAGCTTAATATTCATATAATAACCTTTTCCCACATGTCACACTCTGTTATGGGTTGTAAAAGTGACAAACTCTTCCTTTTCCAATAAAACTTCTCTTTCTTCTAGAGAACCTACCACTTTTCAGTTAGAAATAATTGATTAAGGAATAATATGACAAGTTTCATGTGACATAACCTTTTTAAACCTTCAATTTACCCAATTATTTTGTAAAATTCATTACATGCTCCTTTTATGACTTTTAAATGGCTCAAAAATACATAAGGATTAAAAAAGACTAGGACCAATGATCATATGTCATGAAATGACATCAAAATACTTATAATACACCTTATGAAAAAATTTACACCCATATAAACATCTAAAGATCAATTTTTTACCTATAGGGAGCCCAATTTGACCTATAAGGTTAAATTTGGTCAACAAAATGGTGACTCATAGGGGTAGTATGCCTACTATACTAAAGATCAATAGCCTTATCCTATCCATAGGCTTAAGGATTCATTTGAAGTCTAAAACACAACAAGAGGAATTTTACCATTGACAACAAGCTTTGATCAAGACAAGACCAATTGATTACCTCAACCACATAAAATAAAGGACACACTCAAAACAAATTAAACAAACCAATAACACACACACACACACACACACATACACACACACACACACACACACACACACACACACACACACACACACATGTGCTCAAAGCACTTATGGAAATTAGAAAAAAAGAAACTATGCACAATTATCAATTAAGCATACTTCCTTTCTTGGATCGAAAGGAAAGTTTATTGAATCTTCTTCTTCATGAGATGAATCATAGTGTCAAGTATGTTCCTCCTTGGATTGTATACTTTGTAGATCAGGCCTATTTATTGGCAATTCACTTACTATTCTCTTAAGTAGACCATCTTCAAATAGGTATCCAAATGTAAATGTATTCCTCTTATCCTTGTACACATACCTCATTATACTACCCACTCTTCATCTCATGATCAACTTGCATCTTCTTTGTAGGCATGATTTCAAGAGTAGTTTTTTGTTCCTTGGAAGATTTAGGCCAATAGAATCTTGTTTTGACATTCAAAGCCTGAGGTGAACTTTTCTCTAGCTCATCTACGACATTTTGAAAATTTTAATCTTGCTTACCGTCACTTGAAATCAGCTCTAAGGAAGTTGTATACCCCTTGAAAGACTCAAACTCATTACATATGCTTACAAACTACTACCACAAGTCCTTATCTTCTTTTTGTCAACACCATAAAGGGTGAAAATAAGAGAATATATTTCATCCTCTTCTTTACCATCCAAAAGGACTTCATCCAATATTTCTTCTTTGACATAAGGAAGGCATTATCCATTATTAACACAAGAAGACTCAACACAAGGACTCATTTCTTCTTCAAAATTTGGAAAATATTGAGGTCTCTTAGGTTGTATATCAACTATTATAATCTTATTTTAGTTCTCAAGGGATGGAATATCCTCAATTTCCTTCTCCTCCTTGGTGATGCCAAGATTAGGAATCTTATAATCAGGTGACTTAGCCCAATGAGGCTACCAAGGAGCTATATTTTATTCAAATAAGAGTTCTAAACTATTCAAAACCAAATTCTTCTATTTAGGTTCCATACCATGGTCCATCAATGAAAAATATGATGGGATGAGGACAAGATGAACTAGTTGGTAAAGGTGGAACATAGGACTCAAAATTAGATTGAGAATGAATTGTAGGGGATCCTTTTAGAAGCTCTTGAGGAAGGGGAGGCAAACTTTGGGCTAAAATAATTTTTTTTATTCCTTCCATTTTAAAATCTATTCATTGAGATCTAATTTATCTTGAGGACTCTTTTGAGTAAGGTTATATGGGGTGTGTTTAAGTATAGGATCTTCTTTTGGCTCTAAAACATCCATCACACCTTGGCTCAATAAATTCATTCTAAAGTATAACTCTTAAATTTCCTTGGCTAGGTTCTCTTGGAAAAGTTTTTCTTGATATTTATAGGAATATTCATGAGGATAAGGAGTTAAAGATGGTTGATATGGAAGAAAAGAGGTATCTTGAGGAAGGGTGGGAGGGGTTTGTATAGGATCAAGTTCTTTCTCAACCTCACACTTTTATCTAGGCTTCTATCCTCTTTCTTTTCCCATGATTCCACTATCATATTTCAGATTAAAATGTTAGCATTTGGATTATCTTCTTATGATGGTGATGCAATTTGAGGAGTGGATGAATTTCTCAAGAAACTTGGTATCTCTTTAGGCTTGGATTCTCCACCTTGTCTCCAACTTGGGATTTCATATCTAGAAATATCTTCTTGAGGTGGAGATGTAATGGGAGAGGAAAATGTGGGCTTATGTTCCACTTTCATTGATTATAATATGGAACATTTCATTTTATTATTTGATAAATCAATATAACTATCAAGGTTTACTTCAAAAATAAGGTTTGTCTTTCCAAATCTCTATTCCAACCGATTGGTAAAAGGATGACTTTGATAAGTTTGATTGGGTTTATGAGTAGGAAACAAGTAGGATGGATAGAAATATTAGGGAGGTGGATATGAAGGTTGATATATTTGGTGAGGATGCTCTTCATGAATTCTTAGATTATATTCTAAGGATGAAACCAAGCCACTCACATCTAGCATATCACTTATGAGCCTTTGCCAATCTACTCTCTCAATAGGTGCCCAGGTATTTTTCAAATAACTCTAATTCATCTCTCAAATTATGAATGAGATGACTAGGAACATCTTGACCATGTCCCAGTTGTGTTTCAAGATCTATCATGTACCTCTCATATCACAAGAAGATTTTCTTGAAAGTTGAAATGGACTGAATTGAAAAGTGACTAGGTTGACTAGGAGGAGCAAGATATTGAGAAGGTTGGTTATAGGGCTGATAAACTTCATGACAAGGTTGATAACGGTTATATTTGAGCTAGTAAGGATCATGATAAGGTTGATAAGAATCATAAAAAGGCTGATAGGGAGTTCCATAAGCTTGAAATATCTCACCAACTTGTGTAAAATAATACTCAACACCAAAACTATCTATGGGACTTCATTAAGAAGTAAGAACACAAGGAATTATTATAAAAAATATTCAAAAGGAATACCTAGGTGACTTCATCAGCTAATGTAATCTTAGAGTTACCATTGATGTTTAGATAGATGCCTCCAAAGGTTGATGTGTTGAAATACAACACCAAAAATATTTCAACTTTTTGGACTAATTGTCCCAGTGGACATGCCAAAAACTATTGTCACTTCAATTTTCACCCTTTAAGGAGATGTCTCAGCTTTCCTCATCCAAGTGGTATGATTAAAATACCTCTAAGCTATGTGCGACTTATGGATGAGGTTAATATATATAGGGCTAGTTCCCTTGATGTAACACTTTTAGATCACTACTATAGCTATGCTTTCAAGGAAAAGGGAGAGAAAACTGAAAGTAAACTATCCTAAAGGCCATGATATACCAAATTAATTTATGAATACCAACCAGTTACATGTCACACATGAGACTGAGAGACTAACTAGGCATATACTTCTCTAATTTGAATCTTCTCATATAAGTATTTTATTATGAGTTTGAGATAATTTTTAGGGTAGGAGTACTAGATAAGAGGCCTAAAATGCCACTAGTGAATAGACTAACACACTCAACCTTGACACTTCATAGAACACTTCACATGATCTATAAGAAGAAGATTTCAAGTTAAAAATAGGTGAGAGAATAAAAGAATAATGGTAAGGAAACAATAATAGTCACTAATCAAGATCAATCATTCAAGTGTACACACTATGAAAAATCATAAAAGAGGTAAAACTTGTAGTCTTTACTAATTTTACCTCTTTTATTATTGTTTATAGTGTGTTCACTTGAATGATTGATCTAGATTAGTGATGATTATTTTTTCCTTAGAATTATTGTTTGATTCTCTCACATATTTGTAGCTTAAAATATTATTCTTATAGTTAATGTGAATTTTTCTATGAAGTGTCAAGGTTGAATGAGTTAGTTTGTTCACTAGTGCCATTCTAGGCTTATTGTCTAGTCCTCTTAGCCTAAACATTATCTCAGCCTCATAATGAAATATTATTGTGAGAAGATTCACATTAGAGAAGTGCATGCCTATTTATTCTCTTGGTCTCATGTGTGACATGTAGTTGGTTTTTAGTCATCAATTAATTTGGTGTATCACTACCTTTAGGATAGTTTAATTTTAGTTTTCTTTCCTTTTTCCTTGACACCATAGGTGTAGTAGTGATCTAAAAGTGGCACATCAAGGGATCTAACCCTATCTAGAGATTAAACTCATCCTAAAGATACCCATAGACTAGAGGTGTTTCAATTATTCCACTTGGATGAGGAGAGATGAGTCATCTCCTCAAAGGGTTAAAATCCAAGTTATAACACTTACCTTTGAAGATGAACCCACCGAGCCTCAATCTTTCCCTTGGCCAAGGTGATTACTAAGAGATTATTATGATATGTAAGTATAACAAACATAAATCACCTCTAGGATATATAACCTATCTAAGCATCTAAAATACTTCTCCACAAGATAAGATCCATATCTCTAAAGAAGGTATGGAACCCTAATCTTTATTCCTCAAGTAGAATGGTCAATAAGTAGATGTTCATTCACACTTCTTCACTCTTAATTATTATCTTATGAAATGGTGGGAAATGAAATTGTATATATAGGTGGATCTTACCCTAAATCCTCCCAAAAATGTTGGCTATATAGGGTCAACCTTGTTGACCTAGTGTGTTTTTGAGGAAAATTCACTAGGTCTAAACTATGTCGGCTGAAAGTATAGCAATCAAATAAAGTGGAAAATACCCTTAAAATTTATTGTGTCAACCTAGTAAACCTAGTAAAATTTAATAAAAAAAGGGATTTAATGCAAGAAAAGGATGGATAATACATGACAAATGAGAAGAATGGATAGGATTAATAAGAATAAGATTAGGGTAAATAGTTTTAAGAGACAAGTGTGTAGATAGAAAGTGGAAAAAGGGACAAAAATCTTATGAAGCATCAATGGTCTACCCACTCCTTTCATGGTATACCCCTTAAAGCATGCACTTAGAGATATTAAGGCTTGATTATGTGTATACACTAAGGGGGAATCAACCATAATAAGATGATGATAGGATTAAAAGGCCATAAGCTTTAGATGTATCCCAAAAAAGGGTGCATGTAAGAGAGATCTATAGTCTAAGATAAGATGATTATTTTATAATATTGACTATGGGTGTATCTAAAATATATATTTATTAATATAATGTAGGTGATGATAAATAAGAATCGATATGATCTAGTGACAAAAGGATTGGGGGATGGGGATAAATGATCGAGATAGTGGCCAAGCTATCCTTGGGCACAAAAACATGGCCAAGTATTACCCACATAGTCTAAAAATACCATAGGCTAATGTAATTATAACTAGGAGATGATGACGATGGCAATGATTAGTGATTAAAAAGTGATGATGATGAGGATGATTAGACTTATTAGTAATTGAAGGATATGATTGATAAGATAAATATGATAAGGATAAAATATGGGATGTTAGTTGGATCAGTCAAGAGGATTATATTAAAGATGATGAGATGATTAGATGAATGATGATGGTATTGGTGATCAATCCATCCCAAATGTCACAAAACTCATCATAGTCTAAGTGATCCACTAAATATGTCACTTAGTAGTATGCCCCATGATACAGGTATGACCAAAAGAACATTGTGCTAAAGTGCATGGATAAATGGTGAATTTTACATCCTTGAGGGTAATTTTGGTGTCCTCATAACATCCTCATTCATTTCCAAAAAATACATGATGCAAAATAAATAGTAGACAAATAATAGGCAACCATCAAACAAGTGTCTACATGTAATGTCACAATAGCTTGTCTAAGGATGGGATGAGTGATTACACTAAATTGGTTATGATGGTGATTGGGGACTTGAATTGGGATATGATGATTAAGATGAGATGTTCCCCTAGTTTAGGATGGAAGGATGGATGATGTGATAATGTCTTTGAATATGGATTTGGTCTTGAGATTCAATCAAAAAGTGGCCAAGGAAGGTGATTTATAAAAGTGATGACCAAGGATTACCAATAGATAAGACCTTACAAGAGTCCAATCCAGAAAGGAGACTAGGAGATGATTGGATAAAATACCTTTACTACTAGAAATAGGTGATTTGATGGGTGTTATGTATGAAAAAATAACTAATGGGTGATGTGATCAAATACCATTTACACTAGAAAAGAGTGATTGGATGGGTGATAGATGTGAAAAGGCAACTGATAAGAAGTGATAGATGTTAGATTAATATCTTTGACAAGGTGATACATGTTGATAAGGCTTGACCAATAGGATGAGATGAAAGACATGAAGGGATGGGTGACCACTCTAATTTTGTCTCAAGATAGAATATGGTATCCAAATATGGGGAAAATATGAGGTGGATGCAACTAGGGGAATTAGGATAGGAAAAGACATCATGGATAATTTTTTGGTTTTTCAAATTATATAATTTTTAGGGTTTTTGATATTTTTCTATTTTTAGGGATATTTGGGATATGTATATACATCATACAAATGGGGTCACTATTAAAAGGAATACCAGGCCTAGTAACTAGGACAAGGATTGAGGGATGATGGATGGGATGATAAATGATGATGATGATGATGGAGACCAAGGGTGAAAGAATTAGGGATAGCTAATGACCACATCATGAAGGAACTAGATGGTTATTTACCTAAGTGTCCATTGGAGTATATGCCAAGAGGAGTTTGGGATAGATATCAAGACATATTCTACTTCCCTATGAAGGTAAAGATAGGAATGAAGAAGAGATTAGATGCATGATATTATGGTGAATGATGTGTCAACGGATATAAATAAGGTGGATAAGGGTTATGACAAGTAGGAAGGATGGATGAGGATATGAAATGGATGTATTTGCCCCCATGTCTTAAGGAACAATGCAAACAAATTATTTATTTTAGCATAGTTCTAAAAACCAATTTTCACCATGGTACTTTCCCAAGGTAGTAGATGACTAGTTTTCACCATTAGATGAATTATTTTTTTTGACATTTTGATGTTTTGATGGCATCTTAATTTATTGGATATGTGCATGATATGCAAGATGTTGATTTTTGATGAATCATTTAGCCAAAACCTATTATATGGATGTATGATGTTAGGATCATGTTATTTATATTTGATGTATTGGTGTCTTTATGAATTTTAATGATTCTTGATGGTAACCCCTCCAAATATCTAGACTAGGTATCATCATTTCACCTAGGAGAGATAATGTTTCTTGGGTTAGTGATGTGAAGTATGGAGTGGATTATATCTTGATGGGAATTATGGGACTTGAATGGATGATAAGATAAGTATATGATTGTGTGATGATAGGATCATGATAAGATGAGGTGATGGGTGATGTAGGATAATGAATGATAGGATCATGATAAGATGGGGTGATAGGTGATGGAGGATTAGGACTAGTAGTCTCATACATCATTCAAGATGTGGGGCATGCTTCATTTGATTGGTATAAATTAATAAAAGACTATGGGAGATCCAAGATACTTCACCTTTGTGTTTTATCTCTAACCTAATTATTTGATAGATGATTAGCCATAATTTTGTCATTATTTTGATTTTGATTGCCCCCTGGTGCCTAATTTTGGGATTCACTAAGGGATATTAATTTTTGACTTGAAGCATTATTTTGACTTTGATATGCCGCTAATGCCTAATTTTGGGCTTCACTAGGGAGAGATGCTTTTGGATTAGGCTAATTATTTGAATTTTCTTGATTTTGATTGACGGGATCAAAGATGATTTGCTTATTATGATTTTATTTTTAACTATGGTCTTGGACCTTTAGATTTGTGGCACTCATTATATTGTTTAAGGAGGAGTACAATGATGCATGTTCATACTCATCCTTATAGAGGGAGATGATTAGATGGTCAGTGATGGGAATAATGAGTTATATGATGGATAAAGGTGGTGGAGATGGTATTATAAGTTTAATGAGTGATGATGGGGAAACATGGTCTTTATAGGGGTTTCTAGGAGACCCAATTTCAATATCAAAGAAAATATCCTCAAGATCAGAAAAATGATCACTAAGACTATCTATAGTAAACACATCCCTATTAGGATCAAAATCACTCTAACTATCATTGATAGATAAAGCTTTAAAGAAATCATTTATGATATCATCATCCTGATTAGGATCCAAAGGAATGTTCGATGATGGATTGGAGGTACCTATATTAGAGGTATTATAAATAAGATATACATTATCAACATCAATGAGGAATGATGTTTTTGATAATGAATCTAATTTAGATATTGGCTTTGAAAATGATCCTACTAAAGATAAGACTTCTAACATTAACTTTGAAGCTGACTATAATACAAAGTTATAATACTACTATTTGTAGATGTATTATTCATAATTGACCTCTCAATAAGGGGTATTTGACGTGATGGGTGAGAGGGATATGATTTACTAATGATAGGTTCAAAAAATATAAGGTCATGGATAGATTCATGAGAGATAATAGGGTTAGGATTATGGGGAACAAATTTGGATTTGATGGAGGAATTGTCAATGATGGGGGGATTATGGAAGAGGGATAGGATGTCTTGACTTAGCTTGGAGAGGGAACATTGTGATTGGAATCTTGGAATTCCTTTTCTTGTTCACCCAAGAATTTAGATGCATCTAGTTCATCCTTTATTAATATGTCACCACAGTCGATGAGGTCTTGGATGTAGTCTTGAAAAGGTTGACATTGATTAATGGTATGCCCCTAGGTTTGGTGATATATGCAGTATTGGTTCATGTTATAGTAAGAGGATTTAGGCTTAGTGGGATCAATATGTAAAATAGGTGGATAGACCATCATGTTAGCAATGACTAGTTGCTTGAAAAGGGCTTCCAAGGACATAAGAAGGGGAGTATAAGGGCCCATTTCACTTTATGACCTAGATGTAGAAGCATTTTAATTTTGATCAGATGGTTGTTGATGTGTCTAGGTGGATGGATTGGTAGTAGGCCATGTGGCCAATATTTGATTCCCTTTGTTAGTATGGGAAGGGGAAGTCGATGGTTTATGACTAATGGAGGGAGCGTTGGTATGATACTGAAATGAAGGGGCTTAGATGAGGGGTGAAATAATTTTAATGATATCAATACCTTAGGGAAGTGGTATACCCATCATAATGAGTCACAAAAGGATCTCATCTTTATTGACATGTATCTATTGGTCAATGAAGGCAGGGTTTAGCTACATGGTGATGGAGGATGAGTGATGGATGATGGAGGTGGGATAATGATGGTTTCTTGAACAAAGTAGTTTAATAGGATCGGGATAGGATAATAGATGATGATGGGGACAAGGGAGACTATTGGATTAGATATTATGATCAAATTTAAAACTAATAGTGTAATAGGTGCTAATGGCATATCAATGATGCCTACTTGTTAACCTAGCAAGATGATTAAGGGATTTTTATAGGTACCTAGATTGAAACTAGAAAGAGGATGATATGAGGGGTGTTAGTTTTGAATATGAAAGATAACATGAATAGGGAAGATTATATTGTTGATGGGTTTGCTAGATTAAGACCAAAAAGGTGACCAGATGCTAATAGGATATTAACTAGGTTATTAGATCTAACCAAAGGATGAATGATAGTGAACTAAGGTGATAATATGATAGGATGATAGAATTATAATATTAGCTCAAGACCTTAAACTAATTTTTCTTAAGATGGGATGGGATAGGTGGCTATGTGATGAAGGTTATAGGATAATAGGATAAGGATAAATATAGATAGGTGATGATGATAAAGGGGTAATGAAATTTGGATGGTTTAGACCTGGATATGACCTAAGAAGCCAACTAGGACAAGATAGGGTAGGGGTTATACTAGATGGGTTATAAAGGATAAGGTCAAGATAAATGATGATGGTCTAAAGTATACTTAGGGTAGGATATGGATGATGATATGTGATCATGATAGGTGATGGGGTATGACTAGGATGGGATGAATTCAATATAATATGGGATGTGTAAAAGGATGTATAAAGGGAAAATATATGCAAGGGGATAATGATGAGGATGTACAAGATGAAAGGATATGTGAGAGATAAGGATGTATAAGATATTGGTGATAGGGGTATGACTACAGATGGGTGAATTATGTTTAAGACCAAATGGTTAATGGGATAAAATATAAAAATATGATATGTATCGGTGATAGTGAGAGAAGGATGTCCAAGATGATTATTACGATGGGTGAGTGGTGGGTAGAAACTCAATGATGGGATAGGATATGGTAGGGGTAATGACAAAATGATAGGTAAGACTAGGAACTAATAAGGTTAGTATGATGTACAAGATAATGAATTATGCACAAGGAGATAATATTAAGATCATATAAAATGATACATACAAAAGATAAGGATGTATGAGGTGGACTTGGGAGAAGGTGTGGAAGACTAGATGTGATTAGGATATATGAGTGATGGGTTATGATTAATGATGGGATAGTATATGGTTATACTAGGTAGGGATTTAATATGGTAAAGGGATAGAGTAAAGGATGTGTGAAAGGATTTTTAAATTAAAATATGTGGTTGGATTAGGAGGATATGAGATGACTATGCAAAGGCAAGTAGTTGATGATGTGTACTTTTGTAAGGATGTTAGATGCAATTGGAGTATATAGGTGATAAGGGTATGACTACAGGTTGGTGTATATAACTAGGTTAGGATGGGAGGAAAATAAGGTGATAATGGGAGGATGAAGAGGATGTTAAAAAGGGGAATATGTAAAATGGGATCATGATAAAGATGTTCAAGATGAGGGGATATACAAGATGATGTTTAGAATATACAAGTGATGGGGTGAGGATGATTTGATAAAGATAATATTAATATTAATATATATATATATATATATATATAAGTGGATGATGACAAAGATGTGCAAGATGATGTAATTATGGTATATACAAGAGGATGATGGGATAATTATGATGATGCAAGAATAAACAATGTATCTTTGTAAAATATGCTAGGATATACAAGGTAGATTGTACAAGGAACTTAGATAGGTATAGATAGGTGAAAGTTGACTAAGCTCAAAAATAGTACAAGTTTAACATAATACACACCTTATAAATTAAGCCATAACCTATTATTAGTAAATTTATTGGTGTGTAACTTAATGCCTACACCATCCAACAGCTTCACAAGTTAGGTTGTAGATGAGTTGCCTATTACAGAATCAACCAAAACCTCTCAACCCACTTTCACCTGATGGTTACTTTGGAGTTGATATTGACTCATGCAGTGGTACACCTACTATAGCTACAAGTTACTATGATAGGATAAACAATATCTCTAGAGGCATCCCTAATATACACAAAGGTATGATGGGACCCAAGTCTATGTATGGTAATATCTAATTCCTATTTCATAGAATTAACTCTTCCCTATTAATTGTTCTTAATTTTTATACTCTACCAAAACATAGAGTTTAGTCAGTGTGCACTGATGAAATCCATGACATTAACCCATATATACTAAGCCTGTGTGTGCATGTCAATTATACATCATGTGTTATCCTAGAGGGGGGCTTAAAAAATAAACAAACACAATATATGATTAATTAACCAATTAATTACCTATGTGTGATGGGAATGATATGATAAGTTAACACACACACAAAAATAAGATGCTATGTAGAAGACAAAATAGATAATCAAAATTTGATTTTTAAAGTGCTAAATGGATTTTTTGATAGGTGAATTGTAAGCACACAGTTAGTAGATTATGTGGCACTCAAAAGAGCTGACCTACAAATCAAAATGTTAAACCCAAAGTATAACCTACAAAAAGATGATGTTAGTCAGATAAAATATTAACTAGATTTACCCCTATAATAAACAAGATGTTAGTCAAATTTTCCTTAATAAAACACCCTAAAAAATCAAAATTTGGCTTTATAACTTTTTTGGGGTGAGTTGGTCATGACATAGGGGTCTGGGGGAGACAACCCCCAACAAGGTCAAGGGGTAGTGCCCCTTGTGCGGTCAAGGGGAAACACCACTTGTGGGGTTAAGGGGATTTATGGGTGGCTTGGAATGACTCAAAATTCATGAAAAATAAATTTTAAAATGCAATCAAAAAGGACAAATAATCAACATAAAATCGTAACTACATAGTGTAAAATCATGACTTATAAGACAAAACCATAATTTGTGAGTTACGATATTATAGTGGTTAGCTTAACCATGATGGTTAAATATAAAAACATAAGTTTTTAGACAAACTAATGATAGAAATAGACAAAATCATGATTATATAAAAAACAATAGTTTTGGTTTTGTCAAAAGCCATAAAACCATGACTCAAAATGACAATCCTACTACTAAAAATAAATTGACAGTTATGATATTGTGAATAATGAAAAAATGTCTAGATTATGGTATATGACACAAACTGATCTTTAGACATGTACAATTTTAAAACATTTCAAAACATCTTATTTAAAAAGATAGATAAATACTAACATTTATGTTATATCAAAATGGACATAGAACAAATATGACCAATATTTTAACTATTATAAAGAATAGATGATTTGAACAGTTAAACTTATCCCTTAATTTGCCTAATAAATATTAAAATATTAAATAATAGACATAAAAGGTAGTAAAAAATGACAAAATCATAAGATCGTGATTAACACTGCAATATCATTATTCTGTAGTTCAATATTGGGAGTCTAAAAATAATGAGAGTTGTGGTATTGTCAAGAATAAGGAAAAGAAAAAAAGGCCTATGTTTTATCTTTATGTCTTCCTACCTTGGCCTTCTTTTTGGATCCTACAAAACACACATATAAAATGTAAAGAGATAAAACCTTGCTATAATAATGTGGTTAACTAAAAGATAAACTATTTGGATGAGGCTACAAAGACAAAAATGGGTATATTTTCCTATATGGTAATGAGACTCTTGTAAAAACATAGATTATTAAGATAAAACTATAGATCAAAAGATAAGAGAGGACTGTTTATATTTTAATCAAAAATTGCAAATTTGTAACTTGTAATTACAATGTATTCACTCTAAATGCAATGTCATGACTTCTAAATTTTTGGTATTTCACAACGTACCAAGAAAATTGTTAGTGGCTTAAGCATAAAATCGTGACTCAGATTGACAATATCATGACTAGCCTAATAATATCATGATTATTGAGTCATGGGATTATCAAAAGACAAAAAAAATGTACTATTAATTAGAATTTTAGTGGTTAAGTGGATCGTTAAATTAATATTTCAATTTTTGATGGTAATACCATGACTACATAGTGTAATCCACCCACTAACACTAGGGTATTATCGTGACTGCAACTTGTACATCTAAAATTTAAAAATTTTAAAGATTTTATTCATCTAATTAGACCTGTATGTTATTAAAAACACAACTAAAAATTAAAATGGATTAATTGGGAGTTAAGTCCCACTGTGGTCACCAAAATGTAGATGAATTTTGAGCACACTGTAAATTGAACAAACTAATTAAAACTCAAAATACAAACTACCTATTAAGAAGGATTAATGAGAAAAATTATAATGATATGAGACTTAACAAATTCCTTGATTCATTATAACTCCTTCTAGGATTTACAAATGATCAATTGATTGCATATAGAATCAGATTATTGATATGGATGCTTGATCAAAGATGATGGATGATGGAACCCTAATTGAGGATTGATTTTTACATAGTGGTATTATGAAAATTCTAGTTAGTTGATTGTTAAATGGGCATGGATTTTATATGAAGAATCAAGTTAGATTCCATGGGGGATGAGCCTTTCTTATATATATTTTGGAGGGAAGATCAAGGTTTGAATTTGAAGTTAGAGGGATGAGATCAATGGCTATAGATTATTCAAGGAATATTAAATTCCTTAGAAGAATCTAGTTTAGAGACTTCTAGAGTCTTGGAGGAGCTTATCCAATTATATAGGATTTTTGATTAGCTTAGGGATAATATAGATCTTGGTGTGAGTTTGATAGGAATTAGGTGAGGCTTAGGGACATAGGGATGTAGTGAAGGCCAGGGTGTAGGTTAGTAGGTGGGGTTATAGGAATTTTAAATTTCCATATAATAGATAATTAGGATTATATTAGGATAATAGTAATTGGGATATAATTAATTAATGAGGTATTATGAATAAGGTTAGTGAATGTAGGATAATATTAAATAAATGGTTAAAAATAGGATAAATTAGGAAAATAAAATAGGTTAAGTAGAATTAGTGTTGACTAATAGAAATATTAGTCAACAATAATGAAGTGAGTTATTTTAGGTGTATAAAAAAAGTATTGAAAATTATTTTAAAATAAAATAACAATGCTTAAGATCACACCTATGTATTAATGCAACTATCTTGCATTTTTATATATTCATTATGAATCACTAAAAATGAGTTTAGGAAAAATATATAAATATGAAAAGTGCATATATCTAAGGAGATAAAGAGAGATAAATATAATATGGCTCATGACCCCAACTATAAATCAAAATATGAATTTCCACTTGGAATTTGAGACTAGCTTAATAATACAACCCAATCATACTTATAACCTAATGACTGTAAGTGAACAAAGTCAACTCACACTATCAAACTAGTGAGGATAGATGATAAAATCGAGTCAAAGTTCAAAGATTAGAAATATTTAGTGATTTAATCATCTTAACCATAACAAAAAAGTGAACCAACTATTGTATTAGATTGACTCAATATAATTCATAAAATTTTGACCTGGTGAGTGGTGATAGTCTCTAAAAGTGTTTAGAATCTGAAACTAATTTAGATTTTGAATATCTATAACATGCCAATTATTTGTGAAACTTAGATATAATATATACTAAATTTATTTTATTGATAAATTATTGAAATGGAAAGAACAACTTTTTTGGATATTGCAATGATAATTGAAAATAAGTACTTAGATGATTATGATGTTAATAAAAATATGGATATGGAACAAGTAATAAGAAGATTGGAAGAGTATTATAGAATATAGAAGGTAATTTATTTATGAAACTTAGATATAACATATATTGTTTCTAAGGTTAAGAATATAGAAATGAATAAACACAATGGTGATAAATATATCTATAGCATGCCAATTATTTGTGAAACTTATATAGAATACATACTACATTTATTGTACTAAGATATGCTAAAAATTGAAACTAAAACTATGATAAATATTGAAATGATAATTGAAAACAAGTAAATATATGATTTTTATGTTAATATAGATATGGATCTAGAACAGGTAGAAAGAAGATTGGAAGAGTATTCTAGAATAGTTACCAAATATGAGATTTAGTGACTCTCTAACTTCATACACTTGCATCAGCCTTGGATGGTTACATCGATGCTAGTATATAGGTTAGATTTAGTTTTATTATATGGAATATATACTAAAATAGGATGTGAAACTTGGATGCTTCTAGATTTTTAATTGCCTTCATTTTATTGCATACATATCTAGGTCATGGAATATCACTCCTTGACAAATATCAAAACCTTAGTTCTTCCTCCTCATAGTGGTTGTGGTAAATGTAGGTTTATGGGAACATGGTGTTGAGTTACCCAAACACCCCTATATTAAATATTACTTCCTACATATCCAATACTTAGAAGAGGGCCTCATAATTACGTAGTTATCCCCTACATGCTAGATTTTGTGTGAATCATGCAATGTGATAATCAAGGACAATAATGACCTAACTTGTAACTTGGAAAATATAGATCATGGATACTATAATACTTAAAACATATCTATGTGATTATCCTATGAATGAAATGATAATATGATAAAATAGGAAAGTTTTACTTTATTGAGTGCTTGATTGAATGCATTTGATATGATGTCTTGGTTTGTGATAGGTGAGGAATGAATGAGGGTTGATATTATATTTATGCCAATCCCTTTGGATAAATAAATAATATTAAATTATTTATGATGACCATTAGGATATATTTCATTTTAAAATTATATGACTTTAGGGCATTAGACACTTATATCAGAGTTGGACAATTATTTTGATGTAGATGTTTGTCTAGGATGAAAGTGTTTAGGGAGTAGGAAAGTAGATAAATACTTAAAACATAAAAATCCATAAGATAAATAAGTTATAATAACTATTATAAAATTATATAAATATTGGGTCATCAATATAAGACTATTTAGACTAATAAATAGGCCTAGAGGCACAAGAGAAAGAGTAGATGTGAGATTTGCAAAAGTGGGAAAGGTTCAAAACTGAGAAGAACAACTAAGGTCTAAATTTTTCAAGTTTAAAAGAATAAGGTGATATATAATTCTTAAATAATTTATAAATTCCCCCCTTTAATATAGTAATTTATTAGTTTTACCCTTTATTTAGGAAAATTTATTTTTATCTTAAGTTTGTTTTTCCTTTGTGAGGAATTTATATTTATGTGAATTTTTAATTCACATAAATTTGGATTCCCTTAGGTGTCTCTCTCATTTTTTATCTCTTAATATTTGGGAGTTACTTGCATGAGTAACTCTTCTCTCCACTTGGCACACCTTATTTCTATTGTAAGGGATTAGGACATAAGTGTTACACACTTTGAGGACTTATAAGGTCATAATGGGGTTTCATATAACTCCTATTTTCCTCCTCTAGCTCTATAAAAGAGTTCTTCCTCTCCTCATTATTCACTAACATTCATCTAGCTCTCTCTATTCTTCTCTTATAATTTTATTCAATTTTGTACTTATGGAGATATTTTTTTGAAAGCCTTCTAATAAGATCACATGGGTTTTATTCTAATATGTTTAGTTTCCCACTTTAAATCTCTTGTCTCTATAGTTTGCTTATGAGAGATATATTAGTCTTTTATTCATTCTTGTTTTTATCTCACTTTCATGCTTATCATTAATGATATTTTTTGGGTTAAAATAATTTCATTGTAATCCAAGCCATTGTTATTCTAATGACATTATTTTTGAAAGTGTGCAAATTTTTCTAAGGAGATTTCAATTTTCTTTTGCAAGGGTTCTAACCCTTGATCAATTTAGAAAAAAATCTATTTTCTTTCTCATTTTTTTAGTGATTCCTAGATTTTCTTTATAGGAGTTTTTTATATTAAAAAAAAAGTTAAAAAAAAAACATTTTTTTTGTGACTCCTAATGTTTTTTACAAGATTTTTTTCCTTGAAATTTTTTTGGAGAATTATCAAGGAGAGTGATATACATAAATTTGTATACTCATTTTTTTAGTTATAAGATATACTCTTTCCTCCTTGATTAAATAATTTTATGATAAAAATTTTTTTTAGAGAAAGGTGGATGATAACAAGTCAATTATATATTTAGTATATAAAGAATTTATTAATCTGTTCATTGTATAAATTTGTTTCTACTCTTTTTACACATAAAAAACAATAATATTCATTCAAATTCCTATTTTTTAATTATTTTTTTTAAATTAGAAAATAAATAAAAATATCATGCACAACTAATATTTTGAAGATGATTTTTTATGGTTTTTTTGTTCCTTTTTTTCCCATCCATCTGCCTTTAACTCTTACCTTCCTCTAGTTGAGTTTTTTTCTCCTCCTAGTCATTCTCTGTACTGAGGCATCACCCCCCCTACCAATTTTTTTTTATATTTTCCTTTTTCTAGTTGTATGACCAGATTTACAAATCCATATAGTGTTTGTACTGACTTATACAGCCTCCTTCCTAAGTACAGGGTTTGGTATTTTTAGAAAATTCTCCATCTCTATCCTTGTTGGGTGCTTTTGGTCTAAACTCTTTCCTATTTCTATGTCCTATCTGAGAGATAATTTGAATATGTATGTCAAAAATCAATGTTGAGTGCCATCATTCAAGTAGGTATGCTTATTTATTCTTTTTATACTAGGTATCTCATTTTATATGCCCTTCTCATGCAAAAAAATATTATAAACCTTTTTCTAAACATACAGCCATATTGATTTGTTCTGAATTTCATTTAATTTAACAATATCATTACTTCTAGGCCACTTTCTTATTTATGAAAGCTATTTACTTACTTTTAAAAAAATAGAAATTAATCCAAGCCAAGTCTCTATTCTAATCCTTTTCCATAAAAAAATATTTTTTCACTTGTTTTTTCTAAAAGTCATTTTCCAATTTCAATATATTCAATTTTATATATATATATTTCAACCTTTGGTCAATTTTTAACAAGGATTTTTCAAAAAAAAAATTATTTTGTTTTTCAAAATAATTTAATTTATTAAAGTTAAAAACAAAATCCATCTCCACATTTTACAAAAATATATATTTTCAAAATTTATTATAAATCCTTTTTATAACCAAAAATAATAATTTATTTATTTATTTTTAAATCAAAATATAAGAGTGGAAATACTTTATTCATGAATTAAATTTAGACCTTTTTGACAAATTAATTTATAATTTTTTTTTTTAATTTATTAATCCTCTTTTAGGCTCCTTTTTTCTAAGCTATTCCGACAAGTTGTCCTTTGATTTCTTGCCCCTCCTACGCCCTTCTTGCTTAAGTGATTTTTTTACCTATTCACTTTCCAGTTCTTAGGTGAGCTTTAATGGAAAAATGAATCAACTATTGCCTAAATTTAAACTCACATCCACCAATTACCATTTATAAAAATTACATATGCAGCACATATTCACTTTCAAACATTTGGTATGCATAGTAGATAGCACAGATCCTCAACCAAGCACTAAGACTACCTCTACAAAAATTTAAGAGAAATGACAAATAATAAATGATGATATCTTAGGATTTACTTGCATGGCCATGACCCGTAAATTACACATCCATATTGATGGTTATTCTCTTTCCTCCACTACTTAATCTAAACTTAAATTTGTTTATGATATTATGAATGAATCTCATAAAATTCAAATTCAAAATTAGTTGTCTAATTTAAAGTAAAATTATTTCAAATCTATGGATTATTTCTTAATTAAATTTTATACTTTATATTATCAACTAGATGGTTTACGCATTAAGCTTTTTTATTCGAATTTGATTCAGATTATTATGAAAAACTATTTGCCTTGACCTTTTCAATAATTAATTACTAATATTCATTTGTAACTAACTTTTCTCACTCTATCTACTATGTTGACATTTGAATTATTCTATACTTTTTTATATCAAGAAGAGTAAAATTTTATTCAATTTGGTAGTCTTAAGACTAATTAACATGTTTTTGATTCTAAACACCAACATAAGAATGACAAAGAACATCCTAAGTCTAATAATACACATGATAAGAAAGATCAAAAATTTAACTCTCAACCTAAGAAAAAGTTTGAGTGTAATTATTGTGACAAAAAAACTCATGATGAGGGTCATTTATTCAAAAATAAATGTGATATCAAAAATGGAAATATTAAAATCAAAGACACTTCTAGCATTAGTAATAATAAGACTCAAGTAAAATAGAAGTCTAATACTAGAGATGTATTTACTTGTGCTTTGTGTGTTTCTCTTGTTGAATGGATTATTGATTCTGGTTATACTCAACATATTTCAACCAATTCTCAATGTTTACTTTAGAACTAGATCTTTCTAACAATCATTTAAGACTTTCAAATCATGTTTCTTGTAATATTGAAGCCATAAGAAATTTTAATATCCCTAATGATGAATTACATGATGTTTTGTTTATTCCTAATTTTAAATTGAATTTACTTTCCATACCATAATTATGCAAATAGTACTATAAGGTATAATTTATTAATGATAATTGTTATGCTAAGTATACTAATCAATATTGTCAAGTAGTTGATACTAATTTTCTAGACAATGAAAATTTGTTCAAATTTATTGGATTTTATTCTCCCTCATCCTCTCACACTTTACTTGTTTGTAATGATGCTAACTTATGACAATGAAATATTATGTAATATTAATTACCAAACCATTTAAATAATAAACAAACTCAATATGGTGTAAGGTTTGCCTAATATTTCTCCCACTAATTCTACTTATAATGGTTGTATGGCTAGTAAAATTCATAGAGAATCTTTTCCTAAAAATCACTCTTGGCATGTTACTAAAAAACTTCATTTATTTCATAATGATATTTTAGGCCCTATGAAAACTCCTTATATTAATGGTGCTAATTATTCTTTACCGTTTGTTGATGATTTTGGTAGGTAAGTTTGGACTTATTTCTTGAAAACTAAGATCAAGTTTTAGACACTTTTATTGACTTTCATGCCTCTATTGAAAAGCAATCTCATTGTTATTTACATACATTATGCATTGATAATGGTATCAAATATGTTAATAATGATTTTATTGAATATTTTAAGTAACATGAAATTAAATATGAGAAAACTATTTCCTACACACCTGAGCAAAATGGTGTTGTTGAATGTAAACATAGGACCATCACTAAAATGGCTAAGTGTATATTGCATGATAAAAATATGCATTATAAGTTTTTTTATGAAGCCATGTATTGTGATATTTATATTTTTAATAGGACTCCCACTAAATTTATTTTAAATATTATGCCTGAAGAAGATTGGAGTGCTAGAAAACCTAATTTAAAACATTTATGTGTTTTTGGTTTTGATGAATTTGTTCATATTTCAATTTAAAATCATAAGAAGTTAAATTCTAAATCAAATACCTTTATATTTTTTGGTTATGATTAATTATCTAAATCTTATAGAGTTTATGATCCTCAAACTAACAAAATCAAGATTAAAAGGGATGTTAATATTGCTAAAAATGGTGTGCTTGATTGTGCTTCCGATTTTGATTCTCTTGATATTGTTTTTAATTATTTTCATTTTGAATCTAATGATGATCATAATGATATTGTCTCTCCAATTCCTTCTCCTTATTCTAATATTTATCAACCTAAATTTATGCCTAAATGGGCCAAGATTACTATAGAATATTTAGGAATTAATGTTGACCTTAATTATACTTATAGAACTAGACAACAATATTACAATTATTCTTTGATGTCTAAACTTATGCACAATAATGATCTTAAAACTTTAAAATAATATCAAGGTCACCCTCATTAGGAAAAATATATGCATGATAAATACAACTCTTTAATTTATAATAACACTTGGGACTTAATTCCTTTAAGTAAAGGGTATAATTTGGTAAGTTGTAATGCTTGTTCAAAACTAAGTAGAATTCTGAGAATCAAATTGAAAAATATATAGCTAGACTAGTTGCTAAAGGTTTTTCTAAAATTTAATTCATTGACTATAATGAAAAATTTTCTCATGTTGCTAAAATGCCTACTATTATATTTATTTTAGTTTTAGCTACTCACATGCATTGACATGTTTATCAAATGGATGTTAAGAGTGATTTCTTAAATGGTGACTTAGATGAAGAAATTTACATGTCTCAACCTCATGGTTTTATAAAGAAATAAAATAAAAATCTTTTATGTAAGTTAAACAAAGATATTTATGGTTTAAAACAATCTCCTAAATAATGGTACTCTAAAATTTATCAATTATTTATAGCTCAAGGATTTAATCGAAGTTCTAAAGATCTTAATATTTTTGTCAAAAATACTTCAAATGATATAGTTATCAATGTTTTGTATGTTGATTACTTAATCATAACTGGTAGTAATATTTCAATGGTTTCTTGCACTAAAAATTCTTTGAAAAATACCTTTGAAATGATTGATTTGGGTATCTTACATTACTTTTTAGGCATTGAAGTTTGGCAAGAAAATGATAGCATCTCTATTTCTCAATCTAAATATGCATATGATTTATTATCTAGATTTAATATGTTATATTGTAAAATTATTTATACTCTTTTTGAATTTGGTATTAAACTTTTTAATGACATGGAAATAGAAAATATTGATCCAACTTTATATAGACAATTAGTTGGTAGTTTGAATTATCTTACTCATACTCATCCTAATAATGTCTTTTCTATTGGATTGGTTTCTTGTTTTATGTATAAACCTCAAACTACTAATTTTAAAGCTTATAAAATAATTTTTCATTATATTAAAGGTAATCTAACCTATGTCATTAATTATACCTCAAATAGTAATTTTTATTCAACAAGTTATTAAGATTTTGATTAGGCTAGTGATCCTAATGATCATAGATCCACTAGTAGTTATTTATTTTCTTTGGGTTCTGACACTGTTTCATGGAATTGTAAAAACCAAAAAATTATATCTCTATCTTCCAAATAAGCTAAATATAAATCTTTTAATCATGTTTCAAAGGAAGATGTTTGGTTTACAAAACTTCTTGCATATTTGGGCCACCCACAACATTCATCTACTCTGATTTTTGGTGATATTCTAAGTGCCATTATCCTAACAAAAAATCTGGTTTTCCATGCAAGGTCGAAGCATATTAAAATTCAACATCACTTTCAGTATGAACTTATTGAAGACAATCACATTCTTCTCTTTCTATCTTATTGAAGAGTAAATGGCTTGTATTTTCACTAAGCCTCTATGTAAAGATAAGTTTGTTTTCTTTTGTAACAAGTTAGGATTGAAGGGAGTTCTCATCAGGGGGGATAGTTAGTGATGTTTACTCCCTTCTTATTTGTTTTTAAAACCTATAAATAAATTTTAAGATGTAGTGTTAGGTTTACCCTTTATTTAGGATAATTTTTTTTATCCTAAGTTTCTTTTTTTTGTGAGGAATTTATAATTATATGAATTTTTAATTCACATAAATCCATATTTCTTTAGGTGTCTCTCGCTCTCTTTTTATCTCTTAGGATTTGGAAGTTAATTGCATGATTAACTCCTCTCTCCACTTGGAACACACCTTCTCTCCCTTTTAATGGATTAGGACACAAGTATCACACACTTGAAGGGATTGTAAGGTCATAATGGGGTTTTATGTAACTCTCATTTTACTCTTCTAGATCTATAAAATAACTCTTCCTCTCCTCCTTCTTCACTAAGATTCATCTAGCTGTCTCTATTATTATCCTATGATTTTGTTCAATTTTGTACTTTTTGAGATATTTTATTATGAGCCTTCTAATAAGATCACGTGGATTTTTTTGAGATGTTTAGTTTCTCACTTTAAATGTCTTGTCTCTATGGTTTACTTATGAGAGATAACTTAGTATTTTATGCATTCTTATTTTTTCCTCACTTTCATGCTTATCATTAATTATATTTATTGGGTTAAAATCCTTTCATAATTAAATTTCTAGTTTAAAAGAAAGGAATAAATATTTGGGTATGTATAACACACTTTATCTTTACTTAAGTCCAACTTGAGTGATTTATTGATGATTGGTCTACAACCAAGAGAATATTATAATATATATTTGGTGCATATAATCTAAAATTTAAATTATTTGAAATTGAAATAGAAAGGTTGAGGAGTATACTTGTTTTTGATGCAGTTGCATTGTGTTTTAGAGATTTCATTTGAAAGATGTAACATTATGAATCACTGAAACTAAGATTAAAACAAATATATATATATATATATATATATATATATATATATATATATATATATATAAGAGGGATCATGCCCCCAAACTTGGATCAAAAGATAAATTATCACTGGTAGTTGAGACTACCTTAACTATACATCCCACTCATATTTATAACTTGGTGAGTGTGAGTGAACCATGTCAACTCACATTATCAAAATGGTGAGGCTAGATGATACAATCAATTCTAACCTGAAAGCTTGGTAATATTGATCGATTTAAACATCTTATAGTTAGTATTTATCTCCCTTTTATATCTTTAAAATCACCTTTAGGTTTTATTATGTCACATTACATTTATCTACATGTTTATTTTAATCATTTTTTTTCCTTTATGTTCTTTGGTATATTTTTATTCTCTCCCTCTTTTTGGATGATTTCTTCTATCGATGTTTATGTTGAAACCTATGTTATTTTATATTTGATTCCCTAGTGACATGATTAACATATTTCATATATTTACCCTTCTTCCAATTTATAATTTAATAATTTGAATTACATCCTCATGTACTTTTAGATCCCTATTTTTTATATTCACTTCTTAATAAAAAATCTCATTTATTGTGGTTAGATACTAACATATCCTTAGTGTATCACCATTTTTAACATGGATATATATTCTATTATCTTCATAATTATCTTCCCTTTATACTGAGTTACACTTGGGTTAATTTTAATATTTAAATATTTCTTATGTTTCAATTCTATGAGTCTTTATGTATCATGGTCTCTAGGTTCTCCTCTTTAGTAGCTAAATGTAAGATATTTTGTTGTAGTTATCTTTAGAAACATTACATTAATCACAAGCATTGATTTAGAGTTTTCACTCATTAGAGTCTTTACTTTATTTTGTTACATGTACGTGTTTGATTTAGGTTTTCACTTGTTTTACATTGGATATTTTTATAGTCATATTACATGATTTTGATGCCCTTTTGAAACTTAAATTTTCACTTCTCTTAAATATGATGGCTTTACAATCATTTCCTACACATGTTTTGTTTGTAAATTCTTTTATCTACTTACTTTAGATGTCATTTTTTACACTTAGTTTTATGTTATTTTTACCATGCATATGTTCACATTTTATAGATAATTATGAAAGATACATCATAAATTATATCATCACATTTTGGTGACCCAACTCTAAAAATTTCCTAAATTTTATTTGTTTGTCCTCTACATTATATATTTTCTCACATTTTATATTCCAGAAGTCCCTCGTATAACCCAAAATACTCCATAGGATCTTATAAAACTAAAGAATTTTGTTGTAATAGATATTTTTTGTATAAATATTGATTTGTCTCTCATTTTTTAGGTATGTCTGTCAAGATTCTATATTGGCACCTTCCATCAGTTATAGCACATGCAATGTCATCTATTCTATTTAAAAGGTAAGTGAATGTATGAATTTATCTTTATTTATTTACATTAATATTAATTTTATTTATTTTATAAATTCTTACTATGCTCTTTGGTATTTTTACGTATCTTTCCAAAATCACTATTCCACATCACATTATTATGACACGTGATGAAATTCAAGTGGGGCCTATGTATATACCTAATATTTTTAATTTATCACATTATTGATGGTTTATCTTATAAAGGATTATTGTTGCATCAATATTATTAAGTGCATGTCTTAATTAGTGCACCAAGAATGTGGGAGGATTAGCTTATGGTACTTTTTAATATATGTTTGCATACTATTTAGTCATACCTTCATTACAATTATTCTAACCTCATCTAAGTCTTTTTATATCTTAACTCTTCATGTACTATACTCATAGATTTAATATCCACCCTATATTACTAATATATTGGTTAGGTTTTTACATACTATCTAAAGCATGTCTTTCCTACTACTATATCCACCTCGCCAATATATGTTTGTCTTTTGTATCTATAAGTTTTACTATATCAACCTAACATATAAAATTATGTCTCAATTAAAATATTTTTCAACTGTATTAGTCTTGATAATACTCTCAAGTTAGATTTCAAGGATAATATTTGGTTTGGGTCCATGTATATAGGAGTCATAACTATCATTCCCAACATATAACAATACTCATCTACTCTACCTTCACTCATGTTGACTATTTTAATTTGTGGTTAAACTAAGTCAACCCCATATTGTTGAAAAACTAATTTAGGGGCCTATTAGGGTATTATATGGTGTACCATGGTCTTAGTGATGTCATTTGATGTGTCTCTAGCCTTGGTTATATTATCTTATAATCCCTTGTGTCATTATATGTCATATAAGGTCATTTATGAAGCTTGTATGATTTACCATGGTAGACAAATGTTACAAAATGTATTTCAACATCCCTTATGTCAATTTATTATCATATGTGGTAGTATTTAGCTAATGTTTTCAAATTTTTATGTATAAATAAGAAAATTAGGTAGTTAAACATAGTTTTTAGTTGGTTATATGACTTATGTAGGAGTTTTGGCACATGTGGATACTAATACAATGTCTCTTCAGGTCTCCTAAAGTCACTTTCATTCTTTGGTAGATTTTAAATACCTAAAACTAATCAAACCCATCCTATCTCCTCCATCACTCTCCTTTGCAAGTAAAAATAGTCAAACATTTTTGACATGGTATAGCTAGTAGGAAAGGAATCAGTTTGAATTATCTTAAGGGATAAAATTAAATATTGTCTACTTAAAATCCATGGCCAAAGTTCCAATATTTGTTTCTTGTGATTTATGAACAATTGATTAGAAGGTCTTTTACTCTTTCTTTCTTGTTCATACCTATCACCTTTAGGTTTCCTCTTAGTTTGGATTGGTCTTTGTAAACTAATTATTGTACATGATTCTAAGGGTCATGGTATTTATTATCACAAGGATACTTTCCTAGTTTCCATTTTTGGATGTCATGAAGTAATCAAACCATCTCCTTTGTTAGTGAGATATTGCATTGACAAGTCTGCAGATAGATGTTTCCTCTCTTGAAATGCTTGATTTCTTATAGTGTCACCAAGACAAGAGTATATTGTTGTTTACACATCTAATAGCATGTTTTATTATAATTATTCTAAAGGCATGGTCTAAAAAGTGTTTTATATGGTTACAATAACATAATAACATATATATATATATATTTCTTACAAATTTCACCTATAGTCAGGTGAAAAGAAGCTTTGACCAGTCTTTTTGAAGAAGTGGAGAGGTTTTCAAAGTGTTGATATGGTTTTAAGGTGGAAAAAATGAGTTTAAACATTGAAAAATGTTATAAATTGGCTTGAAATATCCAATCTAACATGAACTACTTTGTATCCTTCATATGCACCTATAATAGTCTAATTTTGACTCTAATAAAGGTCTAAGGTAGAGTGTCAAGAGACTTTAGATATTTTTAAACTCATGGAAGGTTTCCATGATGGTCTCGGAGTGTATAAAATGTCTTGTTGGTAATGGAGAATGACACAAGAACCTCAATATCATCTATTAAATGTAAACTTGAACCAAATTACAAGACATAAACTTTACCTTAATATCTCTGAGGTTGTTTTTTACCTTTACATAATGTTATATCATGGAGAGGACTATGGTGGTTTGAATGGGTCAAATCATTGCATCATGGTAGTCTAGGCCTAGAGATCACTTATATCATTGCAAGAGAGGAATTTGAGTGAAAAAGTTGGTAAATAAATGGTTTTTAAAATTATTTTATATTAACTATAAAACACTCAGTGCTATAGTGATTATTAGCCTAAATGAGCCTATGAATTTGAAAGTAGCAATTAGTGCTTTGATTGGATGATGGTGAAGAGTGAGATAAGTGTATAAAGGTAGGAGGTAGAAATATTAAATGTATCAAGGGACTCATAGTAAATTTATTTAGTGAAATATACTTATCTAAATAGAGAACCACCTATAGGGGTCTCTAGGCTAGAAGACTACCTACAACCATACAGAGTTTTTTAGAAATTAGCTATGGTGACTAGAGAAGAGACTGCCTAATACTAGATGAATAAATGGTCTTCTTATGAGTAGAGTTGGTCTTAATGACCTTGTGTAGATTTAAAAATATTATTAAACATAGTGTTCAATTATGTTGACACCTACAGGTGACCTCTCCTAGACAATAACAACCCATAACTACATTGGTACTTTCGTGAAGAGTCTTAAGGAATGAAAGATAGTTCTTAGTCTCTAGTAACTAAGATTGATCTCAATAAATTAAGGAGTGTTTAAAAAACCTAAATAGGCCATAAATAAGTATAAAAACACATGTCTTAGCCATAAACATAACCCAAAGGACCTTTATTTCCCAAAAGAGCACCTATAGCTATGTATTAGTACTTGAAGACAATTAAGGTTAAAAGATTATTAAAATGGAAAAGTGATTTAGATAGAAAAAATTAGAAGATATAGGAGGTTTTATATAAATATACTATCTATTCAAAGTGTCAAGAGTGTGTTTTTAATCTCTAATTAATCCCAAGCCTGGAGTTATATTCTATACGATTAGAAGTATTGACTATCAAGTTGTGAAGAGACCATTACAAAGAAATGAATGGTTTAAGAGTTGTAAAATTTATTGATCATGCTTAATTCATGATTTTAATGGTCATACCTCCCTCCACACATCACTAAGCTAGTATTTAAGCATAGCTAAAGTTGAGAAAATGTCTTAGACCCTACACAATCAGTTCTAAGTGTTAGTTTGGAGAGATTGGAGGGGTTAAAGGTGATACAGAGGTAATATAACCTCAAATTTTCATGCATAATTTCCTCATTACCAAAGAAAACCTCATATGGTCATATATTGGCAAAAATAACAAGGGTGATACCACCTATTTTATCTCAAAGCTAAGACACTCCTAGCTAAAAAACCCTATAGACCTAATAGAAGAAATGAAAAAACATGTAGTGGGAGAGACAAAAGAGTATTAGAGACACTGTGTGATAGTTTTTGAGTTTAGTTTGAATTTGAATAGCTGGGAGGATGAATACACATATACTAAAATAACTCAAAGTGGTCAAAAAATTAGTTGATATAGTCTAGACCTATTAGTCTTAACTCAAGACCTAAGTGCTCAAGACACCTTGACTTCCAAGACCAAGTGACCTTTATAACATATTTAAATACATTATATGTAAGTACAAGACTGTTAAGACTTAATGGATTGTAGAGAACCATCACAAAAAGGTCATTTTTGGCCTAAGAACACCTTAGGGGTACTTAGACTGATTTCTCAAGCTCAACATGATAACATTACTTACTCACACCTATACGAACAAGGTATATGGGATTATAAGAAGCTATGGATAATTTAACTGGATATTATAGCCATAATTTTTTGAATTTTTTTAGAGTTTGGACATAAATTTTATGAATCATTGTTAAGATTCCAAACCATCTAAAACCCTCCCAAACCCTTGGTTTTGAATTGATGGGGAAAACATGCAAGGAAATGCTTCCAAAATGAGTAATTTTATTTGGTAAGTGTTTTAATATTTCTTATGACTCTCTCAATATCATCACTCACTAATTGGTCTGTACAATCATTGTATGGAATAATATAAAATAGGGATTTTTTATAAGTTTTATGTGTTTTTTAGGTGAAAAATAGAATAAAAAAGTTAGATTCATTTGGAGATTTCAAGTGAGAGATATTATAACACCATAAATCCATTTATCACCTCATACAAACACATAAACATATTTTCTAACTCATTCATCCCATGCAGTCTTTGGCAATTAATGGAAATGGAGAGTGACTACTAAATGAGAAAGTGATAAGTCTAATTGGAGGGCCTTTTAAGGTATGATTCATGGATTATATGGAAACCAAAATAAATATACGTTTCATATCACCAATTTCATTTATTTTATTTATAAACTAAAGATCATTTGGGTGACAAATGTAAGGATAGACCTATAAAACTAGTGATGGTGATTAAAGATGATGAGAATAAGTTTCCAAAAGAAGATTAGTAGTTAGTAAAGCATAGGATATCTATTTAGGATTTATACTAACCCCTAATTTATATTGTACATGGGTAAACTCTCCCTATTCTAGTTTCAAGCACTTAAAAAATGCCTAATCATGAAGGTACTTCCAAGAAGATAGTTGAAGATCTTTATGCCAGTTTTAGAGAGTTTTATGATTTAGAGAGATATTTATCCAAGAGGACCTTAAATAACTATATTATTCAATTAATTATTATATAATTTAACTAATTTTCATGCCTTGAAAAGTGTAATTATGACCCTTGATCTCCCCTTTTCTCTCTCCTTTCATAGATTCTATAAATGCAAGCCATTTTAGTTCTTGTAATTTAGGTCCACACTTGGTATGGTGAAGCCTTTCTAGAATAATATTTTACTTTACATTTTAAATAAGATAATTAATCTATTTTTGAGTTCACAAATATCTTGTCTAAGTGTGTGAAGATATGTACAACAAAAATTTAAGTGATTGATATCCATCCTTGCCTTCTCTTTATCCTTTCATGTTTGGTGAAAGTAGGTCTCACTCTAACATGTAATATGGAGTATAGATAGTGTTTTTGATTACCTTAAAGTGTAAAAGTATCCTTAGTGTCTTTAATTTAACCTCTAGTCCACTTACCTTTAGTATTTTCATGCATATCACCTCCATATTTTAAATACTAATGTTAGAGTATTCTAGAACTTTGAAGCTAGTGTTGTAAGTCATGTCTCTTAGTGCAAGAGTATGGTAGTCAAGTGGATATATTTATGGTGTATCACCCCATTATATTATATTAATTTTATGTCTAATTTTATCCCTATTCATACAAGCAATCAGTTAGTGTCGGTGATAAAAATTTAAGGATCAATATAGGGAGCTAACCCTTAAACTTAGATGTCTCCCTCTACTATATGCAACCCATAGTACTAGAGGTATTACAATGTTTCCCAAATATTAGAGTAGGATTTAACAACATATTATAGGGTAAAATATTTAGTGATAATAGTTATGGAATGCCCGATGGAACCATTATCCTAAAGATAAATTATCAAGGTGAATTTTGGTCTTGTCAACATCATAATTTCATATGGTGTGATACTCAACATTTGGTGACTCCATTCAAGGTAAAATTTCATTTTACATCATTATTTTGTCATAGTTTTACGTTCATACTTTGTGGTCCTTACTAGGTCATCTTTTAGTAGATTTTTTAATCCCATAAACCCACCTCTTTAATTTGAAATTCCTCTTAAATTTCAACATCCTTAGCCTATTATGATCTTTGAAGATTGAGAGGACTTTGCTAGCCAAGAAGATCAAGAAAGTGAAGAAGAGATTGAGGAGAACATGGCTAGGCAACATGCCTTCATAGCCTTTAACACTAAGAATCCAATCCATCTCAATGCATATCATGGCATACTCCCAAATGCTACAAAAAGTGTTCCCAAATTCAATGGTGAAGGTCATGTCACCCCTAGTGAGAATATTATGGATATCTCAAATTTATTCAATTTTCATAATGTCACTAAGGTCAGCATTGCTATTAGACTCCTTGCCATCTCACTTAGAGGTAAAAAACTTGATTGGTATAGGAATTTTACCCATAGATGTATCACAAATTGGGATGACTTTGGAGAGTTGTTGACATCAAGATTTGAAGACAATAGTGATCACACATCACTCATTTACCAACTTAATGTAATTCAAAGAGACCCTAGAGAAATAATGCATGATTTTAATGAGAGATTCCAAAGGACTTGGAATAATTTTCCTCCTCCCATGAGAATACTTAATAGCTCTGTGTTTACCACATATTTTAGGGCTATTAATAATAACATATCCATAATGTTGTAATTCATGGGTGGCTACACCTTACTCGAGGCATATTACCTTACCATTAGAGCTGAGAATATCCTCATACAAGATGGAAAGTTGCCTCCAAAGATATTCATGCCTTTGTTCCCAAATACTTATACTAATACTCCAAGTGTTTCCCAAATTCCAAATGCCAACACCAAACAAAAATTTATTCCTAATAAAGTAGATGATGCCATGGATAAAGATGCAAACATTCAATTCTTAAAATATCTACTTAGACAAACAAGTATGTAGCAAAGGTTGAATAAAAACCCTTACCCTTGTCCTCAATAATGAAATAGGTTCTTACCTAAATATTATGGGTAAAAGAGAGGCTAATGGAAACAAAACTTCAATAGGCCTACCAATGCATATAATCTAGCCTTCACATCCAACATAATAGCAATGGTACTAGATCATAACAACTTGGTACAAGGAGAAGAATGCTAACAAGGTGAATTCATGGATTAAAATTAAGGTGGAGAGAAATATTTGGTTCCTTAAAGAGGAGTTACTCCTCAAATATCAATAGAATATGAAGTTATAATGTAAGAAAATGAATGATGGCAACATCAAGGAGTGAGTTTTACTATATTTATAGTTGAAGACAAATTTGATATGAACCAAGGTAATTAAGCTATAGATTATACTAGATAAAATAGGAAAGATCTAAGAGATGTTAATGGTGTGATTAAAAGTGAAAAATTACCTCCTATAAGGTAGTAAGGAGTGAGTGCAAGCATGGTAGTCCCTATAACTCTTGCACCTTCTTTAAATTAGAATGTTGGAAGGGATAATCAAGATGATCCAATGTATAAATATCTAAACACTTATTTTCCTTCAAGGACTCAATAAAAGGTGAGTACTCATAATTTGAACAATGTGTATTCTTTAAATAATGTTAAGGCATATATCTCTTTTTGGGATGTCCTGCACATGCCTAGCCAAAAGGAACTCTTGCAAAAGTAGCTATCCATAACTCATGTTAACCCTCTATCATCAAGCCATGTTCATGGTAATTTTGCTCTCACCAATGATCCTGATCACTTTATTGATCCCTCTTATAATTTGAAAATATTCCACCCTTCTACTTGTAGATCATGATCCATGTTTTGTACATTTTGAATTAGTTAGCCTTTTATCTACAATATGCTCGATGTGTTCGGTGACCGAAGTCTCAACCATAGCTTTCTTAGGTCAATTTTTGTTTTTTTATCAAGTCTTAACTTCCTTTCATAGTTACGATGTGTTGGCCTAGTGCTTGTTCAACTCAATACATTCCTTGTTTGCTTAAGGGAAGCACCATCTCACCACATGATGAATGAGCACTCATTCAAGGGAGATTTATTTTTATCAGGCTTTCACAGAGCACCATTAGCTAATGCGGGTAGTAAATAGGGCCCACTATTATAAAAAATAGGAATGTAGATACTCCATGTGGTGCGACCATGTTTATTTTTGAAAAATAATGCTCAAATTTTCTAGGATAAGTGTCATCCCTCCACGTTGCATCATCATGTTCATTGGGAGTAAATTATCCTTTTGTTAGATCTCTAGGTAGTTCCATTAGTTGGTGAGGAACGAAAGGGGGACCACTAGGAGATTACAATGAATAAGGGTTAGACATTCCATTTGGTATCACAATAATTATCTAAGACAAGGCTTCTCATGTCATACCTAGGAGTTATGCCATTGGCCAAAAAAAGTGGGCCCCCCATTTCCAACAACTTTCTAGAAGTAGTTTTAGAAAAAACAACATGGAATCACAATTCTTATTTTAAGCATTAGGGGCATCATATGGATGGTGTAGTAGCACCATATCTAGGATTTTAAATACCAACTACACTCATGAGTTAGAAGCTCCCAATAAGTTGAAATGACCTCATCATGGGCACAAGTGCCTAGTTCTAGGTGTCTTTTTCTCAAGAAGCCATTGTGCCTATATGATAAGGACTATTTTTTATTGTATGTGTGGTTTTGGATTATTTATTTTGACTATTATCAAGAGTAGTCATTTTATAATATTTCTAGTTTTTAGAATAGAAGTATCAACATATAGTATTTTTCATTCTATGACCTTAATAGGTGCCCCTCATAGGAAATATCAAATATTGTATACTATGTATTTTGGCCTCTTGCATGATGTTTTCTACCCACCAATGAATAGAATGTGGTGTTATATTTCAATCTAAGTGAAGATTTATTATTGTCTATTATTTACATTCTCTACTTCTATAGTATTTTTCCTCATTTATATTATAGACTTGAGTTCATGCATATGTTACTTTAATAGTCTATGAATTTTGAAGAATCAATCTATTTTATGACATTTTAGATTAATAATATAAAAAATATTGGCACATCATCTTAGATAGATTTGTTTTAGTTATTTGTATTTCTCTCTACCCTTTTCACCCCCCAAATTAGTTTGAATATCCAACTTATAAAACCTCAGAGGTTGATTTAAGACCACATTTGAGTCCCACATTTGTAAAGCTTCCCATAGAAGGTTATTTACCTAGAGTTAGAATTTTAGGCATAAATAATTTATTCCTTTTTGGCATGATTCGTGGGACATGAAACTACTAGTCTATCTAATTAGAATCCAGATTGTATGATCCATATGCCCATTATAAGGTCATAAATAATGAATAATCCAAGCTTGTTATCACCACCTCTAAAATCTCCAACTTGCCAAAGGACCATATGATCTAGTGCTACTCAACAATATTAATAGATGGCTATTCAATGCCTACTAAGTAAATTTTTAACATGGAATAGTGACAACCCACTTATCCCTCTGATAACCTTGGCTATATGAGATGTTATTCCCACAAATGCCTTAAAAGCACTCCCTAAATTCTCAGGGGAGGATTTTAAGACTGTAGTATAAAATCTCCAAGAAGTTGTGAATGTATTCATAATGCACTATGTCTCATATTAGAATGTGGCCTTAAGGCTACTAGATTCTTCTTTCAAAGGGAAATCCCTCAACTAGTATAAATCTCTATCATACAACTCCATCACCACCTAAGATGACTTGGGTAATAGATTATTTGAATGATTTAACTAGAAAATAGATTGATTATCTCTCCTATAGTAAATAATAACTATTAAAAGATCCTTATAAGAGTATATTATAGATTTTAATACCAAGTTTGATAAGACCTAGCAAAGTATCCCAATGGTGGCTTGACCACCCATAGGTATGGCCATTGTCTTCTACCTTAAGGCCTTCAACTTGGATATAGCTACCATGATTCAATTTGTCAAAGGCTAGATGCTCTCAGATGCATATGACATAGAATTTAGAGTATAAAACAATTTAATGGACATTAAGAATCTCCTTCCTTGGACATAGATGCTAATATTCACAAAAATATCAATGTTTATATAAAAAAGAGACTTTGAGCACCTTGTAGCCACCAGCATCCATGCATGTATACCTTCTTACTCAGGAAAGCACATCCTCTTCATCCTCACTAGGTACAGAGATGAATGACATGAAGAGCATCATGTAGAACTGATCCAATGAGATCATAAATCTCAAAAATTAATATGATATACCTCTAAAAACCCCTTTTTAAAACTAACATGAAAGGAGAACACTATACCAAAATAACCAATACCAAGAGAGGCAAAAGTTGAAAAAATAGGCACCAAATCATCAACTACTAAACCATCATATGCGACCCATAAATTAAATAATTTTGGTGTCTAATCCTTTGTAAATGGTCTCAACAAATGTAAGCATATTACTGGTCATAGGCCAAAATAACTTGGTAGATGATTCAAATTCATGATTCTTCCCATACAATGATGCCATCACACTCTGGAACTATTTGAGAGGTAATATACAGTAGAAGGTTACCAAACAATGAAGATAATGAAATGCACATGACTCAACCTCCTATAGATACAAATTCCTAGGTTTTGAGAATGTTTTCTTAATGGCATAGATATATAGAATGCCTTGGAGCAAGAGGAGGAGATAGCCTTAGAGCATGCACTTTTCTCTTGGGTATAACTTAAATATGTAGACTATGCAAGTGATATCCCAATGTATAAATTTCTACAAGTTTAATTAGACTATTTCACCTGATCCAAAAAGAGACTAGTTGAGACCCAAAAAGCCTTAATAAGGCCTAAAGTGACCTTTGATAATAGTCCAAGACCTTAACCACCACCTTAAAAATATCAAAAGTGGAGCAAAACAACATAAAATAAGGTAAATTAACCCAAGGTCCTACCTCCAGGGTCATAGAATGTGGTGGGGAAAATAAAGAAAGTTCCATCCAACATTTTTCTTTAGGATGTCTTATCTATCACCAATTATAAGTATCTATTGAATGAATCCTTAGAGGACTGAGAGAATCTTGTATGAGGAAAACTAGTTATAGAGCCTATACAAATAAAGGGAAAAGAAGTCAACACAAGTGCATAACCCTAAGCACCATCTATATTAATCAAATTCAAAGAGGGGGTAAGTAAGATAAAACTTACCCCATTCTATTTTATTCTTATGATAGGGAAGAAGTTTTTAAATAATTCTATGCTCAATTTCGGTACTAACACCATGGTAATTCCTAAGTAGATCATAGATGCATTGTGACTATGGTATGAGCCTTTGAATAAATGAGTAATGTAGTTGGATGGGACAAAAATTTAAACTATAGGTATCATCAAGGATCTTCCCCTCACCTTATATTATTATCCTAGTATTACTATATAGCATGAAGTTGTAGTGATAGCCATCCCACAAGTATTTGGGCTATGTCTATCAAGAGATTTCACCACCAAGATAAGTAGATACCTATCATTGTATTGGTCCTACTTCATCCTAAGGACCAAATATGGATTGAAATTAAAGGTGTTTTCTGAGACAATGCACCCATAACACATAGTAGATGATTCCATGATGAAATTCAAAGCATTGCACACTTCATTCTCAAAGAGGGAGATGTATTATGTAGAAATACTCAAAGAAGAAAGAGTGTCAAGCAATAGGAACCTAGAGGAAGAAGTCCTTGTTAATGAATTTATTAAGAGTGATCCTTTTTAGAACTTTGATTCCACTGGTCTTGAGACCTATGTAATTCATGATGTAGATCAGGTTATCCCCATGGTCATGAAGAAGGAGGATGATTAAAGTAAAGATCCTAAAAATGAGTTTGAATTTTGGACTCTACATTTTGATGATGTGAAGTGTAAAACCAAATCTAGAGTAGGTATCTAGTTAGTATCTCCATCAGGAAAAGAGACCCTCTAAGCCTTTCAGTTCCATTTTTCCTATGTGAACAATGAATCTAAATATAAATCACTATTCCATGGTCTTAGCCTTGTTGAGTGCATGTGCGTAAAGTAGTTAAAAGTGTTCAAATATTCTAAATTAATGGTAAAATAGGTGAGAGGGGTCACAACTCTAAAGAATGTTCACATGAGGTCCTGCTATCATTAGATATGGGATTTGATCAAAGAATTCAAATCTTTCAACATTTAGATCATCTCTAGTACTACAAATGTAGAGGCAAATAGGATGGCAATGATTGGTTCCTAGTTTAACCTATTAATAGATTTGTTCACTAATGAACAAGTAGCATAGGTAATCATCAAACTCATTATTCCTAATAGTGACCATAAATGGAAATTGTTTGAAATCAATGCCCATATTTCCATGTTCCTTTAGCAATCATGCAAATTTGTAGAGTAGTTAAAACCAAAGATCAATGAAGCCTATGAGGACCACATCATGCAACTAAAAGCCAAAGAATTTTTAAAAGGGATGATCACCCTATATAATTTATTCAATTATAATGACACAAATTATGAAAAATGGAAATTTTGTATAGATAAAGGTGACTACTTCAAGCTTAATATTAGGGATGGAATAAAATTTAAGGTTGAGAAGGAAGTACCCCAAGAAGATAAGGAGCAATTGATTTATTTTGAAAACAAGTATGAAGGGGTCATGGCATGGACCCATGATTATTTGAAAGGGTATGACCATGAGTTCATCCAACACAGCATAGACCTATTAGAAGGAGCTAAGCCTATCCAATAAAATCAAAGTTTGATAAACCTAAAGATTGATGTCTCATGGCTCAAGATCTGAGGAAATTAATCAACTCATGAATCATATACCTAATCAAGAATTCAAATTGGGTATCTGACTTGGTTCAAGTAAAGAATAAGAATGGAGAGATAAGGTTTTTCATAGACTTTAGGGAATTAAACAAAACATCCCTTAAGGATCATTATCCCCTTCCTTTAATGGAATAAATCCTTCTAACAGTAGTATCTATTCGCTAATTTTGGCTCATATACCAAGCTTTTAACCATATGGATCATATTGCTAATGGATGAGCATATGAAAAATTTATAGATGCCATTTGGAATTTCAAAAGTGATTTTACTATCTATAGAAGTGCATGGTTTTTGTCTGGTTCTTCATTATGCTCATATAGACATTTTGGGGCTAATGGCAAAAATTATGAGTAGGCAGTTTACCAACATTATTATTTCCATGTGTGGATGAGTCAAGAAGAATTGGTCATATGGGTCTATTCACATTAGTCCCAAGAATATATGCACCAAGTTTAAGGTCATTCAACAAAGTGTAACAAAAGATATGAGGACTCAAAGTTGGCATCCTAAGAAAATTTCACTAAGTTTCCATACATAGCCATTTTTGAAGAAGCTCAAATAGAGCTAAGTAGGTAGTTTGATAATGCTATATATTCCATGTATGGTAGTCTTAAGAGAAAATTGTCACATGGGTTTGTTTAGTATATTTCCTAATTGCTACATGCTAAGTTTTAGGTCATCCACTAAAGTGTGATAAAGTTTGTGCATGTCCAAAGTTGGCTCCTTAGATATAATTTGTTAAGTTTTCATACTTGGCCATTTTTAACTAGACCATCATGAGGACATCATGCAAGACCAAATGGACCAACCAACTTCTACATTTAATATCTTCACTTAAAAGGATCTTTGGGCTAGTAGATCAAGTGGGTTCATCATTTTTAGTATCAAGAACATCTTCTATAAATTTGGTACCTCTATAATTATTGCACTTCATGATCCAATCCTTTAAACCCAGTCAAAAGGCATAATATATTCATGATAATGTCAAGTTCAATCTCAAGAAAAATAAATCCTTTTGATCTTAAACTTGATAGTCATCCAAACATTAATGATGGTCATGTGAACATCATTTGATGGGAGTAAAGACATCAATTTGAAACTCATAAACTAGTCATTAGCTTTAAAATAGTGGGTCCTAATTGATCTAACAGTCTGCATTACATGATACATATTGATCCAATGGTTCTAGCAAAGGTTAAAGGGTTAGATAGATTGAGATAAAAACACATGGCATAAGTGCATGAGGCTATAAACTAATAGTGAATCCTAAAAATGAACATATATTTAACACATGGAACCAATGGGGATAGAGTTGACATTTCAAAGATAGATCTAAGGGCTTGAATTTATTCATATCTAGAAAATCTAATAGAGTGAGGGCAAGGATGTCATAAGTAGGACCAAGTAAATACAAGGATAAAATACATAGGATAAAAGTGTCTCAACCATGTTAAATTGGTAGATTATCCATGGCTCTCACTCAACCATATAGAGAAGGATCAATAGAGAAAGCATAGGTCAAAGGGTCAATGATTAGAGTCAATTTTGATAGCCAATAAATAAAGGATTGAGTTGGGAAATTTTTGACTAAGGTCAATGGAGAATTTTTCCTCGAGCAAAGTAAATAAATAGATTTGAGCTAGAAAAAAATACATGAGACCAAGCTTGAGCTTGATCCAAGTTGAACCAAGATAAACAATAAGGTATGAGCATTGCTATTAGAGATCCATAGAGGTAAAATAGGTCTTTTAGACCTAATATAGGCCAAAAGGGTGGTAACTTATTATAAAAGGGACCAAACATTACGTAGAGTACCATCTATATGGAATATAGGAAAACCAATAATCTTGGTTTTTGTCTATAGTTAACCCATGTCTAGTTCTCAAATCAAAGGGTAGATATGTGTAATAAATGAACATTTGAGACTTGCTCATGGTAGATAGCCACCCAAAGTAGACATAACTAGATCTTAGTTAGGTTTATAGATGTGAGGGTTTTATCTTTATGTAGAAGCTAAGAAAAATGATACATAATAGATAAAAGATAGAGATATGATGGTTGGAGAAGTAGCTTGAGAATTAAATATTTTTTTAGAGTACCTATGGGTCACTTTCATAAATGGGATCATGACTCACCATCTTTGGTAAAACTCTTATCTTCTATTGTATTTCTTGGAGGATATTGTTAAAAATGAAGGCTATCTTGTCCATGATGGATTGTCTTAATTTGACCAAATCATGGTGGGGCATTCATTAAATATAGTAGTGGCCCATTAATTATTCTCAAAACATGTTCCCTTTTCTCTTCTCTCCTTCTCCTATATTATCCCATTCTCTTCTCCTTTGTAAAGGTTCTCAAATTTTAGACTTTTTATCTTTCTAGGAGATAGGGATACTCTATGAGATACTATAAATTGTGATCCTCTTTATTAGGCTTCACCCTATCAAGAACTTGTAAGAACTACCTCTTGATACAATATAAGACTTTCTTTGCCTATCTCCTAACTTGGATCTAGTTTGGTGAGTTATCCCTGATGGCATTATGTGAAGGGGAATCTTCCTTGTTTATTTTCCTCCTTTCTGACCTTGTTTAAGGAGTTTTCAATTTTGTTTTTAGGTCTATATTATACGAACATCAATTGTGATTTTAAGAATCTATAAACTAGTCAAGTAGCATAACTAAGTACCGAATCATCATTATCTAGTATATACAATCGATCATATTTTGATCAATATGTTTATTCTCTACATTAACATCACACTTATCAGGCAAGTAATGTTTATGTGTTCCCCCGAGTGGCCCTCAAATAGCCTATCAACCTTATCATAACCCTTATCCTCCTCTAACCCATGCATATGACCAAGTTCAACCTCATTTACATTCAAATCAATCCTCTACTTCCCCTTGTCAAGAGTAGGATTACCCTAGTACATCCTTTCTAGGAGTTAAGAAATCATTATTATTTTATATTGAGTTGATAATGGAGATTGGTAAGGGTTTGGATTTTTCTCCATTTATCCCTATCCATATTATACAAAAATCAAAGAGTGTTATTCAGTTATTCAAGAACATATGGCCAATTTATGAGGGAGAATAATGATCACCTTTTAATAATGAGGATATAGAAATGATAATAAACATGGTCTAAAATTTAGATAGTATGCTAATATATTATGAATGATAGTAGGCTCATTTGGACCAGCCTTATGTGCCCTCCGCCCCAAGAGCCTCAAGATCAACCTTCAAGAGTCCTTGATCATACCCCTAGTCAACCTTGTCAAATTACATTCTTGTGAAAACTTAGAGAGGCAATATTTGACCAAGGAAGAACAATCATGAAAACAAATGAGGGGGTCAAGCTTGGACAAAAATTCCTTATTCGTACCATAGAAGGGATAAAGATATTCTTGAAAGAGTTTTAAAATGTATTGATATCCATTGAAAAAGATAAATACCCACATGTTGAGAAACAAGAGATGAAAGGGTGGGTATTATCCATTGAATAAGTGTTTGAGAAATAGGAGAAAGAGTATGTCAAGCCTGAGCCAATTCACTTTCCCTCTCATACTCCTATGCCTATTCTCACTCAAGAGTATCAAGATATTTGATCTTAGATCCTCTCATGTAACCTTAACTATTTCATACCCTCTCTTGTGAACCACCCTCTCCCACACCCATTAAAGAAAAGGAGAAGGTGACCAAGTCTTATACATTCCCCTCATGGAAATTAGTTTAAAAGGGCATAAATAAGGAGGAGGTGTTAGTTAAAGTAGTCCAAGAACTAGTTCTAGTAGATGAAAGTTTATTTATGTGAGAAATGAATCAAGTAACCATATATTAGCTTAATGAGCTTGGTATATAAGAGTTTCAATAATCTCTCTCCTTTCCTCAAGACCTACCTAAAACAGCCTTCAAGGTCCCTAGTTAGAAGGATACTCTCCTATGTTGAAAGTAATGTAAACTTATTCACCTCCCACCATTTCCCTCATGCAGGAATAACCTATTTTACAAAGGATAGAGGAGGAGATTGATGTCATAAATGAGCTTAAAGAGGAAAAAGTAAGTGTCTATGATGAAGATATCATGATAGGTAGTCCATTTCATCCAAAAGGGGAAAATTTAGGTTTGGACTAGCCTTCTTGGTATGGCTTTGACAATAATGAATTGAAACCTAATGAGGGCAACCCTCAAGATGAAAATAAAGTAGATTTTTAATATAATATTGAAGGTCCATTCTACATAGATTAAGAAGAGGATTAAGACTAAGTTTTTGAGGTGGGTACACTTCAAGATGAGGTACCAAATAAAGATAGACCTAATAGTTTGGAACAAGAAGAAAACAAAACAAAGCATAAAGTTGAGTAAGACAAGTGTAACGTTTTAGACCCTAGATGGTTAGACCAACCCTCATTTTTAGTTGAAGAGAAAGGTGAAACCTTTAATTAGGTTGATGAAGAAGACATATCAAGTGCTTGAGTGATGCATTTTTATGAACATACTAGTAAAGAGCATCAAAAGAATTATGAATTAGACCTTGCTTCTAAAGATGAACTCCTTCTCTTCAGAGGAAGAAGACTAAAATAGATGCTATAGATTGATTCTTGATGAGGTTAGTATTTGAATCCCTACATATGACCAATAGGAGGTTGCCTTTTGGGATGTAATTGAATATTTCTTTTCAAGCTTGGATGACATTCTTGTAATTTTAGGTTAGTAGGTCTAAAAATTAATTGATCAAACTAGGAATTTTGAACATGATCCTAATGAGTCATCAGAGTTTGTAATTATAACTATGGTCACATTAGAAGACTTGTTTAAGGTCTTAGAAGTAGGCTATGTTCCTCTCCAAGGAAACTATGATCTAATTATGCTTGAGAAGCATAATGATGGGGCATCAAAACACAAGAGCCAGGTAAAATATGACTACTCAAAATTCATATTGACAAAAAAATGCTCTATTAGGTACTTGGATCATTTGGAGGATGACAAAGAGGAGCCATCACATGTGCTTCATTCATAGAAAAAAATTGAGCCATCAAATGAGAAGGTTGTAGATGCTTCTATAGTCTAATATGATGTAGCTCTTAAATAAATATACCAATATGTATATATTGGAGACATGCTTCTCCCATTTCATCCACTTAAGAGCATAGAAAAGGGATCAATAGCTAAGCATCTCAGATCACATATCATGAGATCTCAAAAATAAGGTATTTTTCATCTTGTTTTATCACAAGTGAATGACAGTCATAGTTTTACTTTTAACCGAGGTGGAAGGCACTATTGGCCAGTTTTGGCCCACATACTAAGCTTATGCCCATATGGATTGGGTTAGTAATTAATGAGAAAATGGATAGGTTGCATATACCCTATAGAATGTTAAGAGTGTTTGGAATGAGTTAGAAAGCTCTTGGTATTCATCTGGTTCCTCATTATTTCATCTTGACATTTTGGGTCAAGTCCTATAAATTTTGAGTATAAACATTTTTGATGCTATATCTCACATGCATGAGGGTGTCAATAGAAAATGATCACATGGGTTTGTTCACCTTAGTCCCAATAACATATATGCCAAGTTTTAGGTCATCTAATGAAACACAACAAAATATATGAAGTCTTAAAGTTAGCCTCTGAGGTATTTTTGTTAAGTTTCCATACTTAGCCAATTTGCAAAGAAGCTCAAATAGAGCCAAGTGGCATATTGACAAGGTTTTATCTTACATGTGTGGTAGTCTCAAGAAAAATTGATCATATGGGCTTGTCTAGCTTAGTCTCGAATTGCTACGTACTAAGTTTTAGGTCATCCACCAAAATGCGATGAAAGTTATGAATGTTCAAATTTGGCTCCTTAGTCAAAATTCACTAAGTTTCCACACTTAGCCATTTTTGAATCAAGATTTCATACAAGATAAAATGGAATAGAAAAATTGTGCATTTAATATCATCACTCAGAATCCTTGTGTAACTAATATACTAAATGGTCCATCCCTTTTAATATCAAGAAATTCTCCTACAAATTTGATCCCTCCATGATTATTATGCTTCAAGATCTGAGCCTTCAAAGTTAATTAAAAATCATAAGACATTCCCACTAACATCAAGTTTAAGCTTGAGAAAAACAAATCCTATTGAGATTAAATTTTATGGTTACATGAATGTTAATGATGATCATGTACACATCATTTGATAGGAGCAAGGATAACAATTTTAAAATCATGAAGTAGTCATTGGATTTAAAATAGTGGGTCCCAATTGATATAACAAGCCACATTGCATCATACATCTTGATCTAACACTAAAAGATGGGTAAAATAGTCAAGGAGCTCAAGAGTACATGCATAAGGCTACAAATTAATAGTGAATCCTAAGAATGAATGTGCGTTTGACATGTGGAACCAATGGGGATAGAGTTGATATTTCAAAAATAGATTTGAGAGATCATGTTTGTTCATACTTGGCATATCCAATGGAGCAAGGTAATGAATAGAGTAAGCAAGACCAAGAAAATCCAAAGATAAAATACATTGATGAAAAGTGTCGCAACTACATTGAACTATCAAAGGATCCATGGCTCTCACTTAATAATATAGAGAAGGATAAATAGAGTGAGTCAAGTTAAAGGTTCAATGATCTGAGTCATTTTTGGTAGCTAATGAATAAAGGACCAAGCTAGGACATTTTTGACTAAGGTCAATGGATCATTTCAATTCAGGTAGAGAAAATGAATAGACCTAAGATGGCAAAAAATAAATGAAACTAAGCTTGAGCTCGACCAAAATTGAATGAAGATAAACAATAAGTACCAAGAATTTTTTATTCAAGGTCCATAAAGGTAAAATGGGTCTTTTAGACATAATATAGGCCAAAAGGGTGGCATCTTATTGTAAAAAAGACTAGGCATCGAGAAAAGTGCCATATATATGGACTATAGGAAAACAAATAACATTGTATTAGTTTTAATCTATAGTAAACCTAGGTCTAGTTCTAAAATCAAGAGGCATCTAGGTGTAATCAATTAAGGAATGCCTCAATCCATGATCATGATAGATAACCACCAAAACTAGACATAATCAAAGCTTAATTAGGTTGATATAAGTGAGGGTTTTCTCCTTATGTAGAAGCTAAGTAGAAAGATGCATAGAAGATCAAAGATAGAGATCTAATGGTTGGAGAAGTAGCTTGAGAAATTAATATATTTTTAGAGTGCCTAAGGGTCCCTTTCATAAATAGGATCATGATTCACCATCTTTGGCAAAATTATTATCTTCTAGTGTATTACTTGGTGTCTATTGGGGAAAAGGTAGGTTATCTTCTCCATGATGGATTATGTCCAGATTGGACCAAAGCATGGTGGGGAGTTCATTAAATAAAATAGCAGCTCATTAATTATTCTTGAAACATGTTCCCTCTTCTCTCTTCTCCCCTTATCCTATATTATCCCATTCTCTCCTCCTTTGAAAAGGTTTTATTAGATTTTAAACTTTTATATTTTTGGGAGATAGGGATACTCTTTGAGATACTATAAAATATACTCGTCTTGATTAGACTTAAACCTCTCAAGCATTTGTAAGAACTACCTCTTGATGTAATAAGGACTTTCTTTCCTTATCTATTGCCTTAAGTTTGTGTTTGGTGAGTTGGGTATGATGGAATTATGTGAAGGAGAATCTTCCTCATCCATTGTCCTCCTTTTTGACCTTTTTTAGGGAGTTTTCAATGCTACTTATAGGTCCATATTTGTTTTCTACTCTGAACCTCTTCTATGAAATACTTATGCAAGTAGATTGATCTTGAGGTTGTGTTGGCTAGTATTATCTTCTACTAATCTACTGTGGGTTCAAGCTTATGGGAGTTTCCATTTTAAGTTTGGTACATCACTTGGTAAAATTTATTAGGAGAGCTTATCCCCTTTCTAACATTTTTAACCTTAAATCATTATCATAGAATTAGTTTAGTTGATCATCAAAAGGGAAGTCAACCTACTCTAGAGGTTCAGCACCAACATAGGTTACCCAAAACCTACAGTTATCCTAATATTGTGACTTATTGGGAGAGAGCTTGAATAACCCTATCCATGGGTGCACATTAACATCATAATAGTTTTTGGCATGCTTGATGGGACTAAGGTCCAAATTAGTGGAAGGATTTTTGTTATTGTTCTTATACCTATCAGCCTTTAGAGGAAGGTTTTCAAACATCAATGGTGACTCTGAGCATCTATTAGTTGGTTAGGCAGAACAACTAAGTGCCTAGTCATCATAATTTGGTTTGTACCATCAATCATATTTTGATTAGTATGCTTATTCTCTACCTTATCATCACACTTATCATGAAAATATTTTTTTTCCCCCCAAGTGGTCTTTAAGCATCTTATCAGCCCTATCATGGCCTTTGCTCTCCTTCTACCACTTCATATGACCAACATTAGCCTCCTTTACATTCAAATCAGTCCTTTACTTCCCCTTATCAGGATGAAGTTTAAACTATTACATCTTTGTTAGGATTCAACTAAGAATTAATAGATTATATTAAGTTGATAAGGGAGATTGGTAAGGGTTTGTAGTCTTCTCCAATCATCCCTATTTATGCTCTACAAAAATAAATGAATGTTCTTTAGTTAGTGACGAGTAGATAGATAGTTTTTGAAAGAGAAAAATGGTCATATTATAGGAGTGAGGACATAGAAATGATAATATCATGGTCCAAAATGTAGATAGTATATTTATATCTTATGAAGAGTAGTAGGTTCATTTGGACTAGCCTTATGTGCCCTCTCCCATCCAAGAGCCTCAATATTAATCTTCAAGAGTCCCTAATCAACCCCCTAGTAAGCCTTATCAAAGTCCATCTTTGTCAAAACTTAGAGAGGCAATTTGAACCAAGGAATAAAAGTCATGAAAATCAAGAAGGGGGTCAATCTTGGACAAGAATTCCCTATTCATTCCATGGAGGGGATAAATATTTTCTTGCAATAATTTTAGACTATATAGGCATCCATTAAATAAGATAACTACCCACATGTTGAGAAAAAACAAATGAAAGGGTGGGTATTATCCATTGAGGAAGTGTTTAAGAAATGGGAAAAAGAGTATGTCAAGCCTAAGCTAATTAGTTTTCCATTTCCTACCCCTATGCCCATTCTCACTCAAGATCATGAATATTTTCTATCTTGGATCCTCTTATATGACCCTAACTATTTTAGACCGTCTCTTGTGAAATCATGGAAATCAATAAAGGAGGATACAAAGAAGGAAAGGGAGGTGTTAGTTGAGTTAGTCCAAGAACTAGTCCTATTAGAAGAAGGGTTAACTATGCAAGAAATGAATTAAGTAACCATAGATCAACTCAAAGAGCTTCATATACAAGATTTTTAAGACTCTCTTCTCTATTCAAAATCCACCTAAAAGAGCATTCAAAGTACCTAACTAGAAGGATACCTTATGAATTTATAGGCAAAGTGAGTTTCTTCACCCTCCCACCATCTCCCTTATAAAGGAGACTATTCTATAGAGGATAAAGGAGGAGCTTGAAGTCATAGGTAAACTTGAAGAAGACAATGCAAGTGTCTATGATGAGGAGATCATGATAGGTAACCTAATTCATAGGAAGGAACATGTTTCAGCTTTCAAATTGTAGGAGCCTATTGAGAAGCAAGAGGATAATCTTTATGAACCTAGTATGTAGGTCAAGACCAACTCAAACTGTTTATAATATCAATGGCATTATTTGTGCTCAAATTTTATGAGTGAAATAGAGCATCTTAATGTTGTAAACTTACCTGAAGAGGATAATCTACAAGCTAAACATGGGGTAGATCCTAAATAGACTACTAAAGGTCCAATCTACATGAATGATGAAGAGGATCAAAACCAAGAAGCATAAGTTGGTCCAGTTCAAGATGAGGTATACATTGAGGATAGCCCTGATATGTTGGAGCTAGAGGAAATCAAATTAGATCTTGACCAAGATAAATATTATGTTTTATACCTAGGATTGTCAAATCAACCCTCATTTTTATTTAAAGAACAAGATGAAATCTTGAGTGAGGTTGAAAAAATATACATCTCAAATATTCAAGTGATTAAATTTGATGAGCATACAAGTAAAGAGCATGAGGAGTTATGGTAGTAGTTCAATGCCATAGCCAAATAATTTGAAGAGGCTAAGGGGTATGTCCTTCTTCTAGAAAGCCATGAACATGCTGCTCTAAGCATGGTCAATCCTAATTTACATAAGGACAAATTAGAAGAAGATGATCTTTTTGAACCAATTGGATGAAGTGTAGTTTCTCCCAAGAGCCTGAACAAAGTCCTCATGCAAGACTTTCTCAAGAGTGATGAGCAACAACAAGAAAGTGATCCCATAGTCTAACATGAATTGATCTTGGAAGACTTATATCAATATATATACATTGGAGACATGTTCATTCCATTGAATCGAATAGAGAGCACATCAAAAGGATTAGACATCAAGCTACTTGATCGACTAATTATGATACCTCCAAATCAAGATATTTTTCATCCTAATTTGTTATAAGTGGATGATACTATAAGTTTCCCTTTCGATTTAGGAGGACTAGTTTTGAAAAGGTCTTTTATACATACACACACACACACACACACACACACACACACACACACACACACACACACACACACACACACAAATATATATATATATATATATATATATATATATATATATATATATATAAGATTAATTTTTATGCTTTTCTCTAAGTGCCCTTATGCACATTTGTTTAGTAGGTTATCTATTTTTTCTTTCTTCTAAGTGCTTGTGTGCATTTAAATTTATTGTTTTATTGTTATTGTTGCTTCAAGAGGGGTTTTAGAGGGGAAATCTTGTATCATATTCATGATAAACTTAGTTTTATAGATAATAATCCATGCCTAATGGACTATTCAAGACATATGGTCTAGATTTTCTTGCATAAATAGGCATGCAACCCCTGTGAGTCACCAAAGATGTTGGCCATTTTTGGTCTACATACCAAGATTATGTCAATATGGATTAGGTTGCTAATGGATGAGAAAATGGATAGGTTTTAGATACCCTAAAAAATGTCATGATTGCTTGGAATAACTTAGAAAGCTCTTGGTATTCATCTGGTTCTTCATTTTGTTCATCTTGACATTTTGGCTCAAGTGGCACAAATTATGAGTAGGTAGTTTATTGATTATATATCTCATCATGTTAGGAGAAAATAGTCACATGGGTTTGTTCACATTTGTCCCAAGAACATATGCACCAAGTTTTAGGTCATTCAATGAAATACATCAGAAGATATGAAGGCTCAAAGTTGGCCTTATAGGTAGTTTCAATAAGTTTCCATAATTATCCAATTTGCAAAGAAGATAAAATAGATTCAATTGGAATATTGATGAGGCCATATCGTACATGTGTGTTAGTATCAAGAAAAAGTGATCATATGGGTTTGTATAACTTAGTCCTTAAGTGGTATGTGCTAAATTTTAGGTCATCTACTAAAGCATGAATAAAGTTATGCATGTTAAAAGTTGGATCCTCAATCAAAATTCACTAATTTTCTACACTTAGACATTTTTTATCCAAGATGTCATGTAAGAGCAAATGGACCAACCAACTTGTGCATGTAGTATCTGTTGACTAAATTTGACTTTTTAGTCAAATTAGGGTACCCCTAGTAAAAAAATTAAGTATTTATGTCTATAAGGGGGTTTAATATCTTTTAATGAGGTTAATTATAGGTTATTGGATGTCATTTAATGTTTTACTAGCTTTGATCATTTGTTTTCTAGGCCCATTTATCATTTTAAGTCATTTTAAGGGTCAAAATGATGCATTTAATGATTTGAATAGGTTTATTTGGAAATTTTCAAGTGTAAATGGGTGATTTCATACCCCATGTGTAATTATAATTATTAATTAATTGAAAATATTGAAAATAGGGTAGGTTGTTCAAAGAAAAGGTAACTTTCTTGGCCAAAAGGCAGAAAGTGGCACTTGTATGGCCTCTTTGGGAAGTGTACCACTTGGAAAACATGTAAATGTGACTCTTCACCTTACCCATTCTAAAATAAACTTTTATGTTGATCTAAAATTGATATTTATTTCTCAAAACTATTCTATCTCCTTTTTACCCTTTTGGCATAGAGAAGTGATTTATAGGTTCTTGCTTGGTATGGTTAGCATAGGTAGTTTAAGGAAAAATTATTTTTTGAGATTATTATATACTATGAGACCTTAAGTTTCATATATTAATCTATAATATTTGTGGCTTGACCTTTATTAATCATCCATTTAAAGTTTATCTTCCAAAACTGCCTACTCATCTATGCACCCTATTGGTTTTCTCTAGGTTTGAATAGCTCCTTATAAACCAATTGATCATATTTGATCCAAAGTATTTTTATCATATATCCTTATTTATCCCATTATTGGTTTCAAGTTTCAAGTTTTTTTATTAGCTAATAACCTTGAAATTGTAGACTCATCTCTTTTAGGTGAAATGGGAAAGTTTCTTCTAATTATTGGGGTCTTAAGCTTGTTAATGTCTCTAAAAGGTTTTGTTATATTATTTTTCATGTTTAAAAGTTTCCTTGACTTCCCATTTTTCCTTTAATCTTCCCCCTCTAAGAAATGCCTCATGGTTTGTATCCATATATACATATGCTCACAGTCTGCCTGTTTGATGCACATGAGAATGAACACCTATAAAGTTTTGAAAATGAATAATATATTGAAATAAATATATTTTTACTTTACACAAGTATTCACAAGTTACATAATATCCATGCTCACAATTGGAAGGAATTATAGATGGCTCATGAAGCTTTTCCCCATGCTTAGTGCCCATATTTCCCCTTTACTACTTGCATATGAAGGTGATTATATTGAGGAGGTTAGGAACATGATCATAAATAAGTATAGACAACTTGGAGTTTATAATAAAATTATAGAGGTATCTTGGTGTCCTAACAACCATGGATAAAGTATGAAACAATCTCAAGATGAGGGAGAGACCATTCAATAGATCTATTGCCTGTAGACATAGGAGATGTTCACCTAAAATTGGTCCTAATAGAGAGTTGAGAATTATAAATGGAATAATTGCATAGTTTAAGACCTCTCTTGGAGTATTAGAGTGTTGAAGAAGCCATATTTACATGCTTGAAACCTGAAATGGACAAATACAAGTGAAAATCATACTATAAGGGTCAAATGACAATGTTCAAGGATCTTGTCCCTAAAAGAGTGAAATAGGGGCCTAAGAGGTTTTTGAGGACCTCATACAATGTGCTTTAAAATTGATTCAAACATTTAACTTGGAAAAAAATTTAGACCCTAGCATAGAGATGAAATATGTAAAAGATGAGGGTATAAAGGTATGAGGAGGATGAAGTTTTATAGCCTCAAATTTGCCAATTCATGACTATTTTCATGTAGTGATATCTACAGTCTTGAATCCTTAAGTGGCCATTGATTGACAAAATAAAAAATAAGGCATCTTCCATGGTTTGAATTATCTTAGTGAGTGAGACGCATAGTAATTAACATGAATATCATGAGGATAAAGATGGTATACTTTAATTTTCAACTCCTATGCACTCAATCTTTACATAGAGGATAGATACCTACAATGAGGTCAAAATTGTGACCCTAGCTTGATTGCCTAATTAGTGATCTAAGACTCTTAATATAGTTGAATATTGGATCATATATTCAATTTATCTCCTCAAAGGATCTAAAGAGAGTTCCTTGATCATCATGGCTAGATTGATTTAAGACCATAAACACTTACAAGCATGGATAAACAAAGTATCTCAATTAATAGGGGCAACAAAACTCAGTTTGGGACCTCTATTATATAGGAGGGTTGAGAGTGATGCTAATGTGGTGAAATAGTTTTTGGTTACTTTCATCAACATCATGATGACTTTCATAATATCTTAACCATGAAAACTAAGATTATACAGCCCCCACTAGGTCCTAAGTCCACCTACAACCACTATATGGACTATCTGAGGTAGTGAAGGGAAGGGTTATGGTTTTGAGCATGGAAAGTAAATAGAGGAACAAGTGAAGTTAAGTAATGGTGTAGCATACTCAAGTCAAGTCTTTCACATTATTAAGTAGTTATAAATGAGCTAAATATAGACACCTAAATTTTATTTAGTGTTGAAATGCATCTTAATCATTATTCTTAAGTTTATTAATCATACTTCTTAATTTAATAATTAACATTTCTTCCTAAAATAAATTAATTAATTTATTTAAATAATTTAAAAAAAAATTCAATTGTGTACCTTTTATTATTTATTTTAATTATTTAATTCTTTAATTTACCAATTCAAACATTCCCACTTTTCTCTCCTCATCCCAACCAAATCATGAAAAACCTCCACTTCTTATGACTCCTCCACTGAGTTTTCAATTGATTTTGACTAAGTCTACTAACCAACCCCTCTTTTTTCTCCACCTGGTTGAAATAGTTCCTATCCTCCTGAATGAGAACTCATTCTCAACTGTTGATCATTTATAACCTTGAAAAAGTCCAATTGATCCTTCACCATCAAATCATAATTCAGGATTCTATAAATAAGCTTGAAAATTATCATTCAAATATATCATAATAATCACAAATATTGCAATCAATCACAACCCTAAGAGATCACAAATAAAATCAAGTAAATCAAAGTCATCCATTTTTGCATCCAAAAATTGCCCATTTCACCTTTATATTAGAGAAGTCAGCACCATATTTTAATAGAGAAAATCAGATTTGAATCAAAATGGAGGATTATTGTGCCTAAACTGTGAAATTTTTGATTGTTGTTTCTTTCATTTGTTTCTCTAACTTTGGTAGAATTTAGCTTATAATAGACTTGTTCTTTGTCTTTTAACTTTTTAATTCATATATTTATGGCACGCTCGATGGGAATAACCCACCTCTTTTAATCTTTTTATTTTTTCTATCATCTCTTACATTTAATCTCATTTATTTTTGAGATGGTATGGACTACATGTTGATGTCTCAGATTCTATGTTTATCTATATATTTTTCCTATGCAATAATGATTTTGGAGCACATTTCAATAAAATTGTTAGACTTAATAGTGTTTTTGTGTTAATTTTTTACTTTTCTAAGTCAAATATTTTGTAATAAAACAATGATTTTGACATCCAACAGTGATATTGGCCTACTTCATAATGATTTCATGTTCTCTTGCAGTAATTTTGTCCTTTTGAGCAATGATTTCATGTTTTTTATAGTGCTTTTGTCGTTTTCCATAGTGATATTATCTTTTTTTGTAGAAGTTTTGTTCAATAGAGATTTTATTCTTCTGTGTTGTGATTTTATGCTTCCATCTAGTTATTTTGTTGGGCATAATAGCAATATTATTTCTATGATCTTTTTTTTCTATTTTTTGTCTTTTTCTTGCATGACCATTTTGTAAGTTTGCTTTTCTGACTTGACTGTGTAATAGTGATTTCATCTTAGAGGCTTGTTTTGTGTGTGTTTCTCATGGTTTTTTATTCCTTTTTATAGGTTATCTTATTCTTCAACTCAAGCAAAACAAATTAACGCCTTGTTTTTAGACACTAGCTAAAGATAATTACAAAAAGCAAAAAATCAAACTAACTTTATTTCATTTATTTTCACTAACATATTTTATTTTCAATATTTTACATTCCTATTAAATAAATCACACTTTATTTTCTAAATATTAAATTTATTTGTTGTTTTTGTATTCTTATTTCATTACAAAGGTTGTGTATTCTCTTTCCTTAGTGTTAATCTAGTGATGATACATAGAAATCAAAATCAATATTGTAATATATATGTTACCCTATTTGATATTGTGTATGGTCTTTCATTAGCATCATGCTGGTGATGATACCTTTAAATCAAAAACAAGTATTAAATATATATTTTTATTTTATTAAGGGATCTATTGATCATGGATTTCACCACCATGCAATAATATAGACCCTAATTTTTGGTGAGGTATATAAATCAAGACTCATCTATTTTAATTTCCTAAGCGATTATGTGTTTTAAGCACACCGTGACATGAGGGGCTTCCATTATCTAATACCCAAGGTTTTAAAAATTGACTCAAGATCTAGTATTATCAATTATCAACACACTAAGACCCCTAAATTTATGTTGGGAACTTTGAGGCAAGACCCAATAGTATGTGTCTACATATCAATCTCTTTCATGGTTTCATTTCCCCTTAGATGTGTATACCTTAATCCTAAGATTGCCTCTTTTCCATTTAACTTTGGTGTATTGGTTAGTGGTTAACACCAAGAAGTTACTTTCTCCACACCCAAAAAATGGACTCAATGGGCCATGGGCATGGTAGGATCCTTCATGGTTAGTTCCTTGAAAAATTAGGCTACAGCTGAGAGCATAGATGAGTAAGTGACAATGGAAAGCCAAAAATTTGTTCACCACCCATTTTGCCTAGTTTTTATCCTTTCTTGTGCAAGTTGTCTATTTTTATTATTTTTTTGGTGTGTGTCTTAGATCTTTTTTGAAAAATCTTTCTTAATATTTTTTCCATTGTAAAAAGAATCATGGCTTCTTAGAATAATAACAATTCCAATTCATTTCTAAATCATAATTTTAATAGCCCATTTTATGATCTAGAATTCAATCTACCTAACTTTGATTCAAGTTCACCTTTGAATCAAGTATGCTATCAAGCCAGCCAAAACCCAAGTTTAAATATGCATTCAAACTCTAATTTTAACCAATTGAGCTACAACATGGATGGAAATTTACACTCTCTAGATTCCTCATTTAATCCTCATTAATAATACACCTCATATTCACATTTGCCTTTGGTACAAAATTCTCATTTAGGGATAGGATTAAACCATTCCCTTGATTATAGTGGCCAAATTTTTTTAAATAGTCCCTTGTCATCTCCTTACCAAACACCAGCTAACCATAATAAAACCATGCATTTAAATCTATATGGCTCAAACATTGGTGTTGCCATGAACCAATATTATAGTCCATCTTCATCACCATTATCAAATACTCACATATATAAAAATTCTAAATTCCAAATCAAGCAATCTCAAACACATTTTATTCAAATTCACCTTCCAACATTCATCAAAATCAATATTTCCACAATAGTTAAAATCGATCATTTGGTTTCACATCCACTTTGTCCCAAGGTTTAAATCCCTAATTTTATGCAAATCTAACAAATCACTTTTCCCAAAGCCAAGATACTTTCTTTATTCTATTTGAAATAAATGAGAATTATAACACTTCATCAAAATATTCTTATGCCATTAATACACCAACATCTCAACCAAATCATTATCCATATGTTGAATATGTGGCTCATATCCACTAGGAAATGTCAAATGCTGAGTATATTAGGCATAACTATCCATCCATAGATCATAATACTTACCTCTTTTATCTAGTAAGATAGGAGATGGCAGATGGAAAATATATTTGGCATAATCTACATATTTTTGTACTTGATAAGCCAACCTTACAAGCATGTTAAGATCTCCCTTCATCACCAAATAATGTTGTCCCTTATCCTATTCAAAATGAAGAACCTTCATCCATTATTTATCAAACCACTATTTATAACCAAGCACCTACCTTTGACCAACATCCCATATACATGAAGACACTACCCAATCTACCAATGGACTTAACTTACTATTTTATATCACCACCCAAGATTCCCTTAAACCAAAAATGTCTTAATCCAAAATTAAACATTTCTAAAAGAGAAATTACAAATAGCTGTTGTGTGAAGACAATTCAAAAAGATCTCCTATTAACTGTAGTTCAACCTCAAGAAAAATACTATCAAAATCTGATATTTAATTTATTTTGAAGTTAAAAGCAAATTCAGTATCCTCTTTAGTGCCAATCATCATTTTAACAGTAGACATAAACACAAATAAAAATAATAATGTTATACAGAAGGGAAGAATCTTCATCCATCATTAATACCAACATAATCAACAATATCAAATCACTTTGTTCTATCACCATAAACATAATTCTTCTTTTTTCTATCAATATTATGTTACCTATATGTGTCAACTAGATCCTACAAAAGAGGACACCATTAGAATAGTCTCATATAAATTTGTCGATTATCACATCTATCAATCTTCATGAGAGCATCCCTTTAAGATAAACATTACTACATTAACCACTACTTTAAGCTCCAAGGGAAAACCATGGAATGGTCATAGATCAAAGAATTGATTTTCATTTACTTGAAGATAGTCACACCTAGAATATTGCACACATCTAATCAACAAGGTGAGACACAACATGGAATGATCTCCCTATAATTTTACAAGAAAGAATCTTGACTCCAATATTATATACTTATCATACTACATTAGCGGAATGACATTATAACGAGTTATATTATCACTTTGAGATCAATTTTGAAGCACACAATAGTTGATTTGAGTATTCTACATTCATGAGGGAATTAAGAATAGTCAACACAAATCTATCATACTTCAACTTCTATAGAATTTGGTGGTTAATCCGTAGAGTCTGGGTAAGAGATATTGATTTTTATACATATGGAGAATTGATTATCCCATGGTGCTAGGTCTTATTCAATAATATATCTTGAAATCCTTATAGAAAAAGACATCCACATTCAATGGTGGTTAGATGAATTATTATAAAATTTCTAGAGTTTAGTTTTACCATTAAACACATCAATATAGGTTTCTTTGACAATTACATCTTTTCAAGACAAATTAAAGTTACCACCAAAGTTTGTCAAATAAATATGCACTTATACATCTTTATCCAACAAGGGTTCCCTAATAATGAAAGACTTTTAAGGTGGTTTTCTAGTAGAATTTGGTGGGTTCAGTAGCCTCATCTTGGTCATGTTATCTTTCAAGTTAATAATAGGATTGAAGTATAGATTGATGAAGAAATACAATCTGAACAACATCATTTATCTAGAGTTGGTATGGGGTGAAATTAAGAGATCATATACATATTGTCTTTTATCCTTCATAAGATACAAATGTCAAAAACAAAACAAAAAAAACATAAAACCATAAAAAGACAAAAGACAAAAAAGAAAAAAATAATAACATTTTTTTATATTAAACATGTTTTTTGTTCATCGGTATTGCCTTACTTATAAATATCACATTTTGTTATCATGTAAGTTTAGTTTTTAGACATCATATGTAGTGTTTAGTAATTGTTTATTCATTTGGTTACATAATACTAGAGTTTTCAAATGCAACTTATCCATATTATTATTTTAGATATCACCTCAAAATTTATAATAAATTAGGCCTTGAATTAGGGGTTTATGAGTAAAGTAATCATAATCACCATCATTTATGACCATGCTAGATAATTATTTTTATCTAAAAGATAACTTATGATAGAGTCTCCTTTATTTTTAGGTTTTCCTTTCAAAAACATAGAAAACATTTCAAACATGCTACAAGAAGAAAAAGTGGAAAATATACTTGCCTATCATTATCTTCGATGATGAATCCTTGCATCTTACTAGTTACATATGACCATGATCAAGAAGTATGGTTTACCCATACAAATCAAAACATCCATATCAAAAAAAATTATAAAAATCACAAATCAATATTTCTTGCCCTTTGTTGATCTTCAGTGATGAGCCTTCACATCTTACTAGTTTCATAGGATTAACATTAGGGAGAGATATCCTTACTCACCTTTTTATAGTCTTTGGTGATAAGACCATGTGTCTGCCTAGTCACATGAGATTATATATCAGGGGTCACAAAAGAAAATAAAAAGTGATTGGATGACCAAAAGTAAAAGAAGAAAAAGTAATTCTTCTAAAAAGTAGCTTGTTTATATGACTATGCTAATGAAGAGAGGAGAAATTTATTCCATTTACCAACTTAGTCAAAATCTTATTCTTTAAAGATAAATCTGATAAAAGCTAGTATTTTCATTAAAAAAAAGTGACAATGCACACTTTACTACTATTTATAAGCACCTTGTCATTATTCCTTTGAAAATTAATTTTTATCAACACATCTTCATCTCACTATAAGTTGAGAGCTATATATTTTATACACAAATGATTAAGATTTACTAGTAGAAAAAATGATCAATGTATTTGACTAAACCTTGTATAAGGTACCATGATGATAACTAGTTTTCTAACATCATGTGTAAAATTCACTATATATAACTACTCCTTTAGCTTGGGGGAATGATATTTGTAATATTTTTTTCTACATAAATCCATTTCTGTCATTTTAATTCTTTTATAAGCATTTTTCAAATTCAGAGTTGTAATTGCATTTACAAAATTAGTATTCTTTCTCATAGTTTGGGAGAGTGGATTCCATAGTATAAAACATTCAAAACATTATAAAATTAAAAAATCATTCAAAATATTTTTAAAAAATTCCAAAAATAAACAATTAAAAAAAAAGAATAAAACATCAATTTTTTTTTGAGAAAATACCAACATAAACAATCATAAAACATACAAACCAAAACAAGCCAAGTCTAAACAAAGCAACCAAATTCATGCATTCTAAAGTATAAACATAGTAACCATTTCCCTTTCCTTCCATTTGTTTGTTCATTATGTGGGTCACTCATGCATCACTTTCATCATATGCTTCATTCACCTCATCAACCATCCACTTTTTCGTCACTTTCCATTTTTGGGAGAACTACATATGGTCTGATATCCACACATGGACATTTTCTAAGTGGATTATGTAGGAAACTCTTAGAGACACGAGGTCTCTAGGGTTAGCTCAACCACTACCTTCACCATCATCCATCCCCCCTATCCTTTACCCTCAGGTCTTCTTTCTTATCTATCTAGTTTTCATGGTTTTTCTTGAATGTGATTCTTCTTTCATCCCTTGCTTCTTTCTTTTCCTTAGCCATTTATTTAGTTAGTTTTATCCTTTGTTTTTTTGCCTTATCCATTTATTTGGTTAGTTTTATCCTTTTTTATTTGCTTTGGCCATTTATTTGGTTGATTTTTATCTTTTACCATTTTTTTTGGTTATTATAGCTTTTTAAATGTTATCATTCTTGGTTTTCTAAATCTTTGTTTCTTTATAATGCATTAATTTACATTTGAATCAATTTGTAATTATCATTCATTTACTATTATTAGTTTATGTTTATGCCTTTTATTATTCATGAATATCTTGTTTTTTTGTATAGATTAACTCTTGTTGTTTTATTTTCTTATTATTGAAAATATTAGTTTATGTAACAAACATACATAGTATGGTTATGACTCTATCATGACGTACTTTGCTCAAATACACAAATTATTCTTCATTTGATTTTACATGATTAAAACATCAAAATTCATCATGATTATTTCATATCATTGGTGATACTCTATTTTAAAGCTACATTAAAAATCAGGTTGCTCAAAATACTTCTCATTTTTTTAACCAATGCAAAGAATGGAATTTCATGTTATGCAGCAAAATTTTATCCATAATCATACATTTTACAATCATGTATTCATTTCATTTTTTAAATAAATAATAAATTTAATTTCATTTTATAAATAATGCATCTCTACATAAAATAAATAAATAATGAGGAAAAAATGATAGAAATACAATTGCATACATGCTAAATACACCTAATATGTAGGATAGTATGAACAATGATATCCATGTAACCCAGTCAAAGCAATAAGTCAAACTCCAAATTCTATAAATACTAAAGTTATCATGTGTGTGTGTGTGTGTGTGTGTGTGTGTGTGTGTGTGTGTGTGTGTGTGTGTGTGTGTGTGTGTGTGTGTGTGTGTGTGTGTGTCCATATAATAGATACATCATGTGTATACATCCATATAGGTCAAAACTATGTCTCATCATGTCCCTCATAAGGGGTGTCCAATATCTAAAATGACTCTAGATATCATGGGATACCCCATGGTGGTTGCATCCCTCATAGCACCTATCCAAAAGATCTCTCAAACTCTACCAGCCACACAAATCTAGTCAATAATGATCATCTAATGGAATAATTTTTAAACTATGGCTTGTACTAATGTACTAGTATAACATCCTCATATAGACTCCTATAGTAAGTGGCATGTTTCATAGCCCTCATCACTTTATCTAAAATGGCTAACTAACCTATCTCAACTAGTTATGTCCTCACCTCTGCTATCTCTATTTGAGATGTATCTCTCTCCTATCTATATCTATGTATAAGGGATGTATAATTTGGAGTCTATGTCTCTACATCACAAGTAATTGCCCATATCCTCATAGTATCACCATCCATCCCATCCAAAATATCATATAATAAATTAATCTCTCCCCATAAACACTCAATCTTTACCACCTAATCATATATAGTAGTAGCTATACCCTATAACCTATCCACCTCATGATCTAATCCATCAATCTATCTATACATCCCTTGAATCTCCTCATGTAATCTCTCAATCAAGGCATGTTCTTCTAACATCTGTGAGGAACCAATAGTCTCTCCTCTATCTATCCATGTAATATGAGGAGTTTATACTATTTTACCATTCCCTATGTCCTCATAACCTATGTTCTCATTCCCTTTGTCATGCTCACCCTCCACATATATAATAAGAGAGTCTCCTCCTCTTAGCTGCTTAGTATCTAAGTCCATAACTACACCTACCTCTCAAAGAATCTCCATATCCTCTAATAAAGTAATGGGAACATCATACATTTGGGTAGTCTTAACGGCTCATCCTCTATCACCATCTCCTCCTCTATCACCTATAATATCCCTCCTAATCAAAGCTCCCAAACCTATGCCTCGAGACTACCTGCTCAAGCTCACTAGTAACCTCTACATCCATGTCCTCAGTGGTTTATCTAGTAGTGTCAATATCAATGGCCTCTAATATGCCCACTACTCTATGCAACCATCCACTACCCATGCATCTATCACATCCCTCTTATATCTCCACCTCGCTATTTGTAACTACATCTAGTTGTGATTGATAATCAAAGGATCAATAGTCATCCCCTACTATCACCTATCATGTACTATCCAAGAAAATATGTGTGAACCAACTAGAATATGTTGTATCACACTAAAATATCTCATTAATCTATTTAGTATGTATCTCTCTATAATATATACATGTCTCCCAATGATGTAACATGGAGTCATCAAATAATCCATATCTAACTCGTCATCTAGCCAATAAAAAATAATGGCAATATAAAGTATCCACATTATTTTTGCATCCACTAGGTCATCCAAAATTCTCCTATATAAGTCTAAATCACCAAGATATGGTTTATGAACACCAAAAATCATGTGTCATGCATAGGCAATTGACTCATCTACCTATCGAGTGTCTAATTGTCTAACTGGTCTCTCAATAACAATATGTTCCCAATACCAAACCTATAATAATGTAGATAACCCTATCTCAACTTGGCCTAAGTACACAAATTAGTGAATATCATGATATAAAATATATAAAATATAAGGGTCCCATGTAAACCTAAACCCCATCTCCATCAAGTCACCAATAACATCTAATAATCCAATAGGACATAGTCTACCACTCTTGTCAGGTAGCAACATGCCACTAAAAATAGCCATCAAAACAAGTCAATGAATCTATCTCTAGATCTATGCAATAATCAACATCAATTTCCATTACTCACAACTAAGAATATGATCTCACCAAAAATCTTGAATAGAGTCTCATCCTATGGACCCTATCCCTAATAGACTAATTGACCTCAAATAGGAATGTTGAGTATTTGATATGTATCCTATAATGTAACAATCATCTCACCTATTGGTAAGCCTTTTGCATAGTGGGTATTAGACTTTGTGGGGGTGGTCAATCCAAATTTTTATAAAGGTCACAAGTATGTCCTAACTACTAATGATTATTGCACAAGGTGGACTAGAGCTATAGTCACCAAACAATTTAGGATAGAGGAAGTCCACAACTTCCTGGAAGAAAACATTTACACCAGATTTGGAACCCTAGTTTCCTTAGTCTATGACAATGGATCTATAGTCCTATCCATTTAAATGATCAAATGGGATTGTGATAATGACATCTCTTTGAATTTTTCCTCTAACCATTATCCTCAAGGGAATGGAGTTTTGAATCTACCAACAAGAATATCATGAAGGCCATCAAAAAGTTTGCTATAGATAAGCCTAAAACATGGAACAAACTCCTTAAATATGTATTGTGGGATGATATGATAAGAATTAAATAGGCACTCAATTCTTCACCACTTATATTAGTATATGGTTAGGAACCCATCTTTCCTATCACTTTAAAACTCCCTACATTCACATTCATGTAGGAATACATGGAGGAAAGCCAAGAACTCATTAGTTCTAGGCTATTGGACATCATTTAGATGGAAGATGCCAGAGACAAGGCATGTATATATTTTAGTAGACAACAAACAATTGTGAAAAGGTGGTTTGATAAGAGATCCAAAGTGAAAGTGTTCAGACAAGGAGATCTGGTCCTCCTTTGGGACAAGGCATCAGATCCCAAAGGCAAACATGGCATGTTCACCACCTTGCAGATTGACCCATACCAAATTTCTAAAATTTTAGGCAATAACACCTTCAATTTAAAGATTCAATAGGGAGCTAAGTTCACATTACCCACCAATGGGATTAACCTAAAGCATTTACTTTTTATTTATCCACTAGGGGTCTTCATGGAATAACATCTATAAGATTTCTTAGAGCTAGAGTAAGTAGGCTAATTAGTTTCCTTTCTTGTTTTGTTTTCTTACTTGGTTTGTATATATTTTTTTGCTTATGTTTGTCTATTCTTTGTTGTTTATTTGTGTTTCATATTTTCTTCTTGGTTTTGTTCCTTTGCTTTAATAAAGTCTCTTAGACTATCTTGGCCTAAAATTGCTCAAAATTTATGTACCTCAAGTGGGGGCATCAATTTTGCATAATGGTACCTAAGGCTATAAAATAGATTTGTGTTACAATATAGATATTTTCAAAACACTTACATGAAACTCAGTTACCACCCAATAATTAGAAACATTACCTACTACCAAAGCTTTATTGAAAGAAGAATCATGTATGTGGAAGGGGAATTAAAAAGTTAAGGCATATGCATATTTTCACTTAAAATATATCCTTGTTTGAGATTAAGGTTTCAACTAAAAGGTAATTATCCTAATATTGAAACATTTGATAAAATACTTAAACCTAGCTATCTTGGCTCCCAATCATTACAATATATATAAATAAATAAAAAAGATAGGCTTAATGCTAAATCAAAAGATGGAAATTCACAAATGATTTAGACAATCTCCACCAGGGCTATGGATGCCTAGATGGTAGTGGAGAAATGATATTAGTGGATCCAAAGGTATCTCTTTTGGGGCTATGGATGCCTAGCTAGTAGTAGATTAATACCTAAGCCTCCCCTAAATTAAGAGTAGTTGTTTCTAATAGAATATTTAAATATTGTTAAGGTTAAATGTTATGGTCAAAAGGATATGAACCTAGATGTTGTTCCCTGAAAGTCTCATGACAAAAAATATGTGGAATCAAAGTACACACATAACATGCTTAGGCTCTAACATGGGGGTTTGAATTCTACATATTAGAAGCTTGTTTCAGCCTTGAATTGACCTAAGTAATGATATAAGGATCAAAGGAGGAAAATGACTTATATGTTGGTATAAACCAATGTTTCTAGATTCTAACATATTTCTATGTTTCCCTTGTGAGTCACCATTATTGTTGGTACCAACATTCCCCCCATTCTTTTTATCTTATTTATTATAATTTGCATGAATGGGGCCCTTGTTAATTTTCCAAAAGTATTTATATCTTGGCATGGTATTGTTATTTATTGTATTGGGATATCATCCACCTAGAAAGAGAATGGGTCCTTACCTAGTTAATTATGCTTTATATCTCAAATGACAAAGTGTAGGTTTCATGGAGGAAGGAAGGGTTAAAGAGAAAGAAACCCTAGGGGTTTGAATTTAAATCTTCATGGGAAATTTAGTGGGAATTTGTCCTTTCAAAATAACCTAATTCTAAAATCATGACTAAATTCCCTTTATGGTTTTCCCCTTTTAAATTCCCCTAAATTCATTAAAAATTATGTCCTTGAGCCTTCCTATTTTTTCAACATGAGTAATCATTCAAGGATCCTAAAAGGCTTTATATTGAATCCACTTGTCAAGCTCTAATGTTATGTCTTAGCTTAGATGTAGATCATTGATTCAAATTCACTTGGAAGCCTAATCTAATGGTGTGAGATCCTAATAAGACAAACTACTTGCTAAACACCACTCATTAAAAAAGTTTTTATGGTATTTATTTTGACTACCTTGCTCTTGTAATTTGATTTTCATGAGGATGTGTTTGATGTTAGCAAGGCCTTCAAAACAAGCCCCATCCAAAATTTTATCTTTATTCCAAAAGGGGACTTTCTAAACAATGAAATTTAAGCTTATCACATTAAAACTTAGGCCATAGTGTTTTTAAAATACTATTAACCTAGAAATTAATCCTATGGCCTACGCTTATGTATATTATGAAATGACTTAATGTTCATAAATATTGTAGGATATAATGGCCCACATTCATCCTTAGACCCTAATCTAATTTCATGATATCAAAAGGCTTAGTAAAGGTTGGACCAATCAGAAATAACCTCAAAAATCATAATCAATGGTTCATGTTTCATCATTGAACCTGATCCAATAACTTGCATTAACCCTAAAGTCCTAAGAGCACAAAAAATATGATGCATAGCATGATGCCATTTTCTAAAATAACCTTGTGAGATTAGAGTTGATATTCATGCTCCCATTATTTGATGTTCATGAGGATGTCTTTGATGTTAGTGAGAAAATCAAATTTAAACATGACTGACCTATCAACCAATCAACTTCAACCTCACCAATCATGATCAACAGCTCTCACCTTATCATTAATCCTAATCTAATGACATGAATTGGAGGTAGACTTTTTAACTCAAGACTTCAGATCCTAATAAATTGACACCTGGATAAACCACATCTAATCATTTCTTGCGAAAGCTAGATCATGCCACTTGGTGTAACTCAGTCATTGATGACTTGAACACCCAATCAAAAAAAAACCTTTGAGATCTTAATCAAAGGCTCACTTTCATCTTTAGATCTTGATCCAATGGAGAGAATTGAAAGCTCCTTATGTAAGAATAAATAGCTAGTAAAAAATAAAACACCCATGAAATACCATGGAAACATACTTAGGGACGTCCACATAAGTGCTATGTAAGCACTAAAAGGTAATCTCAAGATATGGTGCATCCAAAAAGATAGGATTTTCATAAGTGACACCATATATAAAATATATGGCATGAATTAATTTATGAAATCCATCACCTTTACCATTAAATCCTTAGATGCCCTACCTAAAGAGCTTAAATCCCTAAAAATTGGTTAATTGAGGACCTAACTACATCAAACAAGTTCAAATTATCATCCTAATCATCAATGTTATTCATATTCCAAGACAATTAAGAATATGGTAGTGGCAAGACAATAATGGAAGGAAGAGATAGACTTGTATTTGTCCATAGACCATGAAGGAAGATGCTTTAGGGACACTAAATTAGACACAAGGGCATTGGCTAATGGAATAAATAATTGGTCTAATATTTTCTTTGCCATTGAAGAGTTTAATCCTTTGTCATCTAGTGAATAAAGGGTGGTGGTCACCAAAAGGAATTTTGATGACCTGTTCATGGTCCAAATGATGGGTCTTCATCAAGTAGACGCCAAACCATAGGTACTACCCTATATTGACATCCTTACACCCTTGTTTATAGACTATAAAATTGATAATTACTAGATTATTGATGAAGGAAAGTCAAGGAGGATTGCTTATGTTTCCATAATAGCCTTTGAAGGCTACTATAAACTCCCCAAATCCCATATTGACCTTCCCTCTATAAAAGAGTAGACTACCCAACATAGTTTGGATGTCATCTTGAGACCATGGTTGATCCAAAGGGCTCATGTAGCTATAAGTCATGATGGTAGGATACCCATTATCCAATTAAGGGAGGGTATAATAATCATTATGACATTACTAAATAGATCCTTTGAAGTAGCCACAACCACCTATGTTGACCCTAGGTGGGTCTCCTATGTATACTTCATGATTGAAGAAAAATTGACTCTACATATTGGGGAACTAATTAGTATCCACTTAGGAAGGTAGTTTTATGAGATTAATAAGAAGACACTACATCATTTCACCATGATGCCCTATTTACTAGACTCATTGATGGTATCCACCCATATTCCTAGTTTTAATAATTGGTCCTCTCATAACAAAATTACCATCTCATATCATTACTCCAAGCTTTTATGTCTTCAAATATAGGGATCATATGAAATTAATTTGTGACTATATTATCCCATAATGTTCCAAAGCATCATAATATATCCCATGCCCATGGTACACCCTCTTTTTAAAATATATGTTTATCTCATGGGAGACATTTGTTTTTATCCATACTGTAATGTCCTTTGGATTGAGCGTACCATGACCCAACCATTTGGGTTGCCTATTTATGTTCCCCTTAAATTGGCTGAATAAGAAATTACATACCAAATTTCCTATGGAGTTTATAACACCTATAGAGAGAAGAAGAAATACATACTACATCCCTTCCCATTGTTGATTGGGATAACCTTGATCAAAGACAGGAAGTAATTGGACATCATGTCCAAACATAGAGATGCTTTCTACTTTCATAAAGATGACTTAAAGGAATGGGATCCAAACAACAAAGTGGTTTCTCATTTTCAATCAAGGTAACTAACCAAGGTGACTTATGAACACATGGTTAGTCCTTATGACCATTTCTATACTATAGTAGAAAACTTTGAGGAGGTCATTGCTAGGTGCAGATAACATGGTTTCAATCTTGAGCACAAATTGCAAAGGGAAGAGAAACTAGCTGGAGAGAGATGGAAAATTAACCCATTATAGTATCATTTATTGAACTTCATTTCATGTGCACCTTTGAAACAATCATTATCACTCAAGCATGGGTAGATATTATAATATTAAACCCTAGATCAAGGAGCTGATGAAGGAGCAAGAAGAGAGGATAATTGTTGAGCCTACAAAAGAAAGTGGTAGGAAGATGAAGGATCAAGGAGCATCAAGTGGAACTAGGATTAAAAACCCCAAAATCAGCCAAATTCTCTAAATCAATAGCCACTATCATGTATAACCTAGATAAAATAAGGTTTGAGAGGGTGAAAACTAAGAAAGCTACCATTATCACTAAGGAATTCACTTTTCAAAAAGTGGAACCATTTGTTGGCCTAACTCCTATCCAAGGGTAAGTAGCAGGGGAGCATCCCATCCATCAAAAGGATGTGGCTAGTTTAGTGGTGCCATAATCAATAATGACCTTTGTTGGAATACAAGGAATGAAACAAAGGATCAATAACTTAGAGAAAGAAAAGTAGAATTCGGAAGCCCAAGTCCTACTTTCAATCCTTAAAGATATAGTAGCATTGATAAATAAGTCATTCTTGGACATTTTTTAAGGGTTAAAGTCCTTGAAATCTAGATTAGTTTTATTGTCCCATAAACTTGGTAAATCATGGATATTAATTACTTAGTGGTAAAACTCTAGAGATCAAGTACTTGAATTGATCAATATCCATAACACCAAACAAGTCCAAGGTATCAGGTCATCATGTTGAAACACTTGCATGCCCTCCTAGGAGTCATGGAAGACATGATATTTGACCTAAGTAGATGGTGAGACAATGTTAGAATCATTTTATAGGAGGATAAAGGATTGATGTTAAGGATGGAGGATCTCTTAAAGGACTTATTGGGAAGACCATCCAGGACCAATGCCATAGGCCTAATGGAAGATGAGGAGTTTAGACAAAGGGTTAGTCTCCACATCTAGAGCATTAAAGACAACCAAGGCCAAGATACCAAGGATGATTAGAAGGTCTTTGGTATCATCATCACATCTAGAAGATATATTGTATAATCCTAAGGCATTCAAGAACTCAAGACCAAGAGTGATAAGGGATTTTACACATTGGCAAATCAAGAAGAGGATTATTTGATTAAGCCAGCCATAGATTTTGAGCTCATTAATGAAAAATACACTAAGGAAAATAACATCCTCAGATAGTGACCTAAGGGTCCTACCAGTGTATCATAAGATAATACTCTTTTATAAAATATATGTTGGTTTATTATCACACATTTATCCTTTGTCAAAATTAGTATGAAATCCTTTGGCATTGTATCTTTGTATTAAGGTCAGTTGTCCTTAGCTTGAATGTAGGTATTTTAAGAGAATTAATTAGTAAACCACATATGTTTCCTATAAATAGGTGGGGATTATTATTTTGTAAGGGAGGGACTCAGATTAATTTTTATACAAAAGAGTAATTAATACAACTAGGAATTCTAAAAAGATTGTTTGGATAGTTCATTGAAAGTCAATGTTATCTCTCAATTTCATGTTATTGTCTTAAATTTGAATGGTTCTCTACATTTTGAGATAAAGTTTCTACCAAAAGGCTATTAATTTTTGTAATGCTAGATTAAATAAAAATATCTTAATTATTATTCATTTTTTTACTCTACATTTGGATGTGCATATGTTATTCAGGTTACAATAGCAAATTTTTAAAGTAAAATTGGTTCTTACTTGTGGTTTATATTTTTTTTTTGAAGCTTACCTAGTTTGTGATGCAATATAATTTTATACTATTTTACACCACAAATTGGTTCATGTATGCTCAAATTAATTAGAACTTTTTCATAATATTTGAGATGAAAATTTGTAATCACGTTCTCTTTTTTGCCTTACCCTTCCTTTTTATATTTTCCTTATAAAAAATCACCTAGTTTAAAGATCATTGTTAATATCCATTTAAATTAACTTGTAGTATTATATTATCATAAATATCAGGGCCTTGGTGGCTTCTAACCACCAAATCAAATAAATATTGTCGATAGCTTTCACACTCTGCTTTTATGTCACCACAAACATCCCAAAATTATCATAAACCACAACTCATGCCTTGGATTTTCATACCCATAAAATGAAAAGTGTTCATCAACACTAAGAGAACCTATGAGCCAATTAGAAGTGTCAACACTTTACATAGAGAAAATATATACTATTGATCTATCTGATAGTTATCATGGTTATGACACTTGGCAGGAGCTCATTCATCCTTGGGATCCTTTGACTCTTTGACCCTTATCATCAATTTACTTATTATTATTAAACATGCTCTGTTAATATATTTGGGCCTACTAGCCTTATTAGTCAATGCATACCATTTATCCATTTAAAAGGTACCCAAGGTATTGAAACGTGTCATCAACAAGTTTATGTTGACCTTTTAACTTGATGCTCATTATTGATCTATTTTTCATGATCAAACATGAGTTGTTAGATATTTTGAACCCACTGACTCATCAGGTTTCCCTCTCACCATTATATTTGATATTATCTCCTAATATTTAGACACTTGTTATATTTATATTAAAACTAGGAATATTTCATGAAGCCTTAACTTGACACCCTCGTGCATGTCTTAGTCTATAAGTGTAACTTTGAAGCTTTATATATTGAGATAGTAAGCTCATCAAGACATGAAATTTGTAGAGGATGATATATGCATGAATAAATTCATGTTCATTCAATATTTTGGCCTTGAGAGGATTTCCAAATGCATTTATAAAATGCATAAGAAAATTAACCCATTCATTATTGCAAGACATGCCATGATAGTCTAGTTGTCTAAGATCACTAAATTTACACTTTAAGCCTATTTAAAGTGTTTCAAAAGCATGAAAAGGATATGCCATATCCTATTTAAGTTTATATTCTCCTAGTGACATTAGGACACTCCTCAATCAGGACCCTACTCAACTTATTATCTTGGAGTATGAAAATTTTGGTATGTATGCCAAATTTAACCAACATATTTGGTGACTCACCAGGTAGCATGCCTAATATACTTGAGAACTTGGCCCATTTACATGAGTAATGACAAATTTGATTCATGGATGTAAACAACCCTCTAACTTAAAAATAAAAGGAAATCCAAAAAAATAGGGAAGGAAACAAACAAACAAGAAATATAAATAAACAAAGAAAAAGAAAACAAACTAATGTGCTAAGATAACACTTGGAAGAAAGCCAAAACAAACTATGTATAAGGAAATCAGAATCCTTAATAACAATGTTTGAAATGTATCCCATTAAATGAGATAATAAGCACCTTGCCATCCATTTTTATAATTTGAAAGGCATTATGGGATTTATAGTTAGAGATGATGTATGGACCACTCCAAAGAGCCTCAAAATTTGTATGCCTTCTTAGCTTAGCTCTGTCCTCATTCCACTTAAAGACCGAATCTCCTTCTTTAAAACATAATGAAGAAGATCCTTTCTCAAAATATCTCTTCACTTTTTCTTTATGGCTTTCCATGGCTACCATGGACTCATGTTTCATCTCTTCCAACTCCTTAAGCACACCATATCTAATGTCCATAGGTTCATTATCCAACAACTCAAGTTGATGCTTCAATTCTAGGGTAGGAAATTCAAGTGAAATAGGAATTCTTGATTCCTCACCATATACTATCTTATAAGGAGAGTTAGATATTGAATTCTTGTAGGTTATCCCATCAACCCAAATATTTGACTTCAATTTTAGATGCAATGACCTCTGATCATCTTCAATTATTCTTCTTATTAACTTTAATAGTTTCTTATTAGTGGACTTAGCAAGGCTATTGCATTATGGATAGTAAGTTTATGAAGTGCTAAGAAAGGAACTATACTGAACTTCCCATTGGTTGATAAAGGCCATAAAATTTTAAAGAATAATAGTTGAAGGGACTCCTAACCTAGTAAGTAGACCTTAATAGAAATCTAGAATATTGCTCTCATTTGCTTCCTTTAATGCCACTGCTTCTATCAATTTGGTAAAGTAATTCATGGTAATTAGTATCCATTTGTGACCTAATATTTAAGGGAGGGTTAATGATACCAATAAAATATAATTTCTATTGTACAAAGGGTTGATCTACTATAATTAGTTAGAGAGGTAAGGCTGCAAGTTTCACCTTTCCTAAAAACATAGCACATTGTCTGCATTTCCTAGCCCATACATGACAATCACCAAATAAGCTTAGCCAAAAATACCCACCTCTCATGATCTTATGGGCTATGGTACTTGATAAATAATTCCATTCATCATGTCAATCACAGAATTTATCAAGAAATCTTTGTGTTTGGCTTGGCTCTATACACCTTAATAACATGCCATTGATATCTTTCTTGAACAAGGAACCATCAAAAAGAAGAAAAGGAATTGATTACAATCTAAAATATCTTATTTTATAAGATCTTAGATGATAATAATAAACACCATCCTAGAGGTATCTTAATATATCTTGGAACTAGCTAGAGGGTGAGGTGTGATCAGTTGTAACTTCTTCATCAATTAGCACCATAACCACCTCATTATATTCTTGTAAGTCTTGGACTCGATGATCACAAAGTCCTTTGCCTATAACCAGATTTATGATCTTGATCTCCACATCATACTCCATTAATTTTTTTATCCAACCAACTTTTTTCTTATTTATATCATTATTAAAGATAAATTATTTGGTACTTCAATGGGAAACCATCAGATGTATCTTATTATTAGATAAGTATCTAAACATCTTGAGAGACATACTAATATAAAGTACATGCTTTTCAACAAAAGAGTACCTTGTTTCCTATTATTCCAATCCTTGACTAAAGAAGGATATTAGTTACTCTAAGGCCTCATAATTTTGCTTCATAATAATTCATGAAATGGTGTCAATGTTGGCATGGGTGTATATAATGAAGTATTTTGAGAAATTTGGGTTCAAGAGTGTAAGAGCACTATCCAAGGCTTTCTTAATTTCCTCAAAACTCCTTACTCCTCCCTTGGACTAGCTAAATCTCTAATTATTATTTATCATGGATATAAGTGGCTTAGCTAAAGTGGCAAAATTTGAGGTGTATCTTCTGATAAAATTTATCTCCCCTAAGAAAATTTGCAAAGCTCTTTTTTTCTTAGGCAAGGAAAATACAAGAATTGAAGCTATTATTTTAAGATCTATGCTTAGACCATGCATTGAAACTACACTTCCAAGGATCTTACCTTCATAAACTAAGAATACATATTTTTTGGGATTTAGGGATACCCTAAATTTCCTAAAAATTTAAAATACTTGCTCAAGGTGAACTATGTGCTCAGTTGCATTCTTTGAAAAAACTATTATATCATCCAAATAGATCAACACAAACTTGTTAAGAACACCCTAGAATTCCATATCCATGGCTCACTAAAATTTTTATCTAGCATTAGATAAAATAAAGGGCATCTTTATATATGTAAATGTCCCCCAATTTGTGGTGAAGGATATCTTGAATCGGTCTTCATCCTTGACCAAAATCTAGTTGTAACCACTATAGCCATCCAATAAGGATAACCTTTCTGAACTTACAACCAACTATAAAATTTGTTACATAGATGAAAATGGAGAGTGGTCTTTAAGGGAAGCCCTATTCAGGTCATGGAAGTCAACACACAGTCTAATTTCACCATTCTTTTTTCAGATTGGGACAAGGTTTTCTGCCCAAGTTGAGTTCTTGATTGGAAATATAATAGATAACTTAATGAGCTGATGAATCTTGACTCTCATCAAAGGCTCAAGCTTACAGTTAATAGGCCTTTGTCTTTGTCTTACTAGCTTAGTTTCATCTTCTAGCTCAATGGTGTATTGAGCTAGAATTGGGTCAAATTCCTTGAGATCACTATATTTCCATGTAAATACATCAACAAAACTTGAACATAACTCAATGAAATATTCCTTTTCTGAAAAAGTTTATAACTTACCCAGCTTTAAGTTATTACCATGTGTAATTTACACATTATTATAGTGTTCTTCCTTTGTTGAAAAAGTTGAATCTTCTTTCCTTAGATCATCATCACCACTAAATATGTTTTTAGGTGTGACTAATCTTTTGGGAAACTTAATTATTTTTATTTACACAATTTGATCACCATACTACTATAAGTACTTTGAAATTTTTTTGAGGAAACCTTAGCCTTTTCTTGAAATAATATGACAATATAATTATCATCTTCAAACACTTGCTAATTATAATAATTATCTAGAATAGAAGGCCTTATAATCACCTTAATTTTTGATTGGACCTTTTGATTTCTTACATCAATTGGGATACTAAAAATTTCCCCAATGATAGCCAACCTATCTGCATGTTTGTTCTCATTTCTTGGTATTGCATGAATGTTGAAGTACTAAAATTCTTCAAGTAAGTTTCATACACTATGCTTATAAGATTTAAGAAATGGTATTTTTCATACATTAAGACCTCTCATTTGGTGAACTACAAGTTCACTATCACCAAAGACTTGTAAGTTGTTGAATTTCATCTTCCCAGCCCATTGTAAACCATGAACTAGTGCCTCATATTATACAACATTATTTGAATAACCAAATTGAAATTTAATATATGATAAGTACCTTTTATTTTTTTTAGAAATAAACATAATTATATAATTATTACCATTTTTATTCCTTGACCCATCAAAGTATAATTTTCAAAGACCATTAGTAGACTCATCATCCTTCATAAAGGCTAAAATTGGTGTATCTTTCTCATGGAGGTAGTAAATACCAAATATTTATTATTCAATTATGTTCTAAGAATCATATTCATGTGAGATAGTGGCCCAATCATCAAGGAATATATTTTTAATCCCATCTAAAGTTGATTTAATTTCCTCTATTCATCTTCTATCACCTCATCTGAGATGAGGCAATTGGTGTTCACAACAATTGGCATATATGGCTCCAAATGGAACCATGAAATAGGTTTAGAATGTATGGATAACTTTGTATCATACCTATTCTTGAACATTATATATTCCAAATCAACTAATAAATATCCTCCAATGTTTGAGTTAACGTCCCTTAATAGACACATGGCAAAATATGGAGGCAAGTCCACCACAACTACATCCTATTGAATGGTAACACTAGGAAAACCATGTAGTGTCAAATTTAGATATTTAATGATTCCTATTATATTTTTTGGTGAACCATCTAGTTTCAATACTCCTTTTTAATTTGGTTCATAGACAAGAACAAGCTTGTCTATAAGTTGCTTAGGTATGATAGTGCTATTGGCTCCACTGTCCACCATAAAATTATGAAATAAATAGTTACCAATTATCAAAGTGAGATATAAGGGAGGATTTTTACTTGAATTTTACTTAGATTTGTCCCCTTTTTACATTTTGTGTACTTACTATACTTGACACTTTATTAGTTGGTCTAAATTAGTTAGGAAAACACCTTATTTCTCAACTGGTTCTGGGGACACCTTGAGAGCTAAAATATCTTGGATGAGCATATCCTTCTGTCATATAATATAAATGTAATACCACATTATAATTATAAAATTGTATTTATTCATTTGATCCACTATGCTAAATGAATCTCCACTAACATTTGGATGTAACTTTTGAACCACTGGTTGTTCATGGACTAGAGGTATTTGAGGGACCTTCCCAGCCTTTGAATTCTAATTTTTTTATGTTATAGGGGTAAAAATTTGATCTTTGGTACTCTTTTAAATAACATTATGAGTAATTTGAGCATTAGTCACATTTTGAGCCTCATAAATGGCTATTATTTTAGCTCTAGTTACAATTGTAACTTGACCACTTGAATTACTAGTCTCACCATCATGATTGAAATCAATCTAATCATCCATTTGATAATTTACATTAATGTAATTATAATAACCTTAAAATTTTAGATCCTCTCCTTGTGGTACCAAATTAGTCTCTTGAAATTGACCTCCTTGAAGAGAAAACTTTTATTGTGTCATTTGTGGAATAATAATGTTTTGTGATACCAAGGCCTAGTTCTGAACCTCATTGAGGTGGGAGGGATATCAATTAGATTCATCCATAGAATTATTATAAGATGGTAAGGAAACAATATATTTTGAACTTATTGGTACATTAGGGTCAAGATCTGCATATGGTTTAGCTAGAACTATGGTTCCTTGTGATTGGTAGGGTGGTCCATTTTCTCTAAATCCTATATAAGGAGGCCTTTAATCTCTAAAGTAATAATAACTATCCTAATTTTGTTATTTATATGGCTTATTATATTTATAATATTTCCTTTTGATATATACTATTTCATTTCCAAAATATTGAGTTAAACTATTCAATTCACCAAACTCATTAGCTTGACTAGAAGGTGTTGCAACTTGAGCTTGAGGAGGTAGAATAAGGGATAATGGTGGAAATTGAGGAACTTGAGGGGGTGGAATAGATTAAAAGTATAGGAATATATGCATTGGATGCTTTATAATAAGCTTACTATCTTGTATCAAACTATTTTGTGCTCTTATTACAACCTCATAAGCATTTAGCAAGGTATGGCCACCCATGGAGTGTATCATCACATTGATATCAAAATTAAGGTATCTTAAGTAATAAAAGAAAACATATTTAGGGGATTTTATAATCATTACAATTATTCTATTCCATGTTTTTTGGAATTCAAGGTTGAAATTAGACTTATGAGGATCTCTATTTATGTTGGTCAGTTATTCAACCAAAGATAGGTGATCAGACTTGTCTTAAAATTTCCTAACTAAGGTTGCATGTAATTCATCCCATGTAGTTATGGAATTTAATGGGATATTTTTATACCATTTCAAAACTTTTCCTTTGAAGGAAGCAATGAATAGTCTAATGGCCACATTATCTTGAACAACATTATGCACTAAACAAAGGTTGGTAACATCCTAGACGTGATCAATAGTTATTTGATTTTATATAAAAAATAATGGGATGAGTTTAAGAGTAGACATAATAATATCATCATACTATATTAAGTTCAATAGACTACCTCTATTGAATGGAATAAATACTTGATTTTTGATGGCCATTTGAGTAGGGGGATTACACTGCTTAAAATAATAGGATGATCAAAAGATGAATATTTTTTTTGGGATAAGGTATTATCCTATTAAATCTTGCTCTTTGATATGAAATAAAACGTAACTCAATGAATTTGAGGGGAATACCTTTACTAACTGACCTTGTAGTAACTTTTGGCATGAGAATGCTATATGGATGATGCTTTGAAATTTACAACTTTAAATATATTTATCTCTTGATGATGATGGATCTCCTTGATAATGAATATTCTTCTCCTTAGATCTCAATTTTATATCCTTATGAGACCTCATCTCACTGGGCATGCTAGAAATATTGGTGTTCCTAGGTTGCACCCTAGCTGAAAAAAGAGATTGTTCAAGTCCTTTTGCTCAAACCTAGTCCAACATGGGATTGACCCTAGGTTATGGGTCACCTAATCTTGGGTTAGACCTATAAATAGGTTTGTATTCCTTTTTGGGATATTACCTATGCTAAGACTAGACCAACTTGTTGCTTAGAAAAGGGGACAAATACTAACAATATTCTATGAAAGCATGTAAAAGGGGAGTGATACACTAAATGTGTTGATCATTATAATTACACAAGACACATTTTAGGATGCATCCAAGACTGATAAACAACACTTCATTCACTTTTTGATCAGATCTTATATTAGTATTTCATAAAAAGGCATGGACTAGATATCAACCTAGTATGGGAGGGTAGTTTTCCACTTCCACACCAACCAACATACTATATATGCAATTATAATGACCTTTGATAACTACCAAAACACTATATAAAGGTGATAAAACTCAAATAGAGGAAATGAAAGTAGATATTCACTTGACCACATCAATGAATTCATGAGACACACTTCAATTAAGCTTTCAAATGGAGGAATTTAATCTTTTATTTCATCATATAGGTGTTACAATATAGATCTTGGTAGAGGATAGTCATGCCAAAGATAAGGATCCATTTCAAGGCCTAGAATCTTGTATTTATAGTAGAAATGGATGAAAGAGATGGGGATCATGTCTAGAAGGATGGAGAAGGGAGCATAATGACTCAAATTTCCCCTCATTCTGATATTGATGTCATTATAAAATAACATAATGTCTAAGACTACTTCTATAAAGTGGCCAAAATATCCATATTACTCCCTTTCAATTCATTTTTGGTCTATATTGATGCTCATTATAGTTATAATAGTGGAATCAAGTCCTTTGAAACTGAATTCTAGCATCGAAGTAATTACCATTGCTAGATAAATCTATTATGGTCTTGTTTTTACATGGATTACTCCCTAATAGTTAATTTTTTGGATTAAATAATGGAGAAAAGGGTCATAATCATGCTACTATCTTTTGTGATAAACCCATCAAAACTGATGTGTCTACCTATGGCATTCCCTTGAAATATCTACTCTAGTTTGATCTTGACCATATTTGGCCTTGAATTTTGATTTTGTCCCTTGATCTTGATCTAGGCTTTTAATAATTTACCATTTATTACCTACATATTTCTTCCCATGATTCTGCTATCAACTCCATCTACTTCTATGTTTACACCATGTGGTGGCCTCATATTCAATTTAATATCCTTATCCTATGCAATGTTGATATTCCTTAGCATAGCTCAAGTGCATACCATTGATCTATCTGATAGTTAACATGGTTGTGATACTTGGTAGGAGCTCATTCATCTTTGGGATCCTTTGACTCTTTGACCCTTGCTCACCATCGATCTGCTTAGTATGATTAAACATGATTTTTTGATATATTTGGGCCCACTAAAATTTTTAGTCAATGCATAACATTGATCAATCTAATAGGTACCCAAGATCTTTACGTTTGTCATTGATGCATTTACATTGACATTTTGACTTGATACTCATCATTAATCTGTTATGCATGGTCAAACATGAGCTATTAGATCTTTGGGATGCACTAACTCATTAGGCTACCCAATAAATATTAAATTTGATCTTATCTCCCAATATTTTTATACTTTTAAGATTTTTATTAAACCTATGAATATTAGAATTTAAATGGCTATTTCACAAAGTCTTAACTTGACATCCATGTGCACATCTTAGTCTACAAGTCTAACTTTAAAGCTTTATATCTTGAGATATCAAGGTCATCAAGATATGAAATTTATAGAGGATGATCTAGGCATGAATAAATTCATGTACATAAAATATTTTGGCCTTGAGAGGATTTCCAAGTGCATTTATAAAATTCTTAAGTAATCTAACCCATTCATTCTTGCAAATGTGCCATGATGGTTTGTTTGTCTAAGATCACCAAATTCACACTTAAATATTCATTAAAGTGTTTCAAAATATTTAAAATTATATATGATATCCTCTTGAAGTTCATATTATCCTTTTGACATTGGTTCACTCTTCAACTAGTACCCTACTCATCTTCTTATCCTGGATTAGGCAAATTTTGGTATGTAGGCCAAATTTGGCTAATAATTCTATCTCTTCTCTAAGTTCCTAATGAGGATATTTGTGACTATATTATTAGATTTAGGTGTTAAATTAACTTTTTATTATATCAACCATCATATATTGGAAAATAATATATAATAGACTTAAAACTTATGAAATTAATAGTGTTATTATGTACACAATGTTCTCTAAAGCTTGTCTCTTTAAAGTTTTATATATTTAGCAATATCCCTTTGTTTCCTCTCAAAGATAAATTCTTCATAAATATTATCAATCATTTGATCATATTTTTAATATTACAATGGAATTTAAATATTGTATATCTTACCAATATAATACTCTTGATTCTATCTATCATGATGCACATCCTACCACTAGCCATGGGATTAATAAGAATACATTTACAACATGGAAAAATAAATAAAAAGACACCTCCAAAAAGTCTCATGCCTTCTTAAATGGATCTCAAAAATTTATAAAATTATTTGAAGATAAATATGCAATGTTGAAGAGATTATTATATATGGAATTAATTGTGTTACCATTCATTAGACAACTAGATTTGAAGCATGTCTAAAACTATTATAATGGCAATGTATTTTGTTGGTACCATAGAATCAAAGGACATATAATCCATAATTATTTTGAATTAATAATTAATATCTAAGATATTATCCATCATGGTATACTTTAACTTGAAATATTTAATAAGGAACCACATGTTAATGACCCGATTCATAAAGTATAAAAAAAGTCTCAAATATAAAATTATAAGTCTTAAGGAAACATCACATACACATGAAAATGTACCAAAAAAGGTTGCCAATGATTCCATAAATACTCAATCCTCACATATGGCACCTTTGGTCGCTATTGTTTACATGGAAGGTAAATAAAGACATTATTTTAAGATAGATAATATTTAATTTAATAAACAAAACCCTAATTTCCTTCAAACACATTGATATGGCATTAAAAATATAACACAAGTATCATCTTCCTCATCTAAAAATCAATAATGGGGTATATTAAACTACATCTATATGTGGGTCCTCAAACATATATTATTATTTTTAATGTTATTCCATACTTGTTTCAATATAATGCTACATTTATAAATTCATGGTTATAAATTATTAACACAAAATTATATAGTACCAATAATCACATATCTTTTGATTTTCAAGGTGACAAAGTTTCAATTTAACAAGATATCATAAATAAATAAGAAACTGGATAACATCCTACCATGGATTGAGTCACATAATAAAATGAAATTAATGAAAAATATTAATAAATTGAAAGCTTTAACTATGAAATTTTTTATCTAATGAAATAATACCGCACTTATTTAGAATAACAGGAAAGTATGGATTCACATCATATCTATGATGGCACTTTAGGAATAGAGAGAATTATTAGTTAGTGTTATTCAACACCTATATCTTTGATTGTGAGTTATATATTTAGTTATTGTACATCCTACATCTATATTTCTTATTATTTTAGCTACAAATCATAGAGTTCTAGCTCATCTTGTCACAACTCTTTGATTTAAAATGTTTGCACCATATAGAGTTACTACACCTAATTATCCACATCACAAGATTTATCTATCATAAATTTAAATTACACAAATACATATCCAAATTATTATATATTATTATTTTTAAAGTGGTTTTTATAGCCCATCTCCATTGTGACCATATTGTGATGATGATATAGGTTATCATATAACTTACAATTACATGATTAATTCTACATAAAACCTCTCTAATACTTCTATCTATGCATCTGATTCCTTACATTCATGACCCCGTATGTTACGTGAGATAAAAAGATAACAATACTAGCCTATCTCTTATGATTCATTGATATATCATAATATACCATAGTTTCCTTTGGCTTATGGTTTTTTGTATATGTTATAAATTTCATGTGCTTTTCTCACTTGTGTTTGTCACATGCCTTATTTTCTTCTAGATTTGATATTCATATTATTTTCCTTGTATTTAATTGAAATTATTTCATCACTCTTTATTTTGGTTTCCTTATTGCGTTATTTCATCATTATTTTAGAAAAATAAAAAATAAAAAATAATAGAACACATATAAATAAAACAAATAAATGCCTTAACCTAGGGTAATGGATACATATTATGGTTATATACCCATTCTAGAGTATTATATATACATTTTACATATGTGCTTATCATGGTATTCTTTTAGTAGGTGAGAGGTAATATATAATGTTAAAATTATCATAGACTAACATATGTTATGCATATACATTTACACTCACACTTGGGTGCATTCTCACATTGGTAGTATACCTTATACTAGTCTAAATTTTTGAATAAGTTTATAGTACTATCCTTCCTAATTTATATTTATCATATAGAACTATTTATATTATTTATACATGTATTTTTATTTCCTAAATCATATGTATTGTGTTATATGGATACATACATTTTATTGACACATATTATTATTACATAACATTTATTATGGATATATGCATTGTATTGACACATATTATCATTACATAACAATTATTATCCTCTTGTTTTTCATATGATTTCTTTATTTCATGCATATGTGAGTGATTATGTGTATTTCATGTCTATGTCTTGTTCATATTATATCCTCTAGTTATCATGTCATGTAGTGTGAATGTAATTGAGTGTATGTTCAATGTTTACATTTATTATAGGTGTAGTTATATGCACATACTTGATTTCATAATTATACTATTATTGGTTCCATACCATATATTTCACTAATATTATGTGTGTTCTTAATTTCTATATCTATCCCACCTAGGCAGACATTACTACAATGGGGCATATAATTTCTTCCTCTCATTATAGAGATTATTTCCTATATTTTTAAATTTGGAGAAATAATTAACCCTCCTACATAAATATATGATAGATATATTTACCATTCCTATAAATTAGTACCTATATATTAAAATTATGGGCATCATAACAACACACTCTCCATAAGCCTCATTAATCCTATCTTACTTATATGTAACTTAATTACCAATGTGCCTTGTGACCGTACATTAACTATATTATAATGGGATCACATGACACATGTCCCTCTTACATTATGTCACATTAAGGTTACCATACTTGATACGTTTTTAATATATGTTGTCTATATTTAGAGAATATCTTTTATCCCTATCCTTATTGAACCCAAGATATACACATTTCCATTAGGGTCATCATACCCACACTTATCTCATGAGATTCACTGATTATATCTATATCTTTATATTTCCATTGAGGAAAAAAACCTTAAACTCTCTCCTAGAGATTATTATCCATATTTTACACATACATAGCTTAATAAAATCATACACATTAATTTTACCTATCTCTTGAAATTCAATGATTATATCTATACATGTATACATTGGGGGCATCATGCCCACACACTCTCTTAGATATTATTATGTATACTATATGCATAAAAATATTAATAAAATCATGTATATATTGACTTTACAGGATTATATATTAGTATATTACATTATCCTACTTATGCATAATCACCTGATGTTTATTTCACATGGTACATTTATTTCCATATCTTTCCATATGAGGCCATCATTTAATATTAGGTCAATTTTCTTGTGCCCAATTTTTTATTTTCCAATTTGTCATCCTTAAATGAATATGCATCTACCTATTGAGATATATATTATTATATATTTTACATATGATTTAAAATGGACATATTACTTATGTATCATGCTACCTATAGTGGGCCATATTTTTGGCCTTACTTTTAGATCCTTTTACTCCCTTGAGACATATATTATTATTGGAAATTACATAATGATATAATTATATAGTTAAATACATTTATTTAAAAATATATTTAAAATATTTTAACATATTCAAATAAATTATATGATAGCACGTGATGCCCATAAATATTTATAATGAGATGAGTGACTTTCAAGAGCATGCAAATATCCTCACCTTAAAAGGGAGCATATATGTAGATATTTTAAATAAATTTTTTAAGATAATAATTGAGATTATAAAAATATAAACAAGTTTATAAATAAGTACCAAAATAGACCAATAATTACCAGGATGAACCAAGAAGTGCCAAATATTTCTTTCTTGATTAAGAACTAGAATTTAGTTATCATAACTTACTCTAAAATATATTATATTTTATAATTAGTTGCCCATGAGTGGAAACATGGTCTTCATACCACCAAGTGTATTCATTATATGATCATTTTATATTTATTTTTTATTTCACATTACTATATTATCCTAAACTTACTAGGAGATTGAATATTTGTTAGAATTATTTTTTTATCTATGTGTACACTAGATTTATAGACATCAAAGTGTGGGTGTACACCCAATATAGAATCTGAATTATTCATTATTTATTCCCTAAGTTAAGTGTATATATATGTTTTAATTTATTTTTATTCTAATAAATACATTAATCATGTATACACACATAAAATTGAGGCATTATGTAGACACTTTATTTTGGTACAAATATTATTATTATAATGTTTTTAGTTTCATTTATTGGATATGGATAATTGGTTTGAATTAAGGATTATTGGATCCCTTTTGTGTGTTTTACATATCCATGTTATTCTATGCATGGTATTGTGTTGTTATCCTTCATATATTTTATTTCACTTCTCATTATTTTCTATGTTTGGAGGCCTCCTATGATATTCATGTATTAATCCCCTATTTTTATACCTCTAGGGTGGAATTAGTAGTCACTTATTGTGTCTTGAATAAAATTAATCCTCTACTGATTATGTACCTTTGATTTTGAGAATTTTTACCCATCTCCTCCTATTTTTTAGGTGTGGATTTTTTATTATCAGTTTTACCTCTTTTTCTTGGTTAGTTTACATAGTAATAGTTTCCTTTTCCAAACTTAATATTTTTTATGTAAAACCTCTAAGAGGCATTTAATTAATTAGTATAAAGAGGAATTAATTCTTAAGAACACTCCAAATTATATATTTATACTCTTTAAAACTTTTCATGAAAGTTTATAGGTTAATTAGATGTACATTCAACCCAAAATAAGTATTATGCATATTCTCATGTAGTTATGCTTGATTATATGGGGGAGAAGGTAAAGTCATATCTCTTAATTGGGTTGGGATGACAGTCACACAAACTAGAATTAAATTAGATCAAAATTAAATTATATAATATGTGTATCTATAACATCCTAAGAGGTTTCCCAATCTAGGTAATTAAATTATATCATTCCTCTAGTAACACTTTATGGTGAATTAGGTCAAAGTTAAAGACAGGCAAAATTGAGATATTTCAAGAACTAGTTCAAAGAAGCAAATACATAATACTATTCATCATCACCTAGTTAATATTGATATAAATTCATAGAAAATTATATTTAGAATAGGACACAATCGGTGGTCAAGTAAAAAATTGATAGGCACAATGAGTTATAATCAATAGTTTGTTGATTCTTTCCAGTTCGGAAACTACACTATCAATTTTGTCCTTATTGTAAATTAGCTCCATATTGTGAGGTTTCATATTATTCAACTTCCAAATCCTATTTATAGTCTCAAATTTCTATATATGTGCTCAAGCATGTATGTTTTCATATTTATTTTCTTCTTTTTCATTTACATTGCTTATTCAATATTTCTTTATATTATTCATTTCTATTTTTAGGAATAATTAAAATTTGATTATTATTCTTAATTTTATTATCATAGATCTAATATTTTCATTTATTTTATCTCATTCTATAGGTGGTATTTATCCATTAATCCACAAATAGTTAAAACATCTTCCTATCTAGACTTGTTTTCCACTATTTTTATCTTGATTGTATCTAAATTTACAATAATTTAGTATTATTCTAAGAACCCTATCCTTACATATATAATTTTTTTCAAGGATGTTATTTTTAAAATTAGTCCCAAAACTACTATTCTATTTAATTAATTTTGGTTAAATCTCATTGAAAAATTTATATGGGTAGATGTAATGCATTTTGATGTTAAACCACTTTTCCATATTATATTTTCATGTTTGACTCCAACTTATGCCACCAGAATTGATTAAATATGAGATTATAAAAACAATAAACATTAGATTTAATGAATAAGTCATTTATTTTTTAAAAATTCTTTGGTTAATCCTTTATTTATCTTGAAATAAATAAATATGGAAATGTGTCTAACACTATAAAATTTAAACCTTATTAGTGGTAAATTTAAATGTGAGCAATGTAAATGCTTCTAATTTGAATGCCAATGATGATAATGTTTTGAATGTCAATGGGCCTCATGATGTTTTTTGTGAATTAAAAATAAAATTGCGGTTATGATCATGAGGTGTTTTTTCATGATCAATAGATTTATATGATTTAAAATGTTCCTTATGATGTGTTTAGTGGTTATTTGACTACCAGGATTGAAAATAATGTTTATTAGATACAGTTTCAAGTTAAGATATCCACTTGATGTATGATTTAGAAAATACTTCTTATATCATCCTCAATAATTTCAAGGATCTATGAATATTATAAAAGAGTTACATGCCAATGTTTACCTTTTGATTTGGTTATTTAATAGGTTATTTATCATCCCATGTCTACTAAAATATTGGTTCTTTTATCATTCCTCATATTTATAAATATTATCTTGCTTATTATTGTAGTATGGTTGTTAAGCATTGTTCCTATTGTTGAGATTTGGCATTAATGTTGTCATTGATGTCAAAGGTTTTTGAGATGGTTGGTATCAATTTTTTTGTCATTGATGTCTTAGTGATGCTCTAGTGAGTATTGTGTTGTAACAAGCTAAAGTGTTTAAGGTCAGTTGGCATGGTCATGAGGTCATAGGTCTTCATGAGGTCATTAAAAAATGTAGCTATGAAAGAGAATATTGATCAATGTTTTAGTTATTTTTAGAGTTTTAAATATGATTGGTATATGTTCTTATGAATACATGAGTTATGTGAAGGTCATCATGGAAGTTCCTTGTTGTCAAAGTTGTTAAGTGCTTGAGCCTAGTAGTGTCTTGAGAAGGTATGTGCATAGGATGCCTAGTCTTCTTCATGAAAGAGCATGATGTCTTAGTGAAATGAGTGAACACATGGATGATTGGTTTTATGAGGTTATTTGATAATTTATATGAGGCATTTGATAACTCATGAGAGTCTTAGGGTAAGCCTATACGGGTAAGACCTTCAGACCAAGTCTGCACCTAGACCACTCCTAGACCCTGCTTGGCCCAATGAGGAATCATGATCTATTGTCAAGGCATGTGAAGGATGTATGATAGTGTTTAATAATTTATGAGTTATAGTGAGTATTTTATATTGGTTTATAGTGCATGTAAATAAGCATGAAGGTCAATTTTAAGGCCTAATGTGGTTTGTGGGTCAAGGTCTAAGAGAGTAAAGAGTGAGAGTGTGGCCTAATGAGGGGTCATGATCATATTTAAAGATTTTTGAGATAATTTAAGAATTTTAAAATGTTAATAAATTTATTTTATACATGTTCATGAAGTTTGAGGTTCAAGTTTGAAGGACAAGGCATGAAAAGTGGTTTTCATGTCTCTCGAGTGCACAAAGTGAAGGGTTCTCAACCCAATAATGATTTTATTTTACTCATTAGCTAAAAAAAATTCATGGGAACCTGATATATTCATGGTAGATGGGGAAAGTTACTATATCAAAATTATAGGTATTTGATTTTGTATTGATGGGTTATGACTTATTAATGATTGTTAAGAATGGAAATAAGTTTAAACCCTCTTGGAACCCTAATAAGGACCTGATGTTGAATATATTGGGAAAAAGTGAACATAATTGATTTGTATGATTATTTAATCTATTATAAGTTGTATTAAAATATCCCAAACACCTCTAGGTCTGATTGAGTTATCAGGTGTGTGAGTATACCATACAAGAAAGTGCTAATTTCTTGGAGACTTGTTGTAGCAATTAGAGTTGACCAAGTCAAAATATTAAAATGTATGTAGGATGAATATTTAGATTCATTTTTCATTTCCATTAAAGTTTATATAAATTTTATATCCATAAAGTGTGCTAAACTAGTCATCTAAGTTAGCTAGTCACTAATAGGTCTAATGGTGGAAATAGAGAAAAACCTAGGTAATAGTGAGAATATGATTAGGAATGTGTTATCATGATATAGTGATAAAAAAAATATAATGGATATATATTTTTTAATTTCTATGTCATATTAATTCTTGGTATAAATATTGTAAGTTAGGTATAGTAATGAAAATGAAGAAACCAAAATGGCTTGTCTGACTCAGTGATATTTGTGTGTAGTGAGGTTGATAAATTGGTCTTTACGACCAATAGTTTCCACTAGAAAATATGATGTTTATATTTTAATATGGTATATATATGTCATGTGTTCATATAAATACATAATAATTATTTTAAATTGGTCATATAGGTGTTGGAAGTTTGAGTCACCATAACTAGTCTTTGTATGAAATTGGTAATTCTGAGTAAGCAAGTTGTAGGAGTGCTTTTGAGGCTATATGCCATGAGTTGAAGAGTATAATTCACTTGGTGAATTTTTTTATTTATTTTATTTTATATTTATATGATTTATTATCATGTTTTTTTGGATATATAATATTTTATTTAGTTTTTCAAGAGAAACCTTTTTGTGTGTGTGAAGGCCTAATGTGAACAATACTAATGGTGTGATTCAAGTGGTGTTTGGATATAAAAAGTGTCAAGAACATAATATGAAATAAGTGAAGGTATATTTGAGTGATGTATTAAATTTTTATACCATTTTTATATTTTTAAATTGTTCCAAGGAGTTCAAAGGGTAACATGTATTAATGAAGGCCTAATTGAATTAGTTATCCTTAAGGAATAAAAGAGGTTTTGACCTTGTAAGTTGTGGGAGACATATTATAATGATTTGTTCATATATGAAATATGTTTTTAGGCATATTTTAAGTATAATACAAGTATTAAAGTGTGAATGGATGACCAATAGTTGTGTGAGCTAGAGGATTATATAAGAACAAGGCCTAATTGTCTAACTAGTAGATGTGAGAGTGCAAGTAAAGGAAATAACATTTTGAAGAGATGAAGGACGTTTTTTATACCATAATAATGTTGAATATGAACTATAATGAAGATATAAAATGGGTAATATAGATACATATAAGGGTGATATGGCTTAATCTATCTTGAAGAGACCTAGCTGGGAGAAGAAGCCTAAAAGGTAGTTTGAGAGGGTTAGAAGAGTGAGAAGAGATAAACAAGGTGATCATAATCTATTGTGTGATAAAAAGGGTCCTATAAATGTGATAAATATTTTTAGGTGGATAAGTTGGTTCTGAGTCATCTAGGGGCTTGGTTCCTCCTTGCAAGTGGGTGCTTGTTAAATCCTAATCAAGTGGGTGCTTGGCTAATTGGTACTTCATGTGAAGTTGGTGATTCACTAAAATTAATATTTATCTTATACAAATATAGTAAATTTGTATATATCAGTGGTTTTTATTCCCCTTAAGTTTTTCCCACATATGTAATGTGTTTCATGATCTTGTATGGTTATAGATGCTTTGCTAGATGTTCATGTTTATATGAATAGTTCCTGTATGATTAAATGGAATTGAATGAATTTTTTGAAGTCACTTATTAAATCCCCCTAATTATTTGTAATGAAAATAATTATTATCATAACCTATTCCTTTAAATTAAGTATAACAACTTTAAGGTGATCCTAAGAAGCACAAGATGTCTAGTGATAAAAAAGGAGACAACATGTATGATGAAGAAGTCTAATATGAAAGTGAAGGAGAGGCTGAAGTAGACCTTGAAGATGAGATCATAAGTTCCCTTGATGATTTTAAGAACCAAAATAATACTATCAAGTATCTTAGGAATTAGTTATAAGGTGTCAATCAAAGGTCTAGATCAAAAGAAGTTGAGTATGACCAGTTGAAGATAGAGCTAGATTCCATCAAGGTTGAGCATGAGAAACTCATAGATAAGATGAAAAAGTTTAATAAAGAGCATGATAAGTTATAATAATTCAATAATATAAGCATACTAAGACCAATCAGGCAACCTAATGCAATAAAGGATAAGTTATCATAAGACCTTCGTAAAAGGAGTGATCAATCAAGAGGTAAGTATAGAAATATTTGCTACAGTTTTTATAATATGGGACACATTGAAAGATTATATTCTAATATATTTAGAAGGCCCTCAAGATTTAAAAATATATATGAAGCTCATAGAGTGCATGATAAGGGTCAAACATTAGTATATAAGAAAAATCAAGTTAGGATTGATCTTATTGAGCCCAATGGTCAAGATGGACTATTTACTAAGGAGGAATAAAAGACTAAAGTGGATTCTATGATAGATCAAACTGATTTTTAAATTCAATATTAAGGAATTAAATGGTATATAGAAATTAGTTTCTTAATCCACATGACAAGAGACAATAATAATTTCATCTCATTAAAGAAGAATGCTACAGGAATAGTGAGGTTTGGAGACAACACAATTACTAATATAGTTGGCAAGGGTATCTTGATTTTGTATAATGAGAATACTAAGACACAAAATTTATTATATGTGAAAGTTTTGAAACATAACATACTTCATGTAAGTCAAATGTTAAATTAAGGACACACTTTAACCTTTTATGACAAAGGGTGTGAGATAAGGAGAGCCAAATCCAGAAGGCTAATTTATAAAGATAAGAGGACTAAGAAAAATCTATATGTTTTGAATGAGATCAAGGAGAGATGATTTATGATTAAGATGGATGAGAGTTGGATATGACACAGAAGGTTAGGTCACCTAACCTTTGACAATATAGTCAAAATAAGCACAAAGAAGTCTGTGAAGAACATGCCTAAGATTACCAAACCTACAAACATACTTTACAAGGCATGTCAACATGGTAAATAGACTAGAAAAAGATTCAAGTCCAAGGAGTACTCTACTACATGACCCTTGGAGTTAATACACACTAATCTCTATGAGACAACAACAATTTAAAGCATTTAAGGAGATAGATACTTAATTTTACTCATAGATGACTACACAAGAATGACTTGGGTAGCATTCTTTAAATAAAAGTAACAACTTCTTAACATGTTCAAGGCATTAAAGGCTCTTTTTTAGAATGAGAATAATGGGAAAATCAAGTGTCAAAGATATGATACAATAAGATTTTTTTTGTTCCAATGAGTTTGATGACTTCTTTCAGGTTCATGAAATAAAGTGATAGTTCTAAAGAGACATGAAACCTTTGTACAATGGGTTGGTGGAAAGAAATAATAGGATAGTTTAAAATATGTCTAGAACTATGATAAATGAGTTTATATTATCTGATGGATATTAGAGATAGGAAATAAGCACTACTACCTACATTTTGAATAGAGGAAAGATAAGGACTAATGGAAACAAGACTCCTTATGAATTGTGGAAAGGTAGACCTACTAATGCAAACCACTTTAGAGTGTTTGGGAGAAAATGTTTCATAAAAAGAGATGGTGAAGAATTATGAAAGTTTTATTCTATATTTGATGAAGGTATATTCTTAAGATACACATCAATGAGCTCACCCTATAGATGTTATAACAAGAGGTTATAAAAGATAGTGGAAAGCACCAATGTGAAGATTGATGAGATAAGGAAAACACACTCACAATAAAAGAATACATAAGATAATATGGAATTCAAGAATGAATAATAATCTATAGAGGTTTTTGAGTAAGAAGAAAAATTTTAGGAGAGGTAGGACTCAAAAGGCCCCTTAAGAAAAATTCAAAAAGATCATCCTAAATTTCAAATCATTGGCAACAAGAATGTAGGTATGAAAATAAGGAAAAGATTGGTAAGTAATATAAATCAAGATAATTTTTCTATGATATCTAAGGTTTAACCTAAGAATATTATAGAAGCAAGCAAAGACAAATTTTGGATAGGTGCTATGAATGAGGAGTTAGATCAAATAGAGAAAAATGAGACTTGAGAACTAGTTCTAAGGCCTAAAGATAAGAATGGCATTAGCACAAAATGGGTGTTTAGAAAAAAATTAATGAAGATGGATAATTCACTAGGAACTATTGGCCAAAATTTTCCTACATACAAAACTTTTGCATAGATTGATCAAGCCACTCTCCTAGACTATTTAGTGACCTTTTGCCTTCATAATTTGAAGATGTCCCAAGATGTTATAAATAAGTCTAAAAATTCTCCAAAAATTATACAATTTGATTTGAAGATGATCTAAGATACTATAAATATGCTCTGAAGATGTCCCAAGATGCTCCAACTATGCTACAGTCTACTCTGAAGATGATCTAAAGAAGAGGCAGTCCTAATGTAATGGATGATCGAATGGTGGAAAGAGAATTCTAGATTCATAACCCTACTCAATGTTCTCATCCTTATTGAGTGCCTTACAAACTATATTTTATGCCTATATAATCATTTTTTGGTGAGAATAACCTCTCTAGTAAAAAATTAGTGTTTTAGCTATCTTAACTAAAAAAACATCACCTACAACCAACTCAAGTGTCTTGAGATCCAAGTGTGAGAGAAATTAGATTATGAGGCAAGTATTTGGGAACCATGAAAGTTATTATGATAAGGATAAGGTAAATAATTTTTTTTTAAATCTTGGAAACTATGGGGAGAGGCATTTACCAATATCACCTACAACCAATACCCCAAATCTACACCTATAGCCATCCAAATGGAAATTTCATTGACTCATTCGATCATTTACCATAAAGTGAAACTAAATAACTTTCCATTCCAAGTTTATATTTTGATGTATCCTTTTAAATTCATTTAAAAAATTTAAATATCCAATCCTTCATCAATACTACTTAAGCAATGCCATCTCACGAAGATACAATACCCAATCAACATTACACACCAATTTTGAGAGTTTTTAAAGTTTTTTAGCATCTACAAATGGAATTAGCCTCTCAAAATTGGTAAATATGGTCATTATGAAATTATAAACAATAAAATTACATAATAAATATTAATTTAATAGTGTAGGTACTTTTTTTATCATAGTCCTCCACATGTGTACTAGCAATCAAAAGAGCCTAAAAGTACCCTTATAGGCACATACACCAAAAAGGGAGGTAATAAGAAGGTTTAAAGTGTCTTGTAAGGTTTAAAACAATTGGTAGGTATAAAGTGACATAAATATGATGAAAATGATATCAAATATTTCAAATCTCCTCAAATCAGTAGCTACATTAGTGGTGGCATATGTTGTTGCTTTGAAAACTTAACATGAGAAATGGTGTTTTTGTGGAACATATAACATGAAAAATTATTGGTAAGAAGTTGTAATGATTATAATAAGGTAACATATATCTAAATAAAATAATATAAATCATGATTCATATCAAATTAAAATTTTAAAACATGAAATCATAGTCCTTTGATATGAAAATATCATCATGTACAAACACAATCAATTTTTGAAGGTTTTTGAAGTTTTGGGACACCCACACATAGATTCAAGACCTAAAATTTGGTTTAGAGGTTAATTTTGACCTATTATATCCACATATTATTTATAATTTTAATTAAAAACAATATATATACCCTATATTTTGTTATATACCTTAAGCACTCTCTAAGTCATTCACACATGCAGCCTAGGCCAATGTTGGAGAAATTTGTGATTTTAGAGCATCTACAGGGGGATTTAGGTTTAAATTTTTGGTAAATATGATCATGGTGAATATATAAATATTTATATACCATTATTAATACCAAAAAAATATTTTAATAATCTATTTTTTTGTTACATATATCCTGTAGTCATAAACAATCATAAAACTAGGTAGCCAACTAGCTAGTTTTAGGAAAAATGAGTTTTGTGTCATCTAGATGTAAAATAAAGTTATAAAATTTGGTAAATTTTGTGGTAATTATTTTTTTAACTATTTATAATATTGTTTTTGTTACAATAATACTGTATGTATCTACTATTTTTTCACAATCTTATGCTTGTCTTTTGACAGTCACCATTGGAGATTAGAAGGTTTTTTGAAGAGTTAAAGTATGATAGATGGTTTGGACCTAATGTGAGGGTTTATGAGGAATTTTAGGGTTATTTTAAGTATTAAAAAACATTTTTATATTTATAAAATTCATAATCTCAAGGCTTAACATGAAGAAGGTTAAATTTGTAAAATTTAGGATTTTGGCATGCAAGTGGGGACAATCATAAAAAAACATGTTTAAGAGGTTTAAAGGGTTGGATGATGAAATATAATTATTTTAATAGTTTTTTTGTTCCCTCATGGTCATAATTAAAAAATTATTAATTATTTATACCTCATAAAATGATAAAATGGTAAAACTTAGAGCTGCATACATTCATAAATTTGACAAGGTAGGTTGAAACAACCCTAAAAGACACATATTTTGAGTTATACTCAATGAAATAAATTTAAAATTGACATTGAGTTATGTTTTTTTGTCCTTTAAGTTTTATAAGTGGTCTAATACACCTAATATACTTATATATAAAAAACCAAGTTTTCATATCTCCATCAATGGAGTCTGTGCTCTAAACCAGATCTAAAAGAGCCTTTAGAAGGGGTCAAAGGGAGGATTCATGTATTTAAAGGTGATGAATTATTTGTTTAAGATATAAAATAATGTTTGTAGTGAGTTTTAAATGTTAATAAATACTTCAAGTGGCTCAAATTAGTAAAGAGACCCCCTAAACTTGCCTAAGCCTAAAAGGTTACAGACTTTCCCCAACTAATTTAAAGGGTTTCCAAGTGAATCACAAGCTAAGAATTATCTAAAATGAAGGGTATTGTTGATGAAGCCAAATGTATCATTTTTTTAATATGTTTTTTAATAAACACTTATCAATTTTTAATTCAAAGAATCCATTGCATGAGTTATTGGTTATGATAATCCTATTATCCTTGGTGGAATAAAGGCAGAACAGGTTGACTGCTTCACAAATTTATATATGTTGGTAGTTGGGATCCACCATGGCTTAATATTTAATATTTTATTCTAATTTTATCTATGCTATTTAAAATAAATTATGCTCAAAACTAATCCTAAAGCTAAACTATGATGAATATTCAGAATAAAGCTAATACAAGGTGAATTGATAAAAAGGAGAAAAATGAAGGGTAGGGAAGAAAAGGGAGGTGTTGTTGATATTTATTTCAAATGTTATGAGAAAGTTCCAATTTGATTTGAACATTAATTTAACCAATGTGAAATATGAAGTATCATAATCTCAAATCCTACCACACATTGGGAAAACATCTTAGGAAAATATGAAAATATATAAATAAGATCAAGATTTAATTAAAGAATTTTACCCATACAAGAAAATATCATTATACTAGATTCAAGAAGAGCAAAGAAAGTGAAGTAAATATAGGAAATTTCAACCAATCCAACATTAGCAAAAAATAGTAACTCTGAATTAAAATATGCACACTCAAAATTCATAAGAACCATTCAAATTTGAAGATGAGAATAGAAAAATGAGAGAAAAACCATGATAACAATTCACACAAGGAAATATGGAAAAAAAATTCATAATTCCTTTCTTAAATCAATTTTATAAAATGTTACAAATAGTTTTTTGGCTCAAAAAACTCCCTCCTTTTTCATAATTGTCAATGTCCCTTTATATAGACCATTCATGAGGTATGTTGATCGGTAATATCAAATTACATATGTACATGTGTCTAGGAAAACTATCCTTTATATTACATTCTAGAAAAAATGACATTTTATAATATACTAAACTATATGTAATGTGATTTACAATCTATACATGCCTTTACAAAAAGAATGTTCCATTTCTAAAAGTATAAAGGCTCAATTAAAAAAAGAATATTCATATCTTACCTAACTTGGAGACCTTGGTGCTACTATAGCCTTCTACCTTCCTTGTATGATCTTCATTCCATAATGTTATTCATTAATCAGCTGGAGGTTATCAATGTGTCTCATGAACAATTCTATTTATTGATCTCCTAGGTTATTGAGGTCCCCCTCAGATCTTTCTAAGGCCTTCTTGATACTCCCAACATATCATATCTTCTCCTTAGATGTCAATAACAGGTCCATGATATCCTTATTATCATCCCCTATCTTCCCTTTACCTTACTTTCTCACCTCCTACATGAATTGAGAAGTTGTATGCTTAAACTCCTTATTAGTGATATGTCTCAAAGGACTAAGTGAGGTGGGCTACTTGATTAATCTTCCCAATATGTGTAACATCTTGTCTTCCTACTATTTGAGGTCCCTAGAAATATTATCCATCTACTTGGACCAACTACTTAGTGCTTTGATTTTTTCCATTTATATAACCATAGACATATTTAAATGAGCTAGGTTCACTGTCTTGAATTCAAGGACTTGATTCTTGGTCAAGGATTTGATCAAGTCTTTCACTTGATATCTTGAAGCCTATCATTAGCCAACTTGTCTGTAGTCATAAAATTTGTTTATTTACTACCCCTTTCTTAAAATTAAGCAAGTCAATCATGGTGTCCTAATATAGACTAAATATATCTTCTTAGATAGGCAAGATGGAAATATCTTCTAATTTTTTTATTAAAATATGCCTTTGATCATTATAGTAGAGATTCCTTGTAGGCATGTTCTCCTCTTGTGATGGGATCCTAGTTATCAATGGTCAAAATGAGCTTTACCAATTGTTGTCCCCTATATTTAGAGCTATGACATCAAATTATGTGTATTGAAAACCTTCCCTTCTATATCTGAAGTCACATAGAGCTCCACATCTTCCCTTAAAACACCTTTTTTAGCTACCATGGCTATGGGCTCCTTTAGATTTATTTCTAGTGGTCTATAGTTTAATTTTGGATCAAGTTATATTTACACAAATGATAATTCAACCTCCTTAGCTTGATTATAATGAGAAAAGGTTTGAACCAAGGTTTATTTACATGTTAGGGATTTCCTAAAGGTTTTAATAGTGTTTTAATGGTGGTAACTATTTGACCTTGTGCATGCTTCATGACTTAGATCCCAATTAGATTCCATACTTATATCCTTGTATTTTTTAGGTCTATAAAATATTCAACTTGGTGTATTATACCTATGTGGCTTTGAAATGGCATCATTGTGGCATCCCTATGGCATTTTTATGGAATTTTAATCATTAATTTTTTAAAAAGTGACTGTTGCCTTTTGAAAATTTTACCTTGATTTTGCATCATTGGATCCTCATTGCATAGATAAACATATACCATCAATCTTGATCCAAAAACTTGAACACCATTGGCTGTTAGTTATGTTACCCATGGTTATGACACTTGTCACTTCTATATTTACTTTGATCATTGCTGAAATGTCAACATTGATCTCAAACCATTGATATCATTTGCATAGATCAATCATGCTCCATCGATCTTGATCTACTTAGTTATGCCTCCTACTCTATGGACTATTAATCAAAATGTGTATGCTCATCTACATACCATCAATCTTTGAAATATGCTTAAGCTTTAATTTATGGACCATAGCTATACCATTTGTCATCTATGTGTTCTTTCTCAAGGTTTTTCAACATTTTATATGCACCATTTGATCATCTTCATTTGATCAAATGTTCTATATTGGATCTTGATTTTAGGGTTGGAACACCATTGGCTACTATATTTTATTTAGCTGAGATTATGACACATCATTTTCTCACTTGTCCTAGGACTCCATTGATGTTTTGACTTGATATGTGCCATTAGATCATCCTTCCTAAGAAAATGTGTACCATTGATCTTTAGAAGATGTTTGGAATTTAGCTTAGGGCTAGTGCATTGGATTTAATCTCACACCACTAGATCTTGATTGCATGAACAAATGTGAACCATTAATCCTACAGATGAAAATGATGTTTAAGTAAGTGCTCAAGAAAATAAAGAACTTAGAATAATGTTTTTGGACTATGATTTTATTTCATGTTAATAAATGTGATAAAACCTTAGGTTAAAATATTTAAGCCAAGTTTTGAGACATAATAAAGCGGACCTCGAGAATAATAAAAGACACAACATATAGTTTTAGCCTAAGATTTGTTATATTAATAAATACAACAAACTTTAGGGTAAGGCTTTTAGGTTAAGTCTATAGTAAAATAGACCATTCATTTAGTTAGACCATGTGGAAATAAAAGGGACCAAGGGGGCTCAATAAAATAAAGAGACCAAACATAAAGAATTTAGACTAAGTTTTGGTCATGTTAATAAACATGACTAAACCTTAGGATAAAAATTGAACTAAGTCCATGGCATGATAAATAATTCATATGTAAATTATTCCCACCAAATTTTAATTTGATTCAAAGGGACCTAAGCTAGGGTAATTTGAATGAGGTTTTCAAGATGATTTCATTTTTATTTTCAATAGACCAAAGGCTAGTAAAAAGCAAAAAATCATGAAATCTAGTTACTGACCATTCCAAATGGACTCCATTAGCACTAAAACTTAAAACATAAAGATCCAATGTTAAAAAATTTAGGCAATATTAAATTATAATTATGAAAAAATATGCCAATTAAATCAAGTGAGAATGATCTTCAAATAAAGACATTGTGCAAGCATGCTAGTGGTACTCTGATCAGGTGAATTTCCAATTTTAAGGTAAAAATTTTCACAATTTGAAACAAGGGTCCCCATTTTTTATAAATGGGGTTATTTTTAACTCAATAAATGGTGACTTCTATGGGAAACATAGCAATATGTTAGAATTTAGAGACTCTTGTTTAGACTAATAACTAGGCTACTTATTCCACTTGATCAGGCATCATTATTAAGATCAATCCATGGTTAGAATAAATCTTGCACATGCATAATTAGGATCAAACATAAAAACATATCCATTTTATGTGTGTGCTTTGATTTTAATTACTGATTAACATAAGATTTAGAGAACAACTTCCAGATTCATGACATTAACCATTAACATTGACTTATAAAATATTTGGACATTCATTAAGATCATGCTTTAGTTTAAGGAAGGTTTGGGCACTACTCTATTTCCAGCCAGGTGTCTGTATCCATAACATAGATACCTTTGGTTCCACTCAAGGCCTTACTCTAGTTCTAGCTAGGCATCCATAACCTCGATGGGGATTACAAGAATCACCTCTACTTAGAAAGCTCTTGATTTTGCAATAGGCTCTTATTTTTGTAAAAAGTTTAGATCATTTTGAGTTCTTAGCAATGGTTGGAAACCAAGTTAGCTAGGCTTACTAATTTGGTCAAGTGTTTGATCTTCAAACAATCATGCTTTGTTGTAGCCTTATCCCATGCAATAATTTTTATTAAGCACAAGCATGATTATATCCTAATAATTCATGATTTCAACCTACATGTGAAATACTTTTTAAAACTCAGATTAGATCAAAACAAAGCTCAAATCCTAAGGAAAAATTATCCTAACCATCAATCTTTACTAGTTTCTCCAAACTATAACATCAATCTCACATTTTAATATTCAATGATCAACCAATATAGAAGGAAACATACTTGCATTCCTAAAATGTGAGGTTTATTTGAGAAATAATATGAATTTTGAGCTAAGGATTGTCTAAAATGGATTATTGAAAGTAAAAAACAAAGCACAAAAATCAAATAAACAAAACAAAAGTAAATAAATATATACAAACATTATGTACAAACAAGGGATAAGAAAGAAAGAAATAGGGAAGAAACTAAACTAAAGACCTACCTACACTAACTCTATCTAATCCTATAGTTCATTCCATGAAGACTCTAGGTGGGTTAGTAGAGAAAGAGTGCTTGAGGTATTGCCCATTGGTTGGCAATGTAAACTCTATTATTTTCAATTCTTTTAGTTTGAGTTATTTGTCTCCTAGGGTCTCAGCAATTTGATATGGACTAATCCATAAAGGTGTGAACTTACCATGTTTTCCCTTTGGTTCTAAGGCTTTGTCCTAGAGAAGAACTAAATCTCTTTGTCTAAACACCTTTATCTTTAAACATTTTTCAAACCACCTCTTAACTATGGATTGGTGTCTGATAAAGTTGGAAAAAGTCTCATCTCTTGCATCTTCCATCTATATGATGTCAATCAACATTAAACTTAAAAATTCTTGATCTTCTTCCATGTATTCTTACATGAAATTATAGGTTGTCATCTTGAGTGTTATGGGAAATATAAGTTCCTAACCATATATCAACAAGAATGGTGATACTTTGAGAGCTTGATTAACTCTTTTTCTATCTCCCCAAAGGGCATACTTAAGTATATTATTCCATGTTCTTAGTTTATTAGTTGTAGACTTCATTATGGCTTTTACCATTTTTTTATTTATTAATTCAGACACTCCATTACCATAAGGGTAATGGTTTGATGAGAACATGAGAAAAATGTTGTTTTCTTATGCCCATTCAGTCATCTCAATGGATATAAAGGTACATCCATTATCAAATACTAGAGATACATGTGTCCTAAGCCCTGTGCATATGTTTTCTTCTAAAAATTTGATCACCTCTTTAGTCCTACACTATTTGGTTACCACTACTTTATTCCATTTGGTGTAGTAGTTAGTAGTAGTTAGAACATACTTATGACCATCTGAGGAATTGGGGTTAATGACCTCCATAAAATGCAATCCCCATTGCATAAAGGGTTTTAATTACTACTAGCTTTAGTGGCATGGATGGCTTGGGATCTTTAGTGTTGAAGACTTGACATGAGTGGAATTCTCTCACATGCTTGTGAGTGTCCTTGAAGATAGTAGGTTAGTAGTAACTAGCTCTAAGGATCTTATGGGTTGTAGTCCTTCTAGATGGATGCCTACTTCCCAATTTTGCATGAAAAGTGATTAATATCTCATCCACCTCGTCTTTGGAAACATACCTGAGGTAAATTCCATTGAATTTATTCCTATATATCACTCCATCCTTGATAAAAAAATTAGATTATTTGAGGCTTAAATATCTCTTTTGATCTCTACTTAACCCTATAGGACAATAGTCATTGATTATCAAATGAACAATAGGATCATACCAATCATTGGGATGAATTTTTTTTTATTCCACCTAAATGACACTTAGTTTGGGGTTAGTATTGGTAATAAAATAAATTAAACCTTGAAATCTTACTAACTTTACAGTCTTCATTTCTAGATCATATTCTTAGAAAACAAACATCTACTTACCTCTCCTTTCTCCAAGTTCACACTGACTAAGCATGAGCTTAGTAGTACGGTCTGGTAATATTACATGTACCTTATTTCTGAGGATATAATTCCTAAATTTATTCATTACCTTGACCATATATCATGGTTTTTTTCAATAATAGAATAAATTAATTTAGCATTTTTAAAATTAGTACTCATGAAAATAATCGGATGATCAAATCAATCTATCTTTTGAGTTAATACACTTGCACTTATATGGTCATAAACAAAAATTAAAGATATAAGTATTTAATAAAGTCTAGACTTACCAGAATAGGGGCTTCTCCAATTGCTTCTTTCATTTCATTGAAGGCCTTCTTGGTTTCTTCATTCCAAGTTATCTTAGCATCTTTCTTCAACATGTCATTCAAAGGTCTCACTATTTCTACAAAACCATAAATAAACTTCCTCACAAAGTTGATCTTACTAAAAAAGGACTTTAGTTCCTTCCTATTATTATGGGATTTTATATTTGATATTGCATTTACTCTATTTGGGTCTATAGATATCCACTCTTTAGTTATAACATTTCCCAACAATTTTCCCTCACATAAAAAGTCCTCTTCTTTGAATTGAAAGAAATTCCATACCTTCTACAGCTTTCAAATAGTTGTTTCAAGTGCATGATGTGATCTTCCTTGTTATTTGAAAATATAGTTAGGTCATATATGTAAATAATAATGCACTTACCTATGATGCCTTAGAATGCATTATCCATTACTCTTAGAAACGTTTCACCTACATTTATTAATCCAAAGGGTATTATTTTGTAGGCAAAATTCCCTTGTTTAGTAGTAAATATAGTCTTCATTATGTCTTCCTTATTTACTAGCACCTGATTATACCCTAAAACTCCATAAATAAAATACATCATATCCAAAATATAAATAATTTAGATTACTTGGTCAAGAGAAGGTAGGGGTAATTATCCTTTTTAGATGTTTTATTCATATTCCAAAAATCAATGCACAATCTAATTTCACCATTTTTCTTCTTGACTAATACTAGGTTAGCTATCCAAGTGGATTGTCTCATGGGAAACACTATCTTAACATATAGTAGCTTCTTGACTTATTTATATATCATTGGTTCTAAGATAGGGTTGACTGGCATTTGTTTTTGCCTAAATGGATTGCAATATTCTTTTAGAGGTATGGTGTGGGTTATGACCTTAGGATCAAAGATCTTCAAGTGATCATAGGACCATTCTATTATACATTTATAATGGGTTAGTATCTCTTTGGCTCTCTTAGTTTCAATGATTCTAAATTCTATACCAATGTTAACTAACTGAGGTTTACCTTGGGAGCTTAGGTCCATTGCATTATAGTCCTTCCCATCCACTTTGGGAATCTTGATAGTCTCAACTAGTTTATCTAAATCAAATAGTCTCTTTAAGGTTATCATCCCTTTTGGTATCTTATTATCACTCAAATGAATGACATTGTAATCAAATTTACCATCAAATTTGTCATAATCAAGGGTATTTTCACTAGATTCATCAATGATGTGATCTTTTAATACTCCAAAGCTCGTCAAGTCTGTGATCTATTGATCACTATTGAATAATTTCAAGTGGTTGACATTATTTGGTATTGAGAGATATGGGACTAATTCAATGGTAAGAATTTGTAACTTGTAACTTTGATTAGGAATTAGGTTGGTTTTAGTTAAATCAAGCTCATTAGTAGCCTTGTTTTCATCCCTAGGTATTGACACAATGTTGAAAGAAACAAAACATTAAATTAAGTCTCACATTCTAAATTTATATTTATTAAGATATGACAAATTACATTAGTATTTACTTGTGACCTGATTAACTACTAGTTTAGAATCGCCAAAAACTAATACTTTATTGGCCTTGTGTCTAATTGCAAATTGTAATCCAAGACTAAGTTCTTCATACTCAACCAAATTATTGGTACATGAAAACTAAAGTTTGTAAGAGGAATTGAATTCTTTTCCAATGGGATTGATTAATACCACTCCTACTCTAGAACATGATTTACATCTAGCACCATAAAAATAAAACTTCAATCATCTAGGCATAGTATGAGAATGTATAGAGTTACATACCTTTGTGGTGTTAAGAGTGTAAACACCTAGATCTTAGTTAATCATGTTGAACCTCTCATTGGTTTCATTATACTCAATTATCATATTCTTAATTTTAGGTTCTCTTTATATCTTAATATTATTTGGAACTCCTTTCTAAATAAGTCACATGTGTGAATAATTAGTTGACATATAACCATTCAATGATCTAGTCTAGTCCCTACTTAGACGTATTTCATATGCATCAAGAATATCCACCACTTGGATGTCAATGAATTTTTGGATCCTTGGTTCAAAATAAATCTACATGTGAACATTTAACAATTCACTAATCACTTTTACTCTTGATTTATCTAATTGAGTCATAAACCTATTAGATTTAATTGGAGTCAAACCTCATTTCTCACAAATACGTTTAGGTCTAATAATTGTAGATACACTAGAATATAATAAGAAATAATGTAAATTATTACCAAATATCCTTAATATTAATAGTAAAGGTGGAACATCTACCTTACTTTTATGTATTACAATGTTAGCATGTGCAAATTTTTATGTATTACAATGTTAGTATGTGGTTTATTAGGATTATTGGACAAAGATTCCAATAATAGATCCCTTTGTTCTATAATTTGAGTCAACTCATGCAAGGTAATGTTAGATTTGATCTTTTTCATTCCATATACAATATTATATCTAGTCTTATTGGAAGAATTAGATGTATCAACATTATATTTAGATGTACTTCACTTCGGAGGCTCTAGATTTTTATCTGATATAGTATCAAGAGTGTCAACATTATTTGGTGGAGTTGAGGTAATCAAATGTTTATTTTTCTCTATATTCCTTAGAGGATAGGTCTTCTTTAGATATTGATAAAAATCATGAATCTCTTCAGGGATATCCTCAGGTTCATTCTCTTCTTGGAATGGGAACTCAAATTTCCCCAACATGAGAGTTGAATCAATAGATTTAGATGACATTGAATAACTTGAGGTACTTAAACCATTTTATTTATTAGGTAAAACTTTAAAATTATCTAATTCTTCTTGAAAATATTTATAAGCATTACAAAATTCTAGACAATCTAAGTTACCATGTTTTGAAGTACAATGAACTCTACAATAATCAAGCAAAGCTACATCACCAAGATTTAAGTTAGGTACATTATTATTAGAGAATGACTCATTTATATGGATGTTTTTATTATTATTTTTAAACTTGTTTAATGTCCTATTTAATCTTTGGAAAGAGAAGTTCTTATTGGAAATTTCCCTAATATTACAAAATTGCTTTTACAAATGAATGAAGTTAGTGCTTAGTTTTTTAACCATCTTCAAGATAGAATCATTTTCATTCTTGGGTGCCTTATAATTATGAACTTGAGTATTAATACTAGATATAGGCATAAAATCTCTATAATCTTATGTATGGGATCCTTTAGTAGAGTTGTTTAAGAATCCTAGGTTTTGGCTAGGATGTTCATGGCTCAAAGGCAATTGGTTCAAAACTGGAAGCTAATTAAGATAGGAATATTTTTATTAGAATTAGGAATGAAATTTATCATGTATTAATTTGGATTAATTTTTAGAATACTATATGCCATTTTCCCCTGGGGTTACATATGATTATTAATGATCATAGCTTCAACATAAGTTAAGGCTAAAGTATTAATGACTTGAGCATATATTTTGAGAAACATAAAATTCATGGGGTCTAAGTCATCCTTGTATATCTCTAAGGATAAATTATCATTAGGTTTATAAGGAGATATGATTCTACTGAACATTTTTTGGAATATAGCATTGAAGGCTCTTATGGGCTCATTTGAGTCTCTTTTGATTATGGTAAACTGTTAGTACAGGACACAAGGACTAATGATTTTGCCAAATTGATCAATGAAGTAATTATTAAAATCATTATAGCTATCTATGTATTTTTTATGAAGGCTAAGGAACCATTCATATGTATCATCTTTGAAAGTAAATGGGAACAGTCTACATGCTACATCTTCATGAACAACATTCAAAAGTCTTAAATCAACTTTGAAGCTTTTAATATGTTCTTTAGTAGTTATAACACCATTAGGACTAAAATAAGGTAAATAATTTTCAATACTATGAGGAAGTTCATATACCACACATGGCACATTGATTGAAGAACCACCTAGCTAAGTCATACCTTGATAGAGATTGAACATAGGAACAAATTGAATTAGTGAAGTTGGTTGAGAATTTGAAAGTTCATGCTTACCTTTGTCTCTCCTAGCTCTCCTATGGACTTATAATGAAAGGAGAGGAATCCTTGTCTCAAAACATGACTTGGTCCTTATCCTTGGCAATTCTAGCCTGATAAATTTGAACCCTATTTGAAATATAATGTGTAAGTGTTATCTTTACAAATAATGATGATCATACATACACATTAAGCAAATTTTGCACAAATGTGTATAAATAATGGTAAAGTACATCAATATTTAACTAAATTAGCTCAAACATGTGTCCAAACATGCAAATGTGAATGATCTTTGCATGTTTTAAGCTCAAATAAACTCGAATTTGTAGAGATCCAATCAATATTTGAATAAAACAACTATTACTAATCTCAAACACCTTGGATTCATAGATCTTAAGCTATCTTTACCAAAATCAAACATAAAAATTCATAGAATATATATATGTATATAAATAAGCACAAATATTAGTTTGAAACTATTAATATCAATGATATTTACACAAATATGCTAAAATATACACAAATATGTAAAGAATACATTAATATTTGAACAAAATACAACAAAATTAGCAAAGATGTTGAAAATTTTCAAAGATTTAAATCACACTCATTCTATCACTAGTTTCCCCCTATTAATGAACCTAAATATATCAACAAGTTCATATAGTGTTTAAGAAACACTTCTCATTCTTGGATTTAGAGAATCCATTGCATGAGTTGCTAGTTATGATAATTCTATTATCCTTGGTGGAATAAAGGCAGAACATGTTAACTATTTCACAAATTTATATTAGTTTGTGGTTGGGAGCTATTGATATTTTGTCCCAAAAATATCATTACATATAACACCCTAAGGGATACCCCCTTTGTTTTTAGGAAAAACCCTAAATATTTCAAAAAACTCATCTTTCCCTCACCTTGTGGAATCCAAAACTCTAGATGTAATTTGCACTTGTGTAAATTACCTCATGGGTTTTGAATCTCATAAATTATCGATACCCAAAAACCACAAAATATGGAACTCACTATGCATTTTGAATGTTTCACAATATGCAAAATACATGGTGGGCTTTGGATCCCGCCAAAACTATAACTACCCACTTCCATGGGAACTTCTAGGTGCTTTTAGGACCTCCAACCTTTGTCAAAACTTTCAAGTTCTTCCAACATCTCCAAACTCTATGGGAACTTTTAGGTGATTATAACACCTTCAACCTTTGTGGTTCAGGTGATTCCAATACCTTCAACCTCTACAATAAATTTTAGGTGCATCTAGCACCTCCATCCTCCATGAGAACTTCTACGTGTTTTTAACACCTCTAACCTTGTGGGAAATTTTAGGTGCTTCCATCACCTCCAACCTCCACTATAACTTTTACGAAACTCTATGTGAAAATGTTATTATAGAAATACATGGATCACTATGAAATAATCAAATATAAAAGGAAAATATTGAAGGAACATATCAATATGGAATTTTAGAAGAGAATTATTTGATGTTGAGAAAGAGAAAATATATTTTACACTTTATATTTTTTATAATGTGTAAGTTTCAAAAATCACAAGTGATAATTTCAATTTCCATTTTGACAAGTATAGATTGATAAAAAGTGTAAAATCATGAAGTACAAATTGCACGGTTCATTTTGGTAAAAGTGATAAAGACTTAAAAAGTTGTAAAAGTCTCACTTGATATTTTTAAGTTAGGGTTTTTGCATGGAAAATTAACTTGGAATTATTTTCAAAGTTATATTTTATTTTTGAAAGACTAGTTCTATTTTGGGAGGCTTTTTTACATGAAGATCTATTTTCATCCATTACTAGATGAAGAAGCATTGCATGGAGATCCAACAATCCTAGCCATGCCATACCATGCCAAAAATTATGTCCAACTCATGCATGCCATTTTATAGTCATTCCACAAGTCCCAATCACCACAGATAAAATAACTAACCTCTCTTGCATGGGGGTTTCATATATGCATGATCTTCTTTATTGGGTATTTGAGTTTCAAAAGCTACATGTCTTTTATGATGTATTTTGTATAAAAATGGGTAGACCCTATGGCCCAATCTATATTTTTCTTTGTTAGTTAAATTTTATATATTTTGAATGTATTTACTACAAGATGTAACTTTTAGAGAGAAATAAAGTTGAATTTTTGCATATCTTGTCTTTAGAATCTCTATGTTATGAAAGTTATTTGATTTTATATGGAAGCTTTATCTTTTATTTTAGTTTTAATAAAATTCACCTATGGTATTTTACCCTCTTGATAATATTGTTTAGAATAAAGATCCTTTTGCCTTTTCTGAAAAATAGCTCAAATACTACCTTTAATTTCCAAATTTGCATGTTTGTTCTTAAACTAAATTCAATCTATTTTCTACTTTATTATTTTTTCAATAAATCATCTAGATATATTATAAAATATTTGGTGCAATCACCATATTTTCAATTTTTTGCAAATTTCAATTCTTTAACCCTTTTCCCCATTAAAACCCTAGTATAGGATTCAAAAGCACTAAAGAGCAAGATTTCCATAGAACTAGTATTTTATTAGTTCGGATCAAATTTAGTGAAAGGAATCCAGCCTTCTCTAGATATTATCCTCAAATTACCAAGGTTTCATGGCTTTAGAGGTTTTTAAATTATATCATTAGACACTTGTAAAACAAGCTACAAAATTAAGACAAGTGAAATCCTATGTGATAACTATTTTTGCCATGCCTAGTTGGACCCAAACCTATAGAGAGTTGAAATATTATTGGTGTGTCTTTCTTTTAATCAAATTTTAGAAGCAAACAAGTTATCACTAATGGAAAATTCAAATCAACATCAGTTGGTATGATTAGCCTAAGTGCCTAATCACCATCATTTGGTATGTATCATCATCCATTTGATCAAAATTCATGTTCCTTCATTCCTTATCTTTCATCTCAATTTATCAATATTCATGTATTCACCCCAAGTGGCCCTCAAGATTAAATATACTAGCCTTATAAAAATTTTCTTTTCTCTAGTCAACTAAAAATGAGCCTCAAGGAGATGATGCTTGATTTTGAGAGAAAATGTAGAGAGATTGATGTGGAAAGGGGATATAATATGTTACAAAAAGATATTTTTTATCAAGATTATCTCCATTAATAGGATATGATTGAATAATAAATATATCATAAGGAGTGATTGGCTAGACAAATTATAGCTAAAGAAGAGTAGATGCATCAACTTCTTATGTAGATGCAAAAAATTAAAACTTAGGCTCAACCCACTCAAAGGGAGTCTCCCAAATTCAATATCCCAAGATTCAAGCAAGGTAGACCTTATGAAGTGTCTACTAAGCCTCCTTGTTTTAAAATTACAAGTGTTAGAGATCCCTTTCCTTTGAGAAAGCCTATACCTATGCAAACCCAACCTATCATCCCATACTAGATCCTCTCCTATTCCAATGACCCTAATTGTGTCATACCCTCTTTTCTTAAACCACCCTTTCCCACACCCATTCAATAAAATGAGGATGTGGCCAAATCTTACTCATTCCCGTCATGGAAATCAATTAAAGAGGGTACAAACCATAAAGGGGAAGTGCTAGCTAAGATAATCCAAGAACCAGTTCAAGGAGAAGATGTGTTAGCTCAAATAAATGAGCTTTCCATACCAAAGTTTTAATAATATCCCTCCCTTCCCCAGGAACCACCTAAGAGAGCCTTTAAGGTCCATAGTTAGAAGGATGCTCTCCTAAAATGTAAGCAAGGTGAACTTCTTCACCCTCCCACCATCTCCCTATTGGATAAAGAGCCTTTTTTGCAAAGAATAAAAAAGGAGATTGTAATCAAATTTGAGCCTGAAGAGGAAAACACTCATGTTTATGATGAAGAGATCATGATAGGTAATCCAGTTCATACAAAAGGGGAAGAGTCAGCTTCTAATTAGACTTCTTAGCATGACTTTGGTGATTTAGATCCTAATGGTACTATTGATGCCTTCATACTTGAAGAGGTGTGTATTCAAGTTGTAATTGAGAGAAAAGGGGATTTTGATTTGTTCTAAGAGATTCCATTTGGTGTGGCTATAGATGAAGATGATCAAGGTATAAAGATTGACATAGTAAATTAGTTGGTTGAAGAAAAGAAGGAAATAAAGAACAAGGATGATCAGGATAGAGTATGGAAATAGTTGTACCATGACTTCATAGATTAGGTAGAGGTTTTAAACTAGCCTATGCCTCCTCTAGAACATGAAGATGAACTTTCCATTTAGATTTAAGATGCTGACCAATCTCAAGATGAATTTTTTATTGAAGGCAATACTGATGTCTTCAACAATGAAGAAGAATGGTTAGATCAAAAGCCACAAGAACATGACATTTTGGGCCTGAGGTGGATTGATGAGATACCATATGGATCCTTTGAAATCAATTAAATCAAATATGGTGTTGAAGTTGGCATTTTCCTAGATGACCAAGAGGAAGCTTCCTTCTGGGATGACTTAGAGTTTTTCTACCTAAACCTAGATAGTTAACTAAGTACTAGTTTAAAGGAGCCATCACATGTTATGCTTAATTCAAATCAAAAAATTGAGCCATCAAATGAGGAGGTTGAAGGAGCCCCTACACACCAATTTTTCAAGCCTTGAATAAATGGACTAGTATGTATACATTGGGATATGTTTATCCCACTTCATCCACTTGAGAGCATGACAAGATAATCAACAATCAAGCATCTCAGTTTACCTATTTTGATCTCTCAAAAAGAAGGTGTTTTTCATCCTAGTTTATCACAAGTGATGCTAAATATTTCCCATTTGATCTAGGTGGAAATTACTTGTAGATTTCATCCCTATACATATTAGTTTCTAGGTTTTCCTCTAAGTGCCTTTGTGCACATTGGTTTAGTAGTTTAGTTATGTTTTTCAATAAGTGCTTCTATATAGGTCAAACTCGTTAGGAGTTTTTCCCTTAGGTCATGTTTTTTTTTCTTATTTAGTTGTCTATTTTTTTGTTTTGTTCATGTTTAGGCAAATCCCAATTTGTTATTCCCTAGGTTAGAGTTTTAGCAAAGCAAATTTGACTCCATGCCTAATGTCTTAGAAGGCTACTAGCTTAAAAATGATTAGTAGGAAATCATTACAAAAAATTTACCCAAAATGTTGAGATTTTTGTCCTAAAAATCTCATTAAATATAACACCCTAATGGAAACCCACTTTATTTTTAGTAAAATCCATGAATCCATCAAAAAACCCATCTTTCCCTTTACCTTGTAGAATCCAAAGCTCTAGATGAAATTTGCACTTGTGAAAATTACTTCACAAGTTTTAGATCCCACAAAGAACCCATATCCAAAAATCATAGAATTCAAAACTCACCATGATTTTTTCATGTTTTCACAATGTGCAAAATACATGGTGGGATTTGAATCCTACCATGCACCCATTCGATGGGATGTAGAACTTGGTGTGTAATTTACATATGTTCACAATGTTCAAAGTGCATGATAGTCTCCAGGTCCCACCAAACCTATAACACCCCACTTACATGGGAAATTCCATGTGCTTACATCATCTCCAACCTCTAAGGGATGTTTTAGGTGCTTTCATCAACTCTAACCTTTGTGGTAACTTCCAGGTGCTTCCAACACCTCTAACCTCCATGGGAACTTTTAGGTGCTTCTAACACCTCCAACCTCCATGGAAACTTTTAGGTGCTTCTACCACCTCCAACCTCCATGGTAACTTCTAGGTGCTTCTAACTCCTCTAACCTTCACAAGAACTTTTAGGTGATTCTAGCACCTCCAAATTCTACTAAAAATTCTAGGTGATTTTAGCACCTCCAACCTTCATGGGAAATTTTAGGTGCTTATAGCACTTCCAACCTCTATAAGAAAAGGTTATTATAGTAATAAATGGATCAATATGAAATAATCAGAGATAGAATGAAAATATTGAAGGAATAGATCAACAAGGACTTTAAAAAGAGAACTATTTGATGTTGAGAAAGAGAAAACATATTTTACACTTTATATTATTTATAATGTGGAAGTTGCAAAAATCACAAGTGAAAATTGCACTTTCCATTTTGACAAGTATAGATTGATTAAAAAGTGTAAAATCATGAAGTGCAAATTGCATGATTCATTTTGGTAAAAGTTATAAAGACTTTAAAAGTTTTAAAACTCTCACTTGAGTTTTACAGGTTGAGGTTTTTTCATTGAAAAGTAGCTTGGAATTATTTTCAAAGTTATCTTTTATTTTTGAAATACCAATTCTATTTTGGGTGCATCTTTTGCATTAAGAGCTATTTTCAGCCATTACTAGATAAAGAAGCATTGGATGGAGATCTAGCAGTTCCAGCCACACTATACCATGCCATGTTATGCCAAAGATCATGACCAACTTATGCATGCCATTTTACAGCTACTCCATAACTCCCAATCACCACAAATAGAACTCACCTCTCTTGCATAAGGGTTTCAGATCTACATGATCTTCTTTACTGGGCATTTGAGTTTCAATAACTACATGTATTTAATGACATATTTTGTATAAAAATGGGTAGGCCCCATGTCCAAATCTATATTTTTTACTATTAGTTATATTTTTTTCATTTTTAATGTATTTACTACAAGTTCTAACTTTCAGAGAGAAATAAAGTTGAAGTTTTGCCTTTCTTGTCTTTGGAATCTCTATGTTATGCATATAGCCATCAAATTATTCACCCTAGGACACTCTATGAAGCTCCCTCAATTTTATGAAACATTGAATCATCTCTCAATTTTTTGGGAACTTTTAAAAGAGATGAATCTCTAGGATTGAAAGGGCTAGCTCTCTGAATTCTTCTCTAAGTGTCTACCACCTATCCTAATGCTTGTTCATGAAAAGAGTTAAGAGTTTGCATAAAATGAAAACTATACTAGATAGGTGATCAAACAATATATATCCCATATAATATCATACTTATACTAAGAAATAATGTTTCCCAATACCAATTCCATGTATTGAAGGATCCTAACATAGTGTTTCAATGTGAAGGTAGCATACTTGAGGCAATCAACAAGATACTTGACCTAGGGGAAGATTTCACACCATAGAGACAATTGAATACTTTAAAGAGAGATTAAAACATTCAAAACACTCCACATTACCTATTATCATCATAACTATTTCTTAAACATGAAGGATAAAGAGAGTAAGGATGATACTATCACTTAGTCCACTATACATCACTAACACACTTAGAAAAAATGTTCACAACTCAGAATTGGACTTGTGTTAAATGTTAAAAATAAAATTATAATTTAATTTTATCAAGGATTTACCATACCAAAAAAAATTGGTCCCTTACAATAGTCAAAAATGGCTCAATTTATAGAACTTTGAGGAAGAGAGAGAAAAAGGGAGTCTAAGAGGCACAAGGACAAGTGTTAAAAAGAGAAAGTTATTTCAAATGAGTTTTCATGAAGATATGGGGTGATAAATTAAAAATTAGGAGCAACAAGTGTCTTTTCTAATCATTTATAACTTGTAAAATGTCAAAAAACTCCTTTTGCATAGAAAATTACCTTCCATGATTAGTCTTATAAAACTACCTTATGACTTAAAATAATAAATTTTTATGATGAATCTAAGTAGGATGGATTACTAATAATCCATAACATTAATTTTGGATGCTCCTAACCCTTCCTATCATCTTGTCCATGCATGATCACACTTGGTAGTCTCAAAATAACCCTTTTCCTTTCACCTATAACACTTGGCACTTTTAAACTCTACAAACCTGAAGTTTCATCCATAAAAGATGATAAATTACATGTTTGAGGAGTTATCATACAATAATTTACAATATTTTTACCTTAAAAGGCTCTCAAGATGAATATTCACCATTTCTTCTAAGTCCTCACTAGCTAGCTCACCAAACTGGCTGAAACGAATGAGTTGGAAAGAATACTTATAGTCTTATTAACTTAATATAATGACCATATGGACTTATAATAAGTCCTAATATTTCCTCCAAGAGTTATTTCATCTCTTGAAAGTCCACCATGCCTACACAACACAAAAAATGGTCAAAATAAGCCATGTTTTCCTCTTTTACATATAGTTCCATTCAATATAAGGCCATGGTTGTGATACTCATGGATTTATAAACAAATTATATTCAGTTTTTAGGGTCAAATTAATTAATCTTTATGTACTTTGAGCCTCATTTCTCTATTTGAGTCTTTATGGAGGCTTTACAAGGGTTTTGGAGTGATTTTCATTCTTATCATTCATTCATAGCCATGACATATTGGATTTATAATTAAATTCCAATTATGTACCCTCAAGTACCTCCTTCAACTTCTTTGAAAGTCTCAAGGTCCCATGAAAATCTTGGTGGATGTTTTAAGCATTTGAATTTGACATTCGAGCTCATTTCTTGCTTCCTAGTGGGGTTTAAATGCTTCCTGAGCCACAAATGGATTCTTCGAGACTTTTTTTCCAAAATAAAGGTTGTAAAATTTATATATACACTTTAAAAACTTCCTCCAACCATTATAATGTATTTATAAAATCTTTAAATGGAAATTGACCCATGTTTGTTTTTAAGCCTAGGCCTTGCCAATAGGCCTACCTACCTCTTTGAGATCTTCTTGACCCTCCAATGGTTATATTTTAAATTTAATGAATTTAACACACCAAAAATAACTCTTATAACATGTGTTTATCACTTTGGAAAAAATATATTAGGTTGAAAATGCATATGACTTCCAAATTGGCTTCTAGCCCTAAGGCATTTCTTCACACTTGACTATAACCCTTATTGTGTAAGGTGCCCTATTTTCTCTCAAGACTTATATAAAGTTTTATTATGTTACTCTTATATAACCTTTATTTGTCTTTCTTTTGTCCTTAGATCATCAATTCATCACTTTTCCCCAAAACTATCATTCTTGTGCATGAAGGGACTGCCCCTACTTTGAGACAAAATAGTGAGTATTAGGCCTATTTGTTTATAAAAAATGAGTATTTTATAATACCAAAAGGTTAATAATGATCAATTTTACTAGATTTTTTGGTCCAATTCCCTATTTAGGGGGTCCAACCATCCCAATTTCTTTAAAAAAAGAGGTAGAAAACCTTATTTTTGCATGCTCTTATTCAAACCTCCTCATGAATTCTATTTATAAACCTATTTGATGAATATAAGGTGTTTATAAATTTTCATTACCTTAATTTCATGCTTTTGGAAAATATGGATCTACTCAAAACATCTTTCCTAAGTGGAATCCCCAAATTCATCTCTTAGAACAAGGCTTTCTCAACCCTACCTGTATGGACTGAGCCTATTTTACTTACGAGAAAAGTGTCTTGGGTGGCTTGAGAATGTATTTTTAATTTCATATACTTAATTATAGAATGGGGATTCCATATTATACTATATGAAACTTCTCTTTTTCTCCCTGGGCATCAAATTCTCACATGTTTTTCTCTTGCTTAAGACCCTGTGTAACTGTGATAGTGAATATGAGACTCTTTCTATGTGACTTTCTTTGCAGGTTACAATAAAGGTTTAAAATTTATATATATATATATATATATATATATATATATATATATATATATATTCCTTTGAATCACATCCATATTCCAATGTGAACCATATTTCAAACTTAACATCTTGGCCTGCCAGGCCTCCCAATTGCTCACTATCCTTTTGGATTGAGACAGTCCCAGGACCCTACCTGTAGGTGAGTTTAGGGTGATAGTAGCATGATGTTGACCTAAATTCATTTATTATCTAGAGGTCAGTAATGTGTCTCATGAAAAACTATCATTCTTGATCTCCAAGGTTATTGAGGTCCCTCTCAGCTCTTTCCAAGGCCTTCTTGATTCTCCCATCATCTCCTATCTTCTCCTCAGATGCCAATAGTAGGCCCATGATATCTTTATTATCAAACCATATCTTCCCTTGAGCCTAGTTTCTCACATCCTACATGAATTGAGAAGTTCTATGCTTGAACTCCTCATTAGTGATAGGGCTCAAAGGATTAAGTGAAGTGGGATACTTGATTAAGCTATCTAGTATGTGTACCATCTTGTCTTCCTACTATTTGAGGTATTTTTAAATGTCCTCCATCTATTTGTACCAAATACTTAGTGATTTTATTTTTCCCATCCATATAACCGTAGCCATATTTAAATGGGTTAGGCTGACTATCTTGAATTCAAGGACTTAATTCTTGGTCAAGGCTTTGATCAAGTCTTTCAATTGATAGATTTAATCCTAATATCAACCAAATTGGTTTATAGTCATAGAATTTGTTTATTTACTACCTATTGCCTAAATAATTCAATCATGGTGTCCTCATATAGCTTGAATCTATATTTTTGGATAGACAAGATGGTAGTATCTTCTAAATTTTGTTTTATTTGAAGATGCGCTTGACCATTATAGTAGAGCTTCTTTACAAGCATTTTCTCCTCTTGTGATGGGATCCTAGTTCTTAATGGTCAAAATGATCTCAACTAATTATTGTCCCTTTTATTTAGAGCTATGACATCAAATTGTGTGTCTTTAAAAACCCTCCCTTCTATATCTAAAGTTATATAGAACTACACATCTTTTTGTAAAACATATTTTTGGGCTACCATGGCTGTGGGCTTATCTAGATTATTTTCTAGTGGTTTGTAGTTTAATTTTGGATTGAATTATCCTTACACAAGTGATAATCAACCTTTTTGGCTTGATTATAATGAACACAAGGTTGAACTAGGGTTTTTGTACTTGGGATTTATTAAATGTTTTTACATTACTTTAATGGGGACATCTATTTGAACTTGTGCATGCTTCATGACTTAGATCCCAATTGGATTGCATACGTATACCCTTGCATTTCCCGAGTCTACAAAATCTTTAATTTGGCATATTATACTTATGTGGATCTGATGTGGCATCACTGTGGCATCCCTATGGCATTTTCACTGCATTTTGATTATTAATTTTTTAAAAAGTGACCATTGCCTTTTGAAAATTCCACCTTGATCTCACACACCGTTGGATCCTCCTTGAAATGATCCATATAGACCATCAATCTCAATCTGAAAATTCAAACACCATTGGATGATAGCTATGTTATCCATGGTTATGACACTTTTCACTTTTGCATTCACTCTAAGCTTTATTGAAATGTTAACATTGATCTCACACCTTTTATCTTATTTACATGGATAAATCATGCCTAATCAATATTGATCTACTTATTTATACCTCTTTCTCTATAGATCATTGATCAAAATGTGTATGCTCATCTATGTACCATCAATATTTGAAATATGCTTGATCTTTAATTTATGGCCCATGTCTATGCCATTTGTCATCTTTACATTATTCCTCAGGTGTTTTGACCTTTCAACATTTTCTATGCACCATTTTATCATCTTCATCTGAGCAAATTTTCTTATTTGGATCTTGATCTAAGGGGTGAAATTCCATTGGCTACTCCATTTTATTTGGCCAAGATTATGACACTTGTCACTTTCTCATTTGTTTTGGGGCTTCATTTATGTTTTGACTCGATACATGCCATTAGATAATCCTTCCCAAGAAAACTTGTAGCATTGATCTTTGGAAGATGTTTGAAATTTAGCTTAGGGTTGGGGCTCTGTCTTTAATGTTGCACCATTAGATCTCAATCGCCTGAGCAAACATGAACCATTGATCATACAGATGAAAATGATGTTCAAGTCAATGCTCAAGAAAATAAATAACTTAACATAATGTTTTTGGACTATTATTTTATTTTGTGTTAATAAATGTGATAAAACCTTAGGTTAAAATATTTAAGCCAAATTTTGAGACATAATAAAGGGGACCTCGTGAATAATAAAATGCATAGCATATAGTTTTAACCTAATGTTTGTTGTATTAATAAATACAACAAACTTTAAGGTAAAGATTTTAGGCTAAGTATATAGTAAAAGAGACCATTCATTTAGTTATACCATGTGGAAATAAAAGGGACCAATTAGGATTAGGAAAATAAAAAGACCAAACATAAAAATTTTAGACTAAGGTTTGGTCATGTTAATACACACAACTAAACCTTAGGATAAAAATTGAACTATGTCCATGAAATGATAAATCATTATCATGTAAATTTTTCCCACCAAATTTGAATTTGATTCATAGGGACCTAAACTAGGTAATTTGAATGATGGTTTCAAGATAATTTTAGTTTGATTTTCAATAGACCAAAGGCTAGTAAAAGGCCAAAAATCATGAAACCCGAACATTACCCATTCCAAATAGACTCGATTGGTACTGCAACCTAAAACATAAAGATCCAATGTTATCAAATTTAGTAAATACTAAATCAGAATTATGAAAACATATTCCAAGCAAACAAGGTGTGAATGATCTTAAAATAAAGACATTGTGTAAGCACGCTAGTGGTACTCTAATAAAGTAAATTTTCAATTTTAAGGTACAAATTTGCACAATTTGAAATAAGGGCCCCCATTGTTTAGAAATGAGATTATGTTGACATCAAAATTCAATATCCACCCAAAGATTTATGAGTAGAAAAGGAACTCATTCAATATCCCAAGCACCATGGAGGAGTCTAAAATTGTTGCAAGCTACCAAAGAGCATGTTTTGACCAATTTTGCATTTTTGAGCTCATAAGTCCATGAAATGACCTAAAATCACTTGGAAACCATCTAGAACATGTAGGGGACTCTCTTAATATCATGTTTGACCTATTTTATAGAATAAATTGGCATGTGTGGGTGTTTAAGAGTCCTAAAATGGCCTTGGGAGTAGGTTCTTGAAAAAAATGGTTGAAAATAGATAAAGCTTGGAACCCTCCATCAATGAAGTCCAAGAGTTTTGCATTGAAGGTTTAATGGTGTGTTTTTCAAGTTGGGGGAGCAAACATGAGATAATAAAAAAATATAAAATCAAAATTAAAACAATCAAACATAACCTTTAGGGTCAGTTACAAGCATAAAGTGCTAAGATGACTAACCATCATGTCAAGTGACTTCTAGAAGCTAAGCATAATAAGGCATATAAGTGTAAGTGGAATACATATTTGGGGAGTTAAGGAACACTGATGGAGAATTTAATGAATTATCTAGATATTTTTATATTTCTCACAAGCATTAATTGAAGCATTAAATGATATTTCTAGTCTTTGAAGACTTTTCTCAAACCTAATGGAGTGCGGCATCATCTTCCTCAAAGTGTTTTATGTCTTCTAGTGCCTTTTTATGCCAATGAGAAGGATTGAAGACCCTTTTGACCTTTTAAGGTTAATTTGATGAGGGAGTATTAGTGATTCATTAATCATAATTTTTTTGAAACTCTAAGGAAGGTGGTTGAGCTTCATTTATTAAATTTTGAGAGCTTTCTTCTCCTCTCTCTCCCATTTTCCCTATATCTCCCATTTCTTCATAATTTTTAATATACTCTCATTTAACAAGACAAAACCCTATAAATTTTTTTAAGAACTAAATTTTGAAGAAATAAGACTATTATTTCACTTATCTCTTTACCTTTAACTTGTACTTAGTAAGCTTGTACATGATGAATTTGTAAAGAAGTGTTCTTCCATGTTTATTGTCCTTATTTATTTCCTCTTTTTAGGTGTTTTCAAGTTATTTTCAGGTGTGAACTTGTGTTTTTATGAAATTAATAGATTATTAGTGTGAGTTTTATAACCCCTCTTTGCTTCATCTCTTTCTTAGTGAGCCTAGTTTTAGAAATACTGATGAAAATTGGATGGTTTAGGAGATTGTGAGAGCAAAGGTTGTCTTTATACTGAATTAGTGATTTTTTCAAGATTATTATAGTGTCATTTAATTTGGTGGATCACTAATTTAATGATCCATTCCATAACCCATTTTATCCATTTTCCAAGTAGAAATATCAATTTAGGTGATCTACCAAGAGTAAGTTGGCCTTCTTTGGAGGCTCAACCTCATTACAAGATATGCATAGCCTGACGTTTCTCCAATAGTATAGATATGAGTGAGAGAGCTTGAATAACCCTCTCACAAGGTGAAATTATATGCTACAACAATTTATGGCATGCTCAATGAGACTACATTTGAAGATGATTGATTAATATTGATGATGGTCTTGATCCATTTGCAATGGTTGTTACATCCACACCCTCAGCATTTGATAACTCTAATGAACACTCAAGATTTTTGTGGTAAAACATTACCTATTATTCATGTTAAACGTGAAGACAAGATCAAATTTCATAGGTATTCATTTTGAATTTATTAAATTACCTTTTAAATTAGAAAAAATATTGATGTTTTCTAAAACACATCCCTACTTGGGACAATTTCCTCCTAAACCATTTTCCAAGTCTACCTTCACAAGAAGATCCTTGTTAGCCCCGTTCACTACCATGGTTACCCCTAGAGATTTTCCTTTTATGGATTTAAATGGTCAAAGTCATTTAGACATCAATTATTATAAAACTATTCTAGTGGTAACCCTTAAGAGTATGGCTTACTTCACATGAGATAATTCTATAACCCCTTCCGAACACATCAAAGATATAGCCAACTTTTGCAATATCCATGACAATAATGAATAAAATGTGGTTATCAGGTTTTTGGTGATGCATTTCAAGGGAAATACTTAGAATAGTATAGGAACCTTGATCCTAAATCCATCATAACATACAACCAGTTATGTGATACTTTGTGAGAGAGGTTTGAAGACAAGAATGACCACTTGTCACTAGTAGAATAATTGAATACAATGAAGAGAACTCATCAAGAGGTTATGAAATATTTAAATTAGAGGTTTCAAAAGACATGGGATAGGATTTCAATCCTTATTAGTCCCACTCCTAACTATTATTTCCTCTACTATCTAAGATATCTCAATAGTGGCATTGTAGTGATGATACAGTCCATGGGGGGAGACACACTACCAATTTCTTATGAATTGGAAATCAAAGCAGAGAATAGCCTAATGCAAGATGGAAATCTCATCCCTAAGACACATAATTCCTTTTTTATTTAGACTAATACACTTCTTATCATTATTACTCCCCTTATTATCATTCCTCTTTTTACAACACTTGTTGTCATACCTACACCAAAATAAGATAAGGCTTCAACTAGTTAGTCTAGTGACTCCCAAGAGCACACAAACTTCAAAGAGATCAAGAGTATGTTTCAAACATTAAGAAATGAATTGGTGAATTTGAAGAGGAAAAAAGCTTAATATAATAGGCCTTATCAACCCCAACAGTCTTATCAAGATAATTGGCCACCCATCAAGGGAAATTTCCAAGGACAAGGACAAGAGTAGCCCAACTATATTAGGCAAAACAATTACAATACTAATATTTCATGTGATTCCAATACCTTAGTCCCTATTTAGAATAACATTTATCAATAAGGTAAGGGTACTATTCCTTAGAATCAATCATTAAATCAATCCATTATGCCAAACATTGAGTTTAATTAGGTTTTCAATGATCAGTGGTAGTAGGGTGCTAGTTATGGATTCAATCAAAATCTCATGCTCAAAATATATAAGTGACTATGATGACAGAACCATAAGATCCTTACCAAATCCAAAGGCCTAGTGAAGGACCAAACTAATTGGGTGATAAAATGGTTAACTATGAATAAGAAGAGTGTTATGCTTTTAATCAGTAGGCTAGTTATAGCTAAACAAACATCCTTATGACAACCAACCCAAGGTTTAAGAGAAGGAACACGAGGGAAACCAAGAATTAGTTAAATATCCTCTTATTATTAATCCATTATTATCAAATCCATATGAGCCTACTGCTGCCCAAAAATTCCAAAAAATTAGAACCAAGGAAACACTTTTGTACCCCAAAAATCATAGGTTTAAAGCACAGTTTTGTCTACCAAAGCAAAAACAAAGGTTGATGGTTTGCACATCAACATTGTTGAGAAAATGAATATTTAAAATTTGAGTGTTCTAATTTGGGACATTCTCTTTATGCCTAGTTAAGTGGATCTCCTTCAAGATGGTTTGTCAAAGATCAATATTTTTGAGAAGTTGCCAAGCAAGAAGAATGTAGTTATCACTAATGCAACCAAAGGAAATGAATGATAATGAAAAACGTGGTCAAACCTCCTCCCTTTTAAATTTTAATAATCATTAGAAACTCTTTGGTTTAAAAATACATGGTAGAAAATAGAGAAAGTAATTCAATAATATCAAAGTCAATAGCAAATTAACTTGGTTTGAATTATGGATCCTAGGCTAAAAGGGTGTTATAGCTTGATGGATCTGTTACCAAACCAATTGGTATTAATAGAGGTCCAAACTTAACCCTCCATGCTTATCCTATTTTTTTATTGTATCAAGATGTGGTAGTTCTAGAGGTTCCTCCCCACTTTGATTTATGCTTATCTAGAGACTTCATAGCCCAAATTAGGTGTTACCTAACAAAAAATTGGTCCTATATGGATTTAGGACAAGGTATGGGGCCAAGGTGTCTATCAAGGTTTAACCTATTTCCCAATTTCACATTGACCCTTTTAGGCCAAGTAGCCCAAACATAAATTATACCATTCTATATGAATATGACCACCTTGTTGATCAATAACTAAAAACTCATCCTGAGGGGACACCTAATATGTTCTTAGATGAGTAATGGAGTAAAATTCACTACTTGATCCTTTGGGAGGTGTTGAATAAATAAACATGGGATTTATTGCTTTCATAAAGGGAATGAATTCATTGCATCCCTCACTAGCCCACAAGAGGATACTAGTGGATTATAGAAGATGTTATTTGATGGCTCAAGGAATAAGTACAGAGTAGGTATAGGTGTAATGCTAATATCTCCCTCTAATGATAAATAATTTTAATCGTATATTTTCCAATTTAGTTATTCTTTCAATACAACTATATATGAGGGCCTCATCCATACTTTTTAGTGGGATAATAAGAGGGGGATAAAGCAATTAAAGGTGTATGGGGAGAGTGAGTTGATAGTACATTAGGTGAGAGGTCAATAAATAACCAAGAACCCCTTAATGAGGTCTTACAAACATAGAGTGTGGGACCTACTTGAATACTTTGAATCCTTCAATATCCAAGTAGTGCCAAGAGAACAAAATCAACATGTTGATGGATTTTTAGTAGTAGTGGATGATTTTGAATTCCCAAATGATTTGAAGAGGTCTAAAATAGAGCCACATGTAAAATTAATAGTGAGACCATCACTTCCAAATAATGAAGCTCATTGAAAAGTCTGATACTGATAAGCAGATTGCTTGTTTTTTACAACAAAATGTAGAATTTTCCTCAACAAACCAAAGTAGACTTTAATAGTAGTATGATGACCATATTGTTCAACTAATGTAAAATAAACTTCCTAAAGGTTTTGTCACCCTTAAGGGTCTTTTCCATTAAGGAGATCACATGAGGAAGGACAAGGTAGTTATGTCTAATTATGAATAAAACTATGAGAGAGTCCTCATATTCAAGGATAAGATTCTATAGCTTGGAAAGGTGATAGATGAGGCTGAAAAACATGCATTTGTTGAACTTTAGGGAATAATTTTATATCTTTACTTGGGAGTACAATGATCTAATACGTTTTAACCCCAAGCTATCCAAACACACCATAGAGTTGGAGGCCAATGCCAAACCTATTAGAAAAAATCAAAGGCCAATCATCCCAAAGGTTGAAGACCTAATTAGAAAAGAGTTAACTAAGTTGACTGAGTCTAATATCATTTTTTCTATCAAGTATTCTTCATAGGCAACAAACCTAGTACCTATGAGAAAGAAGAATGGTGAGATCCAATTATGTGTGGACTTCAAAGATTTGAATAGGGTATATTTCAAATACCATTAATCCTTGCAATTTATAGAATAACTCCTTAAAATGGTTTCTATTTTAGAACATTTCTCTCTATTATATGGGTACTTATGGTACAACTAGGTGCTAGTTAGAGAAAAAGACCAATACAAGACTACCTTCACCTCAAAGTATGGCACCTATGCTTATCATAAGATGTTTTTTGGCCTCTTAAATTCTATATCTAAATTTAAAAAGTCCATGGATATGGATTTCTAAGGTTTGCTCAATCATATGGTGCTTGTGTACTTGTATGACATAATAATATTTTTCAAGAAGGCTAGTGAACACTTGGACCACTTGAAACTTATATTTGGAAGGTGTAGAGAGTATGGGATTTCATTGAATCCCATAAAGTGTTTGTTTATTGTCCATGAATGAAAAATATTGGGGCATATTATCTCAAAGTAAGGACTATCCATTGATCCTAATATAACAAGTTCAATCCTTGAATTGTCTTTGCACAAGGATAAAAAAGGACATCAAAGTTTCATTGAAAAGATAAACTTTGTAAGAAGGTTTATACCTAGTTTTATAAGCCTAGTTAAACCTATCATTTATATGTTGAAGAAGAATCAAGTGTTCACTTGGTTAAGAAAAGGCAAAGTAGGATTTGAATCTATTGTTGGCTAACAGATTTGTCCTTATATAAAGATATTTTATTTTAACTCCATATTCTTCTCTCAAGAACAAATAAGTTAAACAACAAATGGGTGAACTATCAAGATTAGTTCCCCTCTGAATCAAGGTATAACTCCCTTTAATATTTTCAATGAATTTAAATATTTAGATACACTTTTAACCAGAAAGTGTTTAAAGGCAGAATAATATCCATACATCATTATGTTATGAATACAAGATTTTATAATAGTAATAGGTAATAAAATACATATATTCTTTTTTCAATAATAATTAAATAGATAAATGTATATATGTTGAACCAGTAAATAATAAAACACACATAATAGATTGTCTAATGGAAAACTAATTACTATATGAAGGAAGACTTCACACAAAAAATCCACTTTCAAATACTCAAACTCACAAATTTAAGTACTCAATAATTAATTCTTATTTCCATTCACAGATGAAAAATGTTTCAGACAAACATCACTTATATTTGTAAAAACAATGGTCCAATTCTAGAATTTCCAACTCTTTCCATTTTTTTATATCCCCATCTTTTTTTACAATGAAATATATATATCGTTGCCTTAACCAATCCATTTTTAAAACTAAACTAGAGTTAAAGTAAATCTGACCCATATGGGATTTAGTTTTTAAAAATTCAATAAAGATCAAGTTCTAAATAGAAAAGTAATTAAATAAATGAATAAAAGAGACTATGTAAGTAAAAAAAATCCTTGTTGAAGTGATGGACTAGGATATCTAGATTTGCTATGTTCGGTGGGGTAGACACATTGAGCTTTCCAGTCCTAAAATGCTGTAATGAACTCCTAAATTTTAGAAATATTGGGAATGCTAACGTGTTATATCCTTGCCTTCCAGCTCTAAATTTTTCCCATATTTTTTGTGTGTTTTAGGAGTATGTTGATATAGTGACAAAGAAGTGACTCTACCCTTGAAATTTTAGAGAAGTTTTTAGTTGATAAGCTGTCACTTTATTTAATGAAGTTAATCTTTTCCCTAAAGGACTGAATCACAACATTGATGTCCTTCTCTAGTTTTCCATTGTATTTTATGTAATTGATATCAATGCTCTATAGATCATGCTGTAATGAATGAATAAATTTAGTTATTTCTTTGATAATTTTTTGTGATTTCTAATCATCCTTGTTTGGATACTGAATTTCTCCATTCAACATTTTTCTTACTTGCATATAATATATCTTCATCCAGTTCTGTCAAGTTCTTTTTTGACAAAAACTTTGTTATCCCATATTTTTGCACTTCATCAATATGATTCATCATGCTCATCATTTTCCTTCCTCTTTTATCCACATAGCATTCTGAGTCTTTAAATATTCAATAGTGATTGCGGTTAGATCATATACATTCTTCAATTTATTAATGTATTCTATACCTTTTAGGATGATGCCATCTAACCAATTATCAAATACTCTAGTAATAATTTTGCCTCTGTGTATTTAATCCAACATTCATGAGATTTTAGATCAAAAGACATGGGAATTTTGGAAATTGGTTGTGGATCTATACTATGAATGGTGTCAATATACTCTACCATTGAGCACACAATTTTTTTTAACTCTATTTTATCCTTTTCAGTTTTGCTAAATATCCTTTTAGTAGATGATTCTAGATAATACACATTAGCAGCACGTGATGCATTCCCAAGGTCTACCTTTTCAACTGTAAAATTCTAAATAATAAGATCTTGAAATTCTTCATTGGTTTTTGGCTAAGTGATTTCTACATTCCATTTCCCTATGTTTGGGTCAACATCTACCCTAGATGTCATATTTAACTTTTTAGATTTAGGAGATTTCCATAAACACTTGCTCACCATATCTTCTAAGGGTAAGGAAAATGGAACTACTTTCCTTTTATGACTAATTGAACTTTCCAACCATTTAGGTGCAGAAGCTGAGGCTTCTCTATTAGGATTCAATTGATCAAAAGGTATAGTTGAAATAATCATCAATTTAATATAATCAAAAGGAATCACTATCTATTTATTTATACTAACCTCTTCCTCCATTGGTGAATTAGATTATTTATCACCTTTGATTTCTCTTAAATACTCTTTAGAATTCAAATCCACAATCACTTTTTCATAAATTTGATTCTTCTTCTTGCTTTGAGTCCTTGACCTAGTGGCACGAGGAGGCAGGGTAGTTACAAGGGTCTTCTCAGATTATTTAATGATAGGGTCCCTTCTAATTTTTGACTTAGAAGTACATACATCACATATAGCAATAGGCTAGTTATATGAGCTTATTAAGAATGGAGATTTAATTATTGTTGTACATTACTCTAAAACTATGTTTTGAGCTCCTCCTACTTTTTTCTCTCTCAGCCATTTTTCAGTTCTCCTTGTCATTGGAAGGGTCTTGACCTCAATTCTATCTTCCTCACTTTTCTCCCAATCAATTTCTAGAATAGGTGATTGTTTTATTTTCTCAAATTTTGGATCAATCACCTATTCATAATTGTTAACAATTCTATAAATGTCCATGTTTAATTTAAGAGTAATTATCTTCCCTAGGGAAAACTTGGACCATAGTCTCTTTTTTACTTCAAATTCATTTGAACAATCCTCCCAATAATCCTCTAATTGAGGAATATGTGAAAATCCTATTCCAAGGTCCAAATTATCTCTGGAAAAAACTTTGCTGTCAAATTGTGGTCTAGTTGTGAAGTATTGAAAATTGAATCTCTTAAGATCTAATTATAAATTCAAAGCATTAGATGTTATTTTGCATGAATAACATCTATGTTCAATAGGAAAAGATATACCATATTTATTCTTCATTGGGAATTTTTTATCTACATGTGTTAATTGTTTACAGACTTCTATTAGCATAAATCGGTCAAAAACATACCTGGGTAACCTTAAGGGTTCACAATCAAAACCCCCAACTCTAATATAAGTGAACCTAGAAAACTGAATGAAGAAACTACCATAGATACAAATTAACTACATATCTTCATAAGACAACCTCTTATTAATGTTATTTGACAATTCAAAAGTCATTTTCTTAGAAAAAAACATCATTGACCCTCCTGTAATCCTCATAGCATTTATGCATTTGTAACTATAAGCAATAATCATAAATTTTACTATCTTTAGCCAAGGGTGTATGAAGTAACCCTATCCATTGTCTCGTAGAAGCTAGGTAGTAGAGGTATGAAGACATATAAAATTCTCTATTTCCTAAACAATTACTTAAACCCTGATGCAAACATTTAGCTATAATTTTTGCCCAATCCAAATATTGTTCTCCTTGAATGATCACTTTCCTGAAGAAGTACATCTAGTCTTCCCAATAATAAGCATGAGAATTGCCTTTTATTCTGTGTAATAATACCATGATATCTTGTACTTCTAGAATCATATGATTTCTTGTTACTGTCTTAGGCAATCTTAAACCTCATTTTTGGAATTTTAAAAGCCAATTCTTCACAATCATGCTTTTGTAAATTGCTTTCTCCATTGAAAAGTAGCCATAAGAAGAAGTAATACTAAGGTTAGAGTATGGCTCCTTGGGAGAGATTCTCATCACAGACATTAGGGTTTGTCTATTGATATGTAATAGGACATTACCATATGTAGTTTTGATGCACCTATTTTGAGGTTCATATATATTCATGCATTTAAGGACCAATTCAAGGCATTGTATAGCCATGGGAAAGGCCGCAGCTTCAACTAGGCCACTTTTTACTATTTTCTACATCATAGGATTTGACAGATGATTTCTATCCCTTTCCTTGAAATCTTCCAAATCATATTGGATTAGAGAGGTGTCCCCAATTTTAGGTAGAGAACATATGAGACTAGTGTAATGCTCATAATCAAGACAAGTAGATTTCATGGCTATAGGTCAGTGAATATAATGAAAAGAGAAAGTTTTGAATTTTTAAATAATGTTGCAAACTCAAAAGGATCTTTCTTTCCAACCAAGTAGAGGAGACAACTTACAATAAGAGTGAAACTCACCTTAAATTTATCTGAAATAACTATAGATTAAAGCAATTAAATATCTTATATCACTTGTGTTGTTCTCCTTTGTATCACCCAGTATGCTTGTTTGTTGAATTTGAATTATTTTCTCTCAATGTATATATTAACTAGATAAAATGATTAAATTGAGACAATGCATGTTAAACATGCTTGATAAGACATGCATTATGACATATGCATTAATGGCAAGCATATCTTACACATGATTTTAATGAGTAATGATTATCTGTAACCTCGTGAAAATTCAAAATTTTCCACTTTATAGTGAGTTTTGGATATATTTTCCTCTAAATCTACCATTAATTTTAACTTGAGAAATCCTCAGGGTGAGATAAGAATATAGCTGTTGAACCATTGAAAACAAACCACATAGACTGACCAATAGTCACATGATCTTTCTAGAAACTTTGGACTTTGATAGAACTGTTGAAATTTTTGGACATTGAATTGTTGAACTTTTGAACTTCAAAAAAGGGTTCAATTTCAATCATAAGGTTCAAAGACATAAATAAAATACAAAGGAATAGTGCATTTTGAGAAACATTGAACCATTGAACTTTGCTATGCAGGTTCAAGTGATACCTTCAAGTGGTAGGTTCAAGCGATAGGTTCAAGCGGTGTATTAATTTATACAAGGGAATGAGTGAATATGACTCTTTGTAAAACATCAAGTATTGAATTCTTGAACTGGTGAACCTTTGAACCATTGAACTTTTGAACTTCAAAAAAGGGTTCAAGTTTAACTAGAAGGTTCAAAGTCATAATTAAAATACACAAAGGGATAAACAGTTCACTTTTGATAACCTATTGAACCATTAAACTCATTGAACTTGTTGAACTCTAATAAAGGTTCAAGTTTAAAGGTTTAATTCTTTTAGAAATTTCACACAAAGGAAGTGATAGGTGGGTGAACTTATTTTATAATAAAATTCACAAAAAATTGATTAAAGGTGACTCAAAAACTAACATTGGCTCTGACTAGGGACTGTATTTTATGGAAAAATGCATAGAACTCAAAAAATCTAGTTACATAGAGAAACAAAAATGAAAGAAAAGGAGAAAGACAAACCAAAAATGGGAAAGGAAAACACAAACACAACAAGAAAAGAAAAGCTTATGTATAAAATACAAGATACCTTTTTCATAGTTGATACAACTTGAGATCCTATTTATTATAGGACAGGGGTAAAATGGCTCCATCTAGATATTCTAATTTAAAAGAATTAGGACCAAGTACCTGATGAATTTTGAAAGGTCATTTCCAAAGTGAATCAAATTTATGATGTGCTCCTTTAGGTTCTCTCCTTCTATCCCATAGCAATACTTCATCTCCTTCCATGAACTTTTTGGGTCTAGTTTTTTGCTCAAAAATATTTTTAACAGTAGCTTGATGAGCAGTAATATGATCAACTAGTTCATTCCTCTCTTCTTCAATCTTAGTTAAATACATAACTCTTTTTTCTAAAGAGTCTTGAAAGTACTAATCTTTAATAACATTTCATAATCTAGCTGCAGATAATTCCAGAGGTAATGATAGATGTGCTCCTATTCCATAAACCAACTCAAATAGTGCCATTCTAATTGCTCTTTTTGGGGTTACCCTACCTGCCCAAAGTGCTTCATATAGTTTTTTATGCCAATCTCTCAGGTTATCACTCACCAATTTATTTATGATGGCTATTAAATTTTTATCACTAGACTCTGCTTGTCCATTTCTTTGAGGGTAATAATCTGATGAGTGAGAAAGAGAAGTTCTATGTTTATAGCAGAATGAAGTAAGTTCCATTGAATAAAAATTGGTAGCATTATCTGCCACAACCTTTTGAGGAACACCAAAACATACCAGTATATTTTCTTTAAGACAATCACATACCACTTCTGAAGTAGTTCTCTTCACAGGGATCACTTTAACCCATTTCATAAAATAATTAGTTGCTATTAGAATATGTGTATGACTAGAACTCGAAGGAGGTGAAAGAGGACTAATGAAGTATAATCCCCACTATTTGAAAGGTTCTTCAATAATGACAAGTCTCAGAGGTAATGTTGTAAGTTGTGGTCTTCCTAAGGACAATTTTCATTTTTCACAGTTAGCTACCCATTTATATGCATCTTTGAAGATACCTGGCCAATAATAACAATTTTTTAGGATTTTGAAAGTTGTGATTGATGAAGAAAAATGTCCACCACAGGCTTCATTATGAAAAACTTCCAATAATTTTCAATGTTGTTCTTTATCTACACATCTCATAAAGGTTCCATCTAATCCCTTTTTGTATAGGACATCACCCCATATCACATATTTTGTTGATTTTAACTTTAGATTCCTTTTCTCCTTCAGGGATAAATGACTGGGATAGTCTCCATAAGTAAGATAGTGTGCCACATTTAGGAACCAGGGATATTATAAGCTCACCAATAAGACAATAGGGAATTCATCTTCTTCTTCTTTACCTTCACCTATCAATTTGCATAAACCTTAACCTCTAACTAATTTGGTTGGCTTAATCTCTAGATCATATTCTTGAATTTTAGCAACCCATGTTGCTCTATTGTTCATCCCAACCTCTTTCTAAGTTAGAATGCTTTTCATAGCTAAACTAGGAACAAATACAACTGAATGAGAATGAAGTATATAATATCTGAATTGTTTAACAGCCTTCATTATAGCAAAAGCTTGTTTCTCAGCCAAACAATATTTAAGTTCATGTTCATTGAGAGGAACACTCATAAAGGCTATTGGGGCTTCTACATTTACTTCTTTTTCTATAATAAGATGCTAGACATGGTATGTTCTGAAGCATAGTAGTAAATAACAAAATCTTTTTGAAAATTAGGATTTACCAAAGTAGGTGTTTGTGAAATTGCTTCCTTTATATCTTCAAATGATTTTTTAGCAGCTTCATTCCATTTGAATACTTGTTTTTCACTCATCATCCCCATAATGTGTTTCATAATTTCAACAAAATTAGGAATGAACCTTCTAAGAAAATTAATCTGACCAAATAAAGAATTAACTCTAGTCCTAATAGAAGGAAGACTTAACTGTTGTATTGCTTTAACTCTTTCTGAGTCAATTTTGATTCCACCTTTTGAAACTAGGTGTCCTAATAATTTCCCTTCTATAACATAGAAAACTAATTTCTTAGGATTAAGAGATATCCCATGACTCAAGAATATTTACAAGATAGTCTCCAGATCTTTCAGATGATCTTCTCTTTTTCTAGAGAAAATAGTCAAATCATCAAGATAGATAACAATAATTCTATCTTTCAAATCTTTAAAGGATGAATCCATCACCCATTGAAAAGTTACACCAACATTAATTAGGCTGAAGGGCATATGGTTATAAGCAAAAGTTCCATGATGTGTAGTGAAAGTAGTTTTATGTTCGTCAGCTGCAACTACACTTATCTAATTATAACCTGAGAACCCATCTAGCATGGACATCATTCCTAACCTAGCAACAATTTGCAAGATGTGATCCATCATAAGCAAGGGATAATTATCTTTTAAACTGGCTTGATTCAAATTCTTGAAGTCAACATAGATTCTTATTTCTCCATTATTTTTGTGCACTAGAACAATGTTCACCACCTAGGTAGAGTGATGAATTGGATAAATAATCCTATCCTTTAGCATCTTGTCAATCTCTTTAAATATATCTTTAGCAACTTATGGGTTATAATTTCTCAGTTTCTGCCTAAAAGGAGTTGCATTTTCTTTCAAAGGAATATGATGCTGAAACTATCCACGTCTAAAATCTTTGAGGTCATCATAACACCAAGAAAAGACATCCTTATACTTAATCAATAGATTAATTAATTCATTTTTCTCCTCTGGTGAACAACACTTACCAATGGAGATCCATTTAGGGTCAATTTCACTTCCAATGTTGATTTTCTCATAATCCTCTATTTGTTAGCATTCTGGACAAGTTTGCCTTTAGTATATTCATCTTGTCTAGTGAACAAATGTTCTAGAGAGACCAATCCTTTATGGATTTTTTTTCATTTTAATTTAATTACATCATATCTTGGATTAATCCTTGGATCAGGAGTGAAATATTTAATTTATGTTTTTGAACCTTCAAAATAAGTCCCCAAGAATATATCAACATTCTCTAAAAAAATTTTGATATATTTATTATTCTCAATAACTTGCTAATTTTTAGCATTATCTGGGACATTAGGATAATATATTAATTCTATTCTATATGAATCTTTTTCAAAATCAGGGTGTGGGAGAAGAAGAGAAGCTGATACTGTGAGAGAATCTGCTTGAGTGTTCTAGTCTCTATGAATAGCCTTAATAGAAAAGGCATCAAAATATTCTATCTCATCCTAAACTCTATTTTTGTAATCTCTTAATCTATCATTTTTAACTGAGAAAATGCTTCTCACTTGTTTGACAACTAATTCAACATCTCCTTTTGCCTTGAGTATTTTTATACCTTTTCCTTTAGCTTCATTTAACCCAAGCAATAAAGCTTCATATTCTATAGTATTATTAATATTTTTAAACTCTAGCTTGAAAGAGTAAGAAAAAGTTTCACCTTTAGGTGAGATCAACACAACTCTTGCTCTTGAACCAATAGCAACACAACTACCATCAAATTCCATGGTTCATAGATCATCTGAATGAAGAGACTTTGGTATAAATTCTTCCTTTGAATCTTTAGAGGAGAGAAAATAGTTACCTAATTCACATTCTTCAAACAAAATATAAGATTTAGGATCATCAAAAGGATATACTATAAACTTGCATTTAGGTTCAAGTTCTAGTTTAACTTTCTACATTCCCACTAGAATTGTAGCTTCTGACCAATCCAATTTAATCTACCCTCCCAAATCTTTGCAAAAAGTCCTGCTCAACAACATTCCATAACTAGTAGGGATATCTACTACCAAGATAGTCAACTTCACTTTTTTATTAGGATAGGCTACAAGAGTAACTCATGCATCTTTAATTTGTCTGATCAAAGAGATCTATATGGAATCCATGGAGTAACATCTACCAAATGTTTTTGTAAGGGTTATGCCTAAGGCTTTGGCTATAAAAGAAGGCATTATATTATCAAAAGCACGTAAGTCTATGATACAATTACTGAGTTTATGACCATTTATGAATAAGGAAACATAAAATGGATTGGGTTTCATATCAGCCATATAAGGAGTATCATCTAATGAATTGAGGGTCATTCTAAAAGTTTCAGTGGGTGATTCAGATGAAGAAGTAAATAATTGGGCAATGGGAGACTTAGTATTAATGTTTAACTGACTTTTAGGATCAACTTGTGTAGGACCGTTTTTGACATATTTGATCAATTTATCAAGCTCTTTAGGTTTCATCTTGAGGTATTCAGCAAGGGATATCTAAATTTTTACAAACTTAAAAAAATCTAAAATATCAAAAGAAGTTTCATAATCATTTCTTTGTAACAATTTACTTTCTTGTGTCTTAGTATCAAAAGTTTTAATAAAAGGTTCCTTACCTTTAATGGACACTTACTGAGTATTATAAAATATTGGATTCTTTTGACTTCTAGTAAGTACAACACATGAAGGATCTTCAAGAGTAACCAATATTTCACCTCCTCTTTCTAAATTTGAATCATATTCAAGGAAGTGTATTTCAGAGTCGCTAGGTCTCTCAGAGCTCCTTTCTTCTTCAGTGATTTCCCCTAAGACATCTTGAGTAGTAGTCATTTGACTAAATCTAAGCATCTCAAGGCAAGAATTTCCATCATGATCAGTAGTCAAATGAAAAATACACATGTTATTTCTTTTAGGTAGAGCTTCAATAGCCAATCTTGGTTGTGTTGATGTAAGTGGTAATGTCTTACCAGCATTTGATTCTTGATTTCTCTTGCCAATATCTTAATATTGTTTTTGGAATGAAGTATTAACCTTTGGTAATTGTTTATTAAGAGAAATCATATCATTGATTAATCTTTGAACTAAAGTATCTATAGAGGATGAAGGATTAGCATTAGGTACTTGAACTTTTTTATTACATTTTTTGGCCATAATAAGATCATCCTCTAACTCAATTGCCAATGATTATGCATCTATTAAATTGATAATTATACTTCTTCTGAGATGAAAAATTATATCAGGAGGCATATAATTAATAAAGAAACATTTTAGGTTCTCAGTAGTTGGTCTTTTAGTAGTAGGAATCTTGTGCACAATTCTATTGAATTTGGCTATAGATTCTCTCATGTGTTCATGTATCTCCTTCTTGAGCTGAGTCAATTGAGAAAGAAGGGAATGTTCATCTTCTATACTTTTGAACCTATTTTAAAATGTAGTTTTCATATCATTCCAACTTGTGATTGAGGAATTAGTTAGTTGATAAAACCATTGTGCTACAATATCAGTTAAAGTTTGCACAAAAAGCCTTATGGCTACATCTTGATGTTGCATGCCTAAGACACCACATGCCGCTACAAAGGCACTCAGATGTTCCTCTAGTGATTGTCTTCCATCTTCATTAAATTTGGGTAAATTTTCCCTTGCATTTTTAGGCAAAGGATTCAGGTTGGCCCCTAAATTTAGAGGTCCTATGGCTGTGCCCCAAAGTTGGGCCATTGGAAGAAAACTTATGGTAGAAGGAAATATAGTACTAGAAAGAGTTAAGGCTTGATAGATAGAGGATGTAGAGGATTATGGAGGGCTAGGAGGTATACTTCTAGATTTTCTAACATGGGTGGAAATATAAGGAAAGTTTAGGCTTTGCAATGTTTGAAAAGTAGAATTTTTAATCCTTTCTCTTCTCAAAGACCTTGTGTACCTTCTAGAATATAGCTTATGATATAATAATTATTAACTTCAATGTTTCTCTTAATATTTTCACACTTCACAGGGTTTAATTCCTTGTTACGTTTTCTTCTTGTCTTCTTCTTTGCCTGAGTAAAAACAATCTTATATTATCAGCCAATTCATCTTCCTTTTCTAATATTCTACTTGACAATCTATAATAATTAATATTCTTGTTCATCTTGAAAACCAAGATTAGGTTGTAAAACAAGAATTATATTTTCATGAGGAAGCACCATTCTTGCCTCATATTAATGTAACCAAATCAATTTCATTCCCCAACAGAGTCGCCAAAACACTGTTGGCTAACAGATTTGTCCTTATATACAGATATTTTATTTTAACTCCATACTCTTCTCTCAAGAACAAATAAGTTAAACAACAAATGGGTGAACTATCAAGATTAGTTCCCCTCTAAATTAAGGTATAACTCCCTTTCATATTTTCAATGAATTTAAATATTTAGATAAACTTTTAACTAGAAAGTGTTTAAAGGCAAACTAATATCCATACATCATTATGTTATGAATACAAGATTTTATAATAGCAATGGGTAACAGAATACATATATTCTATTTTCAATAATAATTAAATATATAAATGTATATATGCTAAACTAGTAAATGATAAAACACACATAATAGATTATTTGATGGAAAAATAATTACTATATAAAGGAAGACTTCACATAGAAAATCCACTTTCAAATACTCAAACTCACAAATTTAAGTACTTAGTAATTAATTCTTATTTCCATTCACAGATGAAAAATGTTTCAGACAAACATCACATATATTTGTAAAAACAATGGTTCAATTCTAGAATTTCCAACTCCTTCTCTTTCCATCTTTTTTCTATATCCCCATCTTTTTTTACAACCAAAAATATATATCATTACCTTAACTCATCCATTATTTAAACTAAACTAGAGTTAAAGTAACTTTGACCCATACATAATTTAGTTTTTACAAATTCAATAAAGATCAAGTTCTGAATAGAAAAGTAACTGAATAACTGAATAAAAGAGACTATGTAAGTAAAAAAATCATTGTTAAAGTGACAAACTAGGATCTCCAGATTTGGTATGTTCGGTGGGGTAGACACATTGAGCTTTCCATTCCTAAAATACTATAATGAACTCCTAAATTTTAGAAATATTGGGAATGCTGACGTGTTTTATCCTTGCCTTCCAGATGTTTTCTTCCCTCCTAATTTTTCCCATCTTTTTTGTGTGTTCTGGGAGTATGTCGATACAGCGATAGAGAAGTGACTCTACCCTTAAAATCTGAGAGAAGTTTTTAGTTGATAATCCGTCACTTTTTTTAATGAAATTAATCTTTTCCCTAAAGGATTGAATCAAATCATTGATGTCCTCTAGTTTTCCATTGTCTTTTATGTAATTAATATCAATGCTCTGTAGATCATGCTATAATGACTGAATAAATTTAGTTATTTATTTGATCATTTTTGTGATTTCTAATTATTTCTGTCTGAATATTGAATTTATCTATTCAACATTTTTCTTACTTGCATATAATATATCTTCATCCAGTTCTATTATGTTCTTTTTTGATAGAAACTTTGTTATCCCATATTTTTGCACTTCATCAATCTGATTCATCATGCTCATCCATTTTACTTCCTCTTTTATCCACAAAGCATTCTGAGTCTTCAAATCTTCAATAGTGATTGTGGTTAGATCATATACATTCTTCAATTTATTAAAAAAATTTATACCTTTTAAGATGATGCCATCCAACCAACTATCAAATACTCCGGTAATCATTTTTCCTCTATGTATTTGATCTAGCATTCTTTGATTGACATGAGATTTTGGATCAAAAGACATGGGCATTTGAGAATTAGTTGTGGATCTGGACTATGAATGGCATCAATATACTCTACCATTGACTGCATAGTTTGTTTTAACTCTCTTTTATCCTTTTCATCCTTCCAAGTTTTGCTAACAATCCTTTTAGTAGACACTTCTAGATGATGCACATCAGCATCATGTGATGTAGTCCCAAGGTCTACCTTTTCAACTATAAAATCCTAAATAGTAGGATCTTGAACTTATTCATTGGTTTTTGGCCGACCAAATTTTGCATTCTAGTTCCCTATCTTTGGGTCAACATCTATCCTAGATGTCATTTTTAACTTTTTAGATTTAGGAGTTTTCCCTAAATACTTGCTCACCATATCTTCTAAGGGTAAGTAAAATAGAACTACTTTCCTTTTATGATTGATTAAACTTTCTAGCCATTTAGGTGCAGAAGTTGAGGCTTCTCTATCAGGATTCAGTTGATCAAAAGGTACAGTTGAAATAATCATCAATTCAGTAGAATTAGAAGGAATCACTATCTATTTACATGTACTAACCTCTTCTACCATTGGTAAATTAGATTATTTATCACCTTTGATTTCTCCTAAATCCTCTTCAAAATTCAAATCCATAATCACTTTTTTATAAATTTGATTCTTCTTCTTGCTTTGAGTCCTTGACTTGGTGGCACGAGGAGGCAGGGTAGTTACAAGGGCCTTCTCAAATTATTTGATGATAGGGTCCATTCCAATTTTTGACTTGGAAGTACCTACATCACAGATAGTAATAGGCTAGTTAGATGAGCTTATTGGGAATGGAGATTCAATTATTTTTGTACATTATTGGGAAACTATGTTCTGAGCTCCTCCCATTTTTTGCTCTCTTAGCCATTTTTGAGTTCTCTTTGTCACTGGAAGGGTCTTGACCTCAATTCTATCTTCCTCACTTTTTTCCTAGTCAATTTTTGGAATAGGTGATTATTTTATTTGCTCAAATTATGGATCAATCACATGTTCATCATTGTCAACAATTCTAGAAATGTCCATGTATAATTTAAGAGTAAATATCTTCCCTATGGAAAACCTAGACCACATTCTCTTTATTACTTCAAATTCATCTGAACAATCCTCCCAATAATCCTCTAATTGAGGAATATGTGAAAATCTTGTTCTAAGGTCCAAATTATCTCTAGAAAAACCTTTGCTGTCAAATTGTGGTCTGGTTGTGAAGTATTGAAAATTGAATTTCTTAGGATCCAATTCTAAATTCAAAGCATCAAATGTTTTTTTTGCATGAATAAAATCCAAGTTCAATAGGAAAATATATACCATATTTATTCTTCATTTAGAATTTTTTTATCTACATGTGCTAATTGCTTGCAGACTTCTATTAGCACAAATCAGTCAAAAACATACCTGGGTAACTCAAGGGTTCACCATCAAAACCCCTAACTCTAATATAAGTGAACCTATAAAATTGAATGAATAAAATACCATAGATACTAATTAACTACATATCTTCATCAAACAAACTCTTATTAATGTTATTTGACAATTCAAAAGTCGTTTTCCCAGAAAAACATCATTGACCCTCCTATAATCCTCATATTAGTTATGCATTTGTAACTGTGAGTAATAACCATAAATTTTACTTTCTTTAGCCAAGGGTGTATGAATTAACCCTACCCATTGTGTTTTAGAAGCCAGGTAGTAGAGGAGGTATGAAGACATAAAATTCTCTATTTCTCAAATAATTACCTAAACCCTAATGTAAACATTCAGCTACAATTTCTACCCAATCCAAATATTGTTCTCCTTAAAGGATCACCTACATGAAGAAGTACATCCAGTCTTCCCAATAATAAGCATGAGCATTGCCTTTCAGTCTATGTAATAATATCGTGATATCTTGTATTTCTGGAATCATATGATTTCTTGTTAATGGCCTAGGCAATATTGAACCTCCTTTATGGAATTTTAAAATCAAATTCCTAGAAATCACACTTTTGTAAATTACTTTCTTCATTGAAAAGTATCCATAGGAAGAAGTAATACTAAGGTCAGAGTATGGCTCCTTAGGAGAGATTCTCATCACAAACATTAGGGTTTGTCTATTGATATGTAATAAGGCATTACCATCTGCAATCTTGATGCACCTGTTTTGAGTTTCATATATGTTCATGCATTCAAGGACCAATTCAGGGCATTATATAGCCATGAGAAAGGTCACAGCTTCAACTAGGCCACTTTCTACTATTTTTTACATCATAAGATTTTATAGATGATTTCTTGCCCTTTCTTTAAAATCTTCCAAATCATATTGGATCAGAGAGTTGTCCCCAATTTCAGGTAGAGAACTTATGAGACTAGGGTCATGCTCATAATCAAGACAAGTGGATTTCATGGCTACAGGTCAGTGAATATAATGAAAAGAGAAAGTTTTGAATTTTTAAATAATGTTGCAAACTCAAAAGGATCTTTCTTTCTAACTAAGTAGAGGAAATAGCTTATAGTAAGAGTGAAACTCACCTTAAATTTATCTGACATCACTACGGATTCAAGCAATCGAATATCTTATATCACATGTTTTATTTTCCTTTGTATCACCTAGTATGCTTGTTTATTAAATTTGAATTATTTTCTCTTGATGTAGATATTAACCAAATCAAATGATTAAATTGGGACAATACGTGCTAAACATGCTTGATAAGACATGCATTGTGACATATGCATTAATGGCAAGAGTATCTTACGCATGATTTTAATGATTAATTACTATTTGTAACCTCGTGAAAATTCAAAATTTTCCACTTTATAGTGATTTTTGGATATATTTTCCTCTAAATATCCCACTAATTTTAACTCAGAGAAATCCTCAGGGTGAGATAAGAATATAGCTATTGAACCATTGAACCATTGAAAATTATGGTTCAACTTAGGGGTTCAATGATATCAAATAAACCACATAGATCAACCAATAGTCACATGATCTTTCCAGAAACTTTGGACTTTGATATAACCATTGAACTTTTTGGACATTGAACTGTTAAACTTTTGAACTCTAAAAAAAGGGTTCAAGTTCAACCGTAAGGTTCAAAGACATAATTTAAATACAAAGGAATAGTGCATTTTAAGAAACATTAAACCATTAAACTTTGCTATGTAGGTTCAAGTGATAGGTTCAAGTGGTAGGTTCAAGTGATAGGTTCAAGTGGTGTATTAATTTAGACAAGGGAACTGAGTGAACATGACTCTTTACAAAACATCAAGTATTGAATTCTTGAATTTGTGAACCTTTGAACCGTTGAACTTGTAAACTCTGAAAAAGGGTTCAAGTTCAACCAAAATGTTTAAAGTCATAATTAAAACACACAAAGGGAAAAATAGTTCACTTTTGATAAATATTGAACCTATTGAACCATTAAACTCATTGAGCTTGTTGAACTTTGAAGAAGGTTCAAGTTCAAAGGTTTAATTCTTTTATAAATTTCACACATAAGAGGTGATAGATGGGTGAACTTATTTTATGGAAAAATTCATGAAAATTTGATTAAAGGAAACTCAAAAACTAACATATATAAAAAAGACATTGCTTAAGCACCTACACTCATTTCTACATAATATTACACCTCACACTAGATGGGTCTAAGATATGACAAAGTTATTTCTAACAAGTAAGTGTCCTCAATATATGGATAAAATAAAAATAAGATACTTCAGACTTTGGTCCATACCTTATGTCTTTATTGATGGTGTTCTCTTCAAAAAAGACCTCAATGGAGTGATATTAAGATGCATAGATGATGATAAAGATAATAGACTCTTAGAACAATTCCATGATGGACCTGTAGGAGATAATTTTTACCCAAGAACTACAATTACAAAAATAATGAGGGCTAGTTATTTTTGGCCTAGTCTCTTCAAATATGCATATGCATAGGTGAGGAAATGTTAAAAGTGTTCTCTCTTTATAGGAAAGTAAAGGTTGGAAATCCTTCCTCTTTAGATCAATCCACATTCCAATGTATAACATAAGTGGGTACTCACTTCCATTGATTAATTCACCAAGTGGGTAGAGGAAATTGATCTAAAAGAAGTTAATGAAATAGTAGTACTGGACTTTTATGATAGTATAGTGACAAGGTTTGGTGTACCAACAAACATAATTTTAGATAATGCCTTAGAATTTTCTAGGATGAAGATAAGTGATTGGTTACTTCATGTAGGCATATACCTTAACACATCCTCCAATTACTACTCTCAAAGAAATGGACTTGTAGAGTCAATGAATAAGAACTTGATTAGAATGATCAAGAGGACTATGGAGGAGAATTAGAGAGTGTGGCATTAAAATTTAAAGATGTCCTTATGGGCTGATAAAGTGACCCCCAAGGTTTCCATTGGAAACTCACCATTTGTCCTAGTATATATGAGAGAAGCCAAGTTTCCATTTTCTCCCGATTTACTTGACATAGAGCTAGTTCAATAACTTGAGTTGATGGAGAGTGAACCTTTAAGTGTGAGGATGGAAAAGATCATGGAGATTGAAGAAATTAGGTATATTGAAATGAATACAATGGAGTCAAATAAAGCTCAAGTCAATAAATCCTTTGACAAGAGACCTCAAAGAGGGTGATTTAATACTCAAGTGGGATTCAAATAAGGCTAAGATAGGCAACCATACTGATTTTGATAGCCTGTGGAGTGGTCCTTACTTGATCTATGGATGAAAATAACATAATTCCTTTCAACTTTCCCAATTATATGGAGAGGTATTACCAATCCCATTACTATTATTCATCTAAAGTCTTGTTACTAAAATAAGGTTATAGCCTTTTACATATTAGATTAGATTTTTTAATTTGCCTCCAAGTTCCTTGTGCACATTTCCCTTTTGGTGTGTGTTTCCCTTCCATAAGTGATTTAATAATATTGTTTTTTTATTTTGCATTGTCTTAGCTATTTTTAGAGTCCCAATTATAATATTTTTAGCCTTGTGATTAGTTGAAAATTATTTGAAAAAGACTTTTACTACTCTATAAGCCCAATGGATAGACTAAGGAAACTAGTCTTTTGCATAAATACCCATGAGGTCATCATAAATGTTGGCCAAAATTGGCCTACATACAAAATTTTTTCCTAGATGGATTAGGCCACTCTCCTATATCATCTAGTGACCTTTTACCTTCATGATTTGAAGATGTCCCAAGATGATCTAAATATGCTACAAGCTACTCTAAAGATGTCCCAAGATGCTTTAAAGATGTTACAAGTTGATTTAGAGATGTTTAAAGATGATATGAAGATGATATAGGTTTATCCAAATATATTATTAAGATGCCCTAAGATGTTCCTAAGATGCTACATTCTAGTCTAAAGATGCTCCAAAGAAGAGGCAGTCCCAGTGCAATGGATGATCCAATGGTAAAAAGAGAAGACTAGATTAATGATCCTACTCATTGTTCTCAACATTATTGAGTTCCTTACACATCTTATTTTAGTCCTGTATAATTATGATTTTATGATAAGATCCTCTTCAGGCAAAAATATATGTTTTGGCTCTCCTAGCTCAAAAATATCACCTACAACCAGCTCAACTGCCTTGAGAGCCAAGTGTGTGAGATATTAGATTATGAGGTAAGTATTTTCACACCATGAAAATTATGATAATAGGGTGAAGGTACATAATAATATTTAAAATCATGTAATATATGGGGATATTAATTTACCAACATCACCTACAACTAATACTGTAAATCTACACCTACATCCATCCAAATGTCAATTTCATTGACTCATTCGATCATTTGCCCTAAAGTGCAACTCAAGACCTTTTAATTCAAGGTTATTATTTTGAGGTCTAATTTTTGATTCAATTAACAAATTTACATCTACAATCCTTGATTAAGACCACTTAATAAATGCCAGCTCATGAAGATACATTACACATTCAACATTGGACACTAGTTTTGAGAGTTTTTGAAGTTTATAAGCATCTAAAAATGGAATTGGACTTTAAATATTGGTAAATAGGGTCATTATGACCTGATAAATACTCCCATGAAATCATAAAGGTTAATTAATGGGTGTAGGTATAATATATTTTAGTAGAGTCCTCCACATGTCTACTAGTAGTCAAAAGAGCCTAAAAGTGTCATTGAAGAGTAAATACACCAAAAAGGGAGGTGATAAGAAGGTTTAAAATGTATTGGGAGGTTTCAAACCATTTATAGGTATAAAATAAAAAAAAAATTGATGAAAATTATATCAAACATTTCAAATATCCTCAAATCACCACCTACAACAGTGCTGGCATAGGTTGTTGCTTTGAAAACTTAGCATGATAAATGGTGTTTTGGTGAAACATATAGCATGAGAAATGATTGGTAAGAAGTTGGAATGATTAAAATAAGGTCTTATATAATAAAATAAAATAAATCATTATTAATATCCAATTACAAGGGCATAAAATGAAATCAAAGTCCTTTGACATGAAAATTTAGTCAAGTACAAACACAATCAACTTTTGAAGGTAGTTTTGAAGGTTTTTAAGTTTTGGGACACCCACACATGGAGTCAAGACCTAAATTTTGGAATAGAGGGTAATTTTGACATATTATATACCCATATGATTTATAATTGGTGTTAAAAACAAGGGATATACCCACTATTTTTTTACATACCTGAAGCACTTTCCAAGTCATTCACATAGGTAACCTAAGCCAATCTTGGAGAAATTTGTGATTTTACAGCATCTACAAGAGGAGTTGGGTTCTCATTTTTTATATATATGATAATTATGAGTATAAAAATATTTATATTCCATCATTAATACCACATAAATATTTCAATAATACATTATTTTGTTATAGACCTCCTACAGTCATAAATAATCATAAAACTAGGTAGCCAACTAGCTAGCTTTAGGAAAAATGAATTTTGGGGCATTTAGACGTACAATCAAGTTGTAATTTTTTTTAAAATTGGTTGTAATTATTGGTTTTATATATCTCTAATATTTTTTTGGTCACAATAATATTTAAATTATACAATGTTTTATCATAGTCCTATGTTTGTCTATTGACAAACATCATTGGAGCTTAGAAGGTTTTTTGAAGAGTTAATGTATAAAAATTTGTTTGAACCTAATGTGAAGGTATTTTTTTAGGAATTTTAGGTTTATTTTAGTTATTAAAACACCTGGTGATAGTGATAAAATTCAAAATTTCAAGGCTAAACATGAATAAGGGCAAATTTTTAAAATTTAGGATTTTGGCGTGCAAGTAGGGATATAAATATAAATAATTTAATAGTTTATGGGGTCCCTATTGGTACTAATTAAAAAATAATTAAGTATTTTTAAATTATAAAAGTTGATAAAATGATAAAAATCAAAGTTACACACATTCAAAACTTTGACAAGATAAGATGAGGCAACCCCAAAAGATGCATATTTTGAGTTCTACTAATTTAAATGAATTTAAAATTTACAAGGAGTTATTTTTTTTTTCCTTTAAGTTTGAAAAGTGGTCTCATGTACCTGATATAATTCAAGATAAAAAAACCAAGTTTTCATATCTTTATTAATGGAGTTTGTGCTCATAACTAGGTCTAAAAGAGCCTTTAACATGGGTCAAAAGGAGAATTTATGTATGGAAAAGTGATAAAAAAATTTTATAAGATAAAAAATAGTTTTTTAGTGAGTTTTAAAATAAAATAAAGACTCCAAGTGGCTCAAATTAGCAAAAATACCCCCTAGACCTACCTAAGCTTAGAAGTTTGTAGACTTTCCCAAGCTAATTTAAAGAGTTTCCAAGTGAATCACAAGTTGAGAATGGTATAAAAGTAAGGATAGGCCACACCAAAAGAATAATGAGAATAAAAAAATCTCATTAAATATCCAAATCACCATGGAGAGGCCTAAAACCATTGCAAGTTGCCAAAGAGCCTATTTTGACCAATTTTGAGCTCATAGGTCCATGAAATGACCTAGAATCACTTGGAAACTACATTTAATGTGTAAGGGTATATATTAATCTCATTTTAAACCTATGTTTTTTATAAATTGTAATGTTTATGTGCTTAGGAGGTCCAAAATGGCCTTGGAAGTAGTTTCTTACACAACTAGTTAAAAATGGCTTAATCTTGGAGCCCTCCATCAATGGAGTCCAAGAGTTTTGCATTACAAGTTTAATGGTGTATTTTTAAGGTTTTGAGTGAAAACATGAGTTGATAAAAAAATATAAAATCAAAAATCAAACACTCAAACTTAACCTTTAGGGTTAGTTGCAAGCACAATGTGCTAAGATGACTAACCGTCATGTCAAGTGACTTTTAGAAGCCAAGTGGAATGAGGAATAAAAGTGAAAGCGAATTAGATATTTAGGGAGTTGAGGAAAATTTATTAATATTTTAAGGAAGTATATATATATATATATTTCTCAAGCATTAATTGAGTCATTAAATGAGTTTTCCAGTCTTTGAAGACTTTTCTCAAAGTGAGTAGAGTGTGACATCATCTTCTTCAAAGTTTTGTTGTCTTCTAGTGCCTTTTTAGGCCAATGAGAATGATTGAAGAGAATTTTAACATTTTTAGGTTAATTTTATGAGTTATTATTAGTTCTTAATTAATAAAAATGTTTTTAAGACTCCAAGGAAGGTGGTTGAGCTTCATTTACTAAATTTGAGAGCTTTCTTCTCCTCTCTCTCTCCCACCTTTTCTCCTATATCTCCAATTTATTTCTAATTTTTAATATAATATAATTTGACAAGGAAAAAAACTTTAAATTTTTTTAATAACTACCTTTTGAATCAATATGACTATTATTTCACCTATCTCTTTGCTTTTAACTTGTACTTAGTAAGCTTGTGCATGATGGCTTTGTGAAGAAGTGTTCTTCCATGGTTATTGTCATTATTTATTGCCTCCTTTTAGGTGTTTTCAAGATATTTTAAAGTCTTAAATTGTGATTTTTTAACATTAATCAATGTTTAGTGTGAGTTTTAAAACATCTCTTTGCTTCATCTCTTGCTTAGTGAACCTAGTTTTATAAATATTGATGCAATTGGCTACTTTGGGAGATTGTGTGAGCAAAGATTGTTTTTATACTGAATTAGTGATTGTTTAAAGCTTATTAGAGTGTTATTTAATTTTTTTAATCACCCCTTTAGTGTTATTATCCATCTTGTATTCCCTTTTTATCCCTTTTCCAAGTAGAAATATTAGTTTAGGTGATCTACTAAGAGGAAGCCGACCTAATCCAGAGGTTCAACCTCATTACAAGATACCCATAGCTTGAGGTTGATCTAATAGTGTAGATAGGAGTGAGAGATATTGAATAACCCTCTCATAGGGTACAATTATATGCTATAATAGGAACAAAGATAGATTGGTATGCAAGGGATATGCACAAGTTTAAGGGGTAGACTTTAAGGAGACCTTTGTACTAGTAGTAAGATTAGAGGCCATAAAATTATTTATAGCATATGCAAGAGTAAAAGGATTCAAGGTATACTAGATGGATGCCAAATTTTCCTTCTAGTATGAAAATTTGGAAGAGTATCTGTACATAGAGCAACATGAGGGGTGCTCACTATCTAGTGACAAGGACTATGTTTACAGATTGAAAAAGGCTCTTTATGGTCTAAAGAAAGATCCTAGGGCTTGGTATGCCAGGTTGCATAGGTATTTATTGGATCAAGGATGTAAAAGAATATTTTTAGGTAGTAACCTTTACATAAATTTAAAATATTAGCATTCATTTATAGTAATTCTCTATGTGGATGACATCATCTTTGGTGGAAATAATGAGAACATGACCAAGTGATTTATAAAGGTGATGAATAAAGAGTTTGAGATGTACATGCTTTAAGAAATATCATTATTTATTGGTTTTAAAATCACTCGATCTAAAAAAATTATATTCATTTCAAAATACAAGTACTTAAGAGAGATGCTAAAGAAGTTTGAGATGGAATATTGCAAGGTAGTTAGTACACCTATGATCACAAGAAGTAAGATGAGTAAGGAAGATGAATCTCTAAAGGTCAATAAGACATCATATAGGTAAATTATTGAAATTTTATTATATACCACTACCTATAGACCAAACATTATGCATGCATTAAGTTTTGTGGGAAGATTTCAATCAGATCCAAAGGAAAATCATTGATGAGTAATCAAAGGGATACTCAGGTATCTCAAGGGGACTATGGAGTATGGGTTATGGTATTCAAGGAGTAAGGAGTTCAATTTTATAGCCTATATAAAAGTAGCATGGGTATGAAGTATAGATGATAGGAAGAGTACCAGTGGAGGATCTTTCTTCTTAGGTGGGTGCCTAGTTTCATGGATAAGCAAGGAGAAACCATCATTATCATAATCCACTTGTGAGTTTGAGTACAATGCAACATATTCATGTTGCACTTAAGTCCTATGGATGAGATAGACCCTAAAATAATACAAGGTGGAGTATGATGGTATTATACCTATCTATTGTGACAATACAAGTGATATAAGTATATTAAATAACCCTTAAATGCACTTAATGACTAAGCACATTCCCATTAGGTATCATTTTATAAAAGAGTAGGTAAGTGAATAAAGTGTCAAAATTGAATATGTTTCTACGAAGGATCAGTTTTCAAAATTTTTGACCAAACCACCTCCAAAGGTATTATTTGAACACCTAAGATAAGAATAGGGTGTAATTATTACCATTATAAATCATTAAATAATACAATCACTTAGGGGTAACTAATCAAGTGGTTCATTAGCTCCAAAAATAAGTGAGTTAATCCAAGAAGGTATGCAAGGAGATAGGGGTTCATGTTTGTATTATGACTCATAGTCTTGTGTTTTGAGTATTTTCATTCCAAGGAGTGTTATCCAAGGAGTTTATTGTTGTCATTTATGTCAAATGGGGAGATGTGAATGATCAGTTTATAGTGTGTTTTTCCATCAATGACAAAGGGGGAGATTGTTGAACATTATTCATATTATTGAGGTTTGGCCTTGATGTTGACATTGATGTCAAATGTTCTTGAGAAGGTTGATATATATTTTTTAATTGATGTCTTAGTAATTCTATAGTGAGTGTTACATTGTAACAAGCTAAAGTGTTGAAGGTTAGTTGGCAGGGTCATGAGGTCATAGGTCTTCATGAGGTCATTTATGAATGTATTTATGAGATAAAATATTGATTAGTTTTTTAGTGATTTTGAGAGTGTAAGATATGAATTGTATATCTTATTATGAATTCATGAGTGATGTTAAGGTTAGCATAGATGGTCCTTATTATCAAGTTATCAAGTGCTTGAGCCTATTATTGTCTTGAGAAGGTATGTGTATATCATGCCTAGTCTTGTACATGAAGGAACATGAAGGCTTGATGAGATGAGTGTAGATGGGCATGAGAGGTTTTATGAGGTTGATTGATCATTAATATGAGGAATTGAATCACAAATGAGAGTCTTAGGTTAAGCCTATAGGGGTAAGACCTTTAGACCAAGTTTGTACCTAGACCACTCATAGACCTTGCTTGGCCTAATGAGGTATCATGATCTATTATCAAGGTATATGAAGGATGTATGATAGTTTCTAAGCATGTATTAGGTTTATTGAGTATGTGAGAATGATTTAGAGTGCATGTAAATAATAATTAAGTTTATTTTTAAGGCCTAATGTGGTTTGAAGGTCAAGGGCTAAGAGAGGAAAAAGTGTGAGTGTGGCCTTATGAGGGGTCATAATCATATTTCAAGGTTATTTTTATCGCATGTAATAATTTACTAATGTTATTATAGTTTTTTTTATATATTTACATTATGTCTGAGGTTCTAGTTTAAAGGAAAAGGCATGAAAAATGGTTTTTAAGCCTCTTAAATGCACAAAATGAAGGGTTCTCAACCTAAGGATTTTCTTATCCTCATTATCTATTAAAACATTTTCATAGGAACTTGAGATAGTAATGGTATATGGGTAATTATACTATCTCAAAATTATAGGCATTTATTTTGGATTAATAAGCTATGCTTTATGAATGATTGTTAAGAATGGAATTAGGTTTAAACCCTCTTAGAACCTGCATAAAGACTTGATGTTGAATTTATTGATAAAAAGTTTACATAATGGATTGGTATGATCAATTAATATATTGGATGTTATATTAAACTCTCTCAGGAACCTCTAGGTGTGATTGAGTTGTTAGGTATGTGAGTAGACCCTACAAGAAAGAACTAATTTCTTAGAGATTTATTATAATAGTCAGATTTGACCAAGTTAAACTATGAAAATAGATGGAAGATTAATATTGAGACTCATGTTTTATGTCCATAAATTTTTATATATTTTTTTATCCCTCAAGTTTTCTAGACTAATCATCCAAGTTAACTAGTCGCTAACATGCCTACTGGTGGTAATAGTGACAAACCTAGGCAATAGTGATAAGATGATTAGGAATGTGTCATCATGATAGAGAGATGAAAAAAAGTGTATGGATATGTTATTTTATACTGGTATTTCCTATTAATTATTGGTATAAATATTATAAATTAAGTATAGTGGTGAAAATGAAGAAGCTAAAATGGCTTGTCTAACATAGTGAGATTTATGTGTAGTGAGGTATATAAGAATGATAGTTTCCAATAGAAGATATAATTAATATGGTATGGAAATTTCATATGTTCATATAAATAAATAATAATTCTTTGAAATTTGTCAAACAAGGGTTGAAATTCTAAGTCACCATGACTGGACTTTATAAAAAATTGGTAGTTCTGAGCAAGCAAGTTGTAGGAGTGATTTTGAATATCTATGCCTTGAGTTTAATATTATAATTAAATTGGTGAAATTTTTTAGGTATTTTATATATTATTTATTATCATGTTTTTTTTAATTTATAATGTATTATATTAATTTGTTTAAGATAGACCTTTTTGTGTGTGTGAAGGCATAAGTTGAATAATAGTAATGGTATGCTTCAAGTGGTGGTTGGAGATAAAAAATGTCATGGAAATAAGAATAAATTAGTGGGGGTATATTTGATTTATATATTAATATTTTATATCATGTGTGGAGTTTTAATGTGGTCTAAGGATTTCAAAAGGTAACATGTACTAATGAAGGCCTACTTGAAATAGGTTTCCTTAAGGCCTAATAGAGGTTTTGACCTTGTAAGGTATGGATGAAATATTCTAATGATTAATTCATGTATTAAATATATTATAAGATATATTTAAAGTATAATATAAGTATTAAATTTTTTATGGTTGATCAAGAGGTGTGTGATCTAGAGGATTATACAAGAACAAGGCCTAATTGGCCTAATTATCTAGCTTGTGGATGTGCGAGTGCAAGCATAAGAAATAAAACTTTAAAGACATAAAAGAGGTATTTTATACCATTATATAGTTTTATATAAAATATAATAAATATATAATAGGGTTAATATAGATGAATATCAATGTCATATAACCTAATCTGTCTTGAAAAGATCTAGTTGAGCGAAGAAGCCTAGAAGGCAGTTTGAGAGGGTTAGGTGATAATCATATACTGTGTGAGAAAAAAGGTTGTATGAATGTTATAAATATTTTTATTTGGATAATTTGGTGCTAATTCATCTATGGATTTAATGCCTCCTTCTAAGTAGGTGCTCGCTAAAACCTAGTCAAGTGGGTGCTTAGCTAGTTGGGGTTGGTGCTCCATGTGAGGTTGATGCTTCACTTAAATTAGTTTTTTTCTTATATGAATATAGTCTATTTGTATAAATCATTGGTTTTTATTCCTCTTAAGTTTTTCCCATTTATGTAATGGGTTTCATGATTTTGTATAGTTTCATATGTTTTGCTAGATGTTAATGTTTGTATGAATGGTTCATGTATGCTTAATTGGAATTAAATGAATGTTATGAGGTAATTGATTCACCCCCACCCCATGTTAGTAATTATTATTCCAAAAATTAGTATTATATCTTGTTCCTTTGTAACAAGTCTAAGATCTTAAAGGGGATCCTAAGAAGCATAAGATGTCTAGTGATAAAAAAGGAGACAACATGTATGATGAAGAAGTTTACTATGAAAGTGAAGAAGGAGAATCTAAAGTATACCTTAAAACTAAGATCATAGGTGCCATTAATGATTTGAGTCACCAATAAAATACTATCAAGGATCTCAAGAATAAGGTATAAATATAAGGTTTAGATCAAAGGAAGTTGAGTATGACTAGTTGAAGATAGAGCTAGATTCCTTGAAGGCTGAGCATGAGTAGCTCATAGATAAGATGAGAATGTTTGAGAAAGAGCATGATAAGTCATAAAAAATAAATAGTATCAAAATGAAAATAATAATTAGGAAACCCAATGAAATAAAGGATAATTTATCATGGGACCATGGGAAAAAGAGTGATCAGTCAAGAGGTAAGTATAAAAATGTTGTTTGTTACAGTTGTTATAATATGGGACACATTTCAAGATTTTGTTATAATAGAGTTAGAATACCCTAAATATTCAACAAGATAATAAATCTCCTATAGTGCATGAGAAAGTTCAAACATTTTTATGGAAGCCAAAGCAAGTTAGGACCAATCATATTGAGCCCAAGAGTCAAGATGGAGTATTTGTTAAATATGAATAAAAGACTAAAGTGGATTCTATGTTAGCTCAGACTACCTTTCACATTGAAGATGAAGGAATTAAATGGTATACAAATAGTGGCTTCTCAAACCACATGAAAAGAGACAAAAATAATTTCATCTCATTAAATAAGAATGTTTTAGGAATAGTGAAATTTGGAGACAACACAACAACTACTATCATTTGCAAGGATATCTTGAGTTTGGACATTGATAAGACCAAGACACAAAATGTGTTATATGTGGAAGGTTTGAAACATAAGCTTATTAGTATAAGTCAAATGTGTAATCAAGCACACACTCTATCCTTTCATGATATAGGGTTTGAAATAAGGAGAGCCAAATCAAGAAGGCTAATTACCAATGCTAAGAGGACTGAGAAAAATATATATTTCTTAAATGAGATCAAGAAGGAGATATGCTTTATGATCAAGATGAATGAACGTTGGATATGTCACATAAGGTTAGGTCACCTAAATTTTGACAATATGGTCAAAATAATCACTAAAATTTCTATGAATAACATGCCTAAGATTACCAAACCTACAAACATACTTTGTAAGGCATGTCAACATGGTAATTAGACTAGAATAAGGTTAAAGTCTAAGGCGTACTATACTACAAGACCCTTGAAATTAATACACACTGATCTCTATGGGCCTAAAATAATTCAAATTATTCAAGGAGATATCTAATTCATGTTAGTCATAAATGACTGCATAAAACTAACTTGTGTAGCATTTTTTTTAAAAATGTTACAAACTCTTGACAAGTTCAAGGCATTTAAATATCTTATTGATAATGAGAAGAATAGGAATATCAAGTGTCTAAGATATGATAGAGGAGGATATTTTTGGTCTAATGAGTTTGATGACTTATGTGAGGTCATATAATAAGGAGATAGTTCTCAGTAACTAGGACACCTCATCAAAATGAGGTAGTGGAAAGAATGAATAGGATAGTTCAAGAGATAGACAAAAATATACTAAATAAGTCTAGATTATCTGATGGATATTAGAGAGAGGTAGTAATAAATGCAATCTACATTTTGAATAGGGGATATATAAGGACTAATGGAAATAATATTCCTTGTGAAATGTGTAAATGTAGACCTACTAATGTGGAATACTTTAGAGTATTTAGGAGAAAATGTTTCATCAAAAGAGATGATAAAGACTTAGGAAAGTTTGATTCTATATCTGATGAAGGTATATTCTTAGGATACTCATCAATTATCATAGCCTATAAATGTTATAAAAAAAGGTTATAGAAGATAGTGGAAAACATCAATGTAAAGATTGGTGAGACAAGGAAATCACACTCACAGTCAAAGGATACTTTAGATAATATGGAATTCAATAATGAAAAGGAAACTATAGAGGTTGATGAAGAAGAATAAGTTGAGGAGAGAAAAGACTCAAAATTCCCCTCAAGTTAGATTCAAAGAGATAATCTTAAATCTAAAATAATTGGCAATAAAAATGTAGGTATGCGAACAAGGAGAAGACTGGTAAGTAATCTAAATCAAGAGAATTTTTTTATAATATTTAAGATTGAACTTAAGAATATTATAGAATCAAGAAAAGAAACATTTTGGATAGGCATTATGAATGAGGAGTTAGACCAAATAGAGAAAAATGAGACTTGAGAACTAGTTCCTAGGCCTAAAGATAAGAATGTCATTGGCATAAAATGGGTGTTTAGAAACAAGTTGAATGAAGATGGAGAATTCACTAGGAACAAAGATAGAGTGGTATGTAAGGGATATGAACAAGTTTAAAGGGTATACTTTGAGTAGACCTTGTACCAGTAGAAATATTAGAGACCATCATATTATTTATATCATATATATGATTCAAAGGTTTCAAGGTATACCAGATGGATGCCAAATCTAAATTTTTAAATGGAAATTTAGAAGAGGATGTTTACATAGAGAAACCTAAGGGGTTATCACTATCATGTGACAATGACTATGTTTATAGATCAAAAAAGGATATGTATGGTCTAAATAAATCTCTTAGACCTTGGTATGCTAGGTTGTAAAGGTATCTATTGTATTAGGGATTTAAAATAGGAGTTACAGATAATAACCTTTACATAAAGTCAAAAGATGAGTATCAGTTGATAGTATTTGTCTATGTGGATGAAATCATATTTAGTGGAAATAATTAGAACATGATGAAGGGATTTATAGAGGTGATGAATAAAGAGTTTGATATGTCCATGCTGGGATAAATATCATTCTTTATTGGGTTGTAAATCATGAAATCTAAAATAAAAAACTGGCAACTTTTTCGAATCTGTCACACATGGCTTCAGTGTGCAGTTAGGGCACATCAGCGGTAGTGTGCTGCTTCACTCGCAACTTTTTTAAAGCTCTCGCGCATGGCTTCAGTGTGCAGTTAACTTTTTAAACTAATTAGAAATACGGGAGGATGGCTGGGAGCGGCAGGAAGGAAGGAGATAGCTGGGGTGAGGGATCTGGCAGCGGGAGGACGCGGCAGGAGGAGATTCGAAAAGGAAAGGTGCAAGTTTCTAACAATGAGCGACCCAAAATGTAGAAAGTCAATGGATGTTTTCCACAGTCTAAAGATAGACCTATTCTAGTGATTTCAGAAGATGCTGTCAAAGAAGAGGTCGACTATCTGGCAGTGCACACCCTCATATGCAAGTTTATAGGTCTTAGAATCTCCCAGATGGCTTTGGAAGCATGGCTACACAATTCTTGGCAAATAGAGGGCGACATGGATATAATGTTGGCTGGAAACAGTCACTTTTTGGTAAACTTTTCCTCTATTTTGGATAGAAATCAAATTTTTAAAGGGGGACCCTATTTCTATGATAGAGTAGGACTGTTGATCAAACCCTGGCATTTTGGCTTCAACTCTGTGGAGGATTTACCAATGAAGGTTCCGGTGTGGGTTTGTCTTCCTAGATTACCCTTGGAATTTTGGAGAGAGGACATTCTCCATCAAATAGCCACACTATTGGGGGCCCTAATTTCTATAGCGCATCAGTCACTGGATAGAAAACTCATTTCCTATGCCCGAATTTGTGTGGAAATGGACTTGAATAACCCACTTCTGGATGTTATGGAAATTTTCCTGGGAGGCTCTTCCTGGGTCCAAAAAATTGATTACAAAGCCATCCCTTTTCGATGCAGAGTGTGTCATATGTATGTTCACTTACATCATCAATGCCCTCAGGCCAGGAGTTTCACTGGGATAGAGGCTAATAGAGGTAAGGTCTCAAAACAGGCAAACAGAAAGGGCTCATCCAGACTTGGCTCGGATATGATGCTAAGAGGTAAGCCTCAGGGGAATATGGATAATTTGGCTACGAGGCAGTCAGAAGCCTATGGACCTGATAAGGAGGGATTCACCCTTGTAAGACGGTGAGTTAAAGGTCGGGGACAAAAATGGAGGAACCAAGACAAACCTCTTGAGGGGGGGTTTAATCGGTTTGAAACCTTGGAGTGTATGGCCCTTGAGGATGGCATTCCTCTGGAGGAGCTGGCAGCACCTATGGAGGGCGAGGAGGTGGGTTCCATCCCTATGGAGCCTCAAGATATGATTATCCAGTCAAACAAGCAGATAGAGGATGTCCCAAAAGAAGGGGCATTGGCAGCAATTTCAGCGCAGTAGCATAATGATACCAGTTGGGCTGATTTGGTAAAAGAGAAGGATACATCCTAGAAAGATAAGGGTCCATTGACAGTGCTGGGCATTATGCAGAGGCCACTTAAGAAAGCATCTTTCACCACCTAGGCTAAAGCAGGGCGCAAGAAGGACCAAGAGAAAATTTAGCAGATGTGGGATTTATTGGTGGAGTCAGGGGCGGTCAAGACCCTGGATGAACATTTCACCTAGCCCACCCAATGATAATGCTGTCATGGAATGTAAGGGGATTGCATAGTCTCCCCAGGCAAAAGGATATGTGGGAATTGCTTAGAGAACATTCTCTGGATATCATCTGCATTCAAGAAACCAAACTCCCTATAGATGATATGATCAGTTGTTCATCAAATTTTTGGGCTCGGGGGCAATGCCAGTGTGTGGGGGCCTTAGGTAGTGTAGGAGGAATTGCTATTTGTTGGGATCCGGTGAAGATTACTCCATAGTTATGGGTGGCAAATCTCTCGGTGCTAACTATGGTGGCTTCCTCCCCTGAGTGTGGGGAGCTGATTCTCATCACTAATGTCTACGCACTGGGGGATTTCTCTGGACAGATCAAGCTTTGGGATCATTTACAGTATGTGTGGAGCTACTTTCCTTGTTTGCCTTGGATAGTGAGTGGAGACTTTAATGTTGTTCTGAATCTGGAAGAGAAAAGGGGAGGACTTCAATGCCTTGGCTCTTCGGCGAAACTGCTAAGAGGTAATATTGACAAGATGCGCCTGGAGGATGTTAAGCCCATTAATGGACTTTTCACCTAGAACAACAGAAGATCAGGTAAGGAAGCTATTTTTGAGCGCTTAGATTTTTAGTGTCTTGTTTTTGGCTTTCTAGTGCCTTTTCTTTGGCTTCCAAAATCTTGGATTGGCATGGGTCGGATCATTGGCCTATTAAGCTGACAACCAGATTTATATCCAGACCCAAGAAACCACCATTTAAATTCTAGCTTATGTGGCTTCGGGATCCCTCTCTTCATGACCTCATGATCAGCTGGTGGAGGCAGGGAAGACTGGCATATGGTACGGCAATGTACTCTTTCGCTAAACAACTCCAATTTGTGAAACATAAGCTGCAGGACTGGAATAGAAACAGCTTTGGGAATCTCTATGTTATGAGGAATAAGGCACAAGAAAGGCTGAATTTTATCACAAGACAAATTTGGGATAATGGTTTGACAGAGGATTTGCATAAGGCTGAATTCTTGGCCTTGAATGACCTTTCGAAATGGGAACTTCGGGAAGAAATTTTTTAGAAGCAGAAGGCCCGTATTGACTGGCTTCAAGAGGGGGATAGGAACACATCATTCTTCTATAAATCAGTCCAGGCGAAGCGTAATACAAATTTTATACCTTCTCTTGTGACTTTAGCAGGTACTCGAGTCTCTTCTTCTTCTGACATTTCTGAGGAGGCTGTCAGTTTCTACTCTGAACTCCTATCTGGCGCACCACTTCCTGCTGGTTTAGAGGAAAATGAGATTTTGGCATGCATACCTTCTATCATAATGCTATAAATGAATGATACTCTAATGAAACTGATTGACAAGGAGGAGGTTGAGCGAGTGGTGTTTAGTATGAACAGAGGAAAAGCTCCCGGTTTGGATGGGTTTCCAGTTGAATTTTTCCAAGAATTTTGGAGCATTATCAACCCAGACTTAATGGAAGTTGTTCAGGAGTCCTTCCATAACAAATAAATGCTCAGAGCACTTAATGTGACCTTCTTGATGCTTATTCCTAAGGAGAAACAGGTTAATCAACTAGACCATTTCAGGCCTATAGCGCTTTGCAATATGGTCTATAAGGTTATCACTAAGCTTATTGCTGAAAGGCTAAAAATCTGGCTCCCAAAGATCATTTCAGAGGAACAAGGAGGCTTCATTGCTGGGAGGCAAATTCTAGATGGAGTGGTGATTGCTTCGGAAGCAATCCACTCGATGTTCAAGTCCCAAGAGAGGGCTATGTTCATAAAGCTGGATTTGGTGAAAGCTTATGATAGGGTTGATTGGAATTTTTTGAGGAAAATTCTGCTGGCATTTGGCTTCAGGCAGGATTGGGTAAAATGGGCAGTTAGTTGTGTTACAACACCCTCATATTTAGTCCTCATTAATGGGACGCCGTCCAGATTGTTTGGTGCCTCTAAAGGACACCGCCAAGGGGATCCGATTTTGCCTTATTTGTTCATTATTCTGGCTGAGGGGCTGGGATGCTTTATTAAAAAGTGGGCTTCACAGAACATGATTCAGGGGTGGTAGTGGGGAACTGGACTGGATAAGCTAACTCACCTGCAATTTGTGGATGATACTATACTGGCTGGAAAAGCCCAGATTAAGGAGGCGAAAGCGTTCTGTAGTACTTTGGATTTCTATCTTACAGCTTTTGATTAGAAAATCAATGAACAGAAGTCTTCCATCTTTTTCTTTAATACTCCTGAGGCTATCCACAGGAGGATTGTGGCTATCCTTAGATTTCAGGCTCAGACTCTCCCAATCACCTATTTGGGGGTCCCTATTGTGATTGGCAGGCAACCCAGACTATTTTGGCAAAATGTTCTAGATAGACTGAGGCAGAGGGTTAATCATTGGACTCATCATTGGCTCACGACTGCAGGAAGGGTGACTCTTTTGCAATCCATGATTCAGGCATTACCCATTTATAAAAGCATGGTTTAGGTTGCTCTGATGTATTTCCTTAAGGATTATGATGTGCAGGCATGGCAATTCCTATGGAGTGGCAATCTTAGAAACTTGAAATGGAGCCTTGTTAGCTGGAACATAGTTTGCAGACCCAAGAAGGAGGGTGGTCTTGGGCTGAGATCGGCCATTTTGTCTAGTTAGGCTCTTACGGCTAAGTTATATTGGAGGTGGTGTACCAGCCAATCGTAGCTTTGGGCTCATATCCTTGCATCCAAATACTTCACTGGTGTTAACCCGACTGAGATTCCCAGAATGAAGCTTGAGGGTAGAGGTTCCATGGTGTGGAACACCCTTAAGCTTGGAGCGCAACTGGTGCAGCTGAACCTTTTTTAGATCTATAACCGAGGGTCTGAAGCACCTTTTTGGGATGACTCTTGGAATGGAGCCCCCCCTCAGGTCCTCCCATCCTCAGCTTCAACCTTTGCGGGACTCCCTTATCAATGTTGGCTGGACTACTGTGGAGCACTATAAAAAAGCCTATAGGGTGGGGCCTTGTATTGCCTATAAATGGAAGGATCAATTGGACTGGCCACAGGGAGGTACGATTGAAACTAGATAGGAGCTCTCTCAAATTCTGGCAGGTAGAGCTTGTAGCGCCTTGATGGAGAATGATATTCTGGCCTAGGGGAGGGAAGCCAATGGGCAGTATTTTGTTTCTTTGAGATATCATCAACTCTTAAAGAATGAGGCTGGAGGAGTGGATTTTGCCTGGGGAAAGCAAATTTGGAATGCTGCCTCATGGCCGAAATGCAATTTTTTCATCTGGACCCTCTCCTACAACAGGTGCTTGACATGGGATAACCTGTGTAAAAGAGGCTATCAGGGTCTGTCAATTTTCTTTCTCTGTCACACCAGTGAGGAGAATGGGGCACACCTATTTTTCCAATGTTCCTTTGCAAAGAAATTATGGCACCTGTGGTGGGATGCCTGGGAAAGACCATGCTGGCACATTTCTTCCTTAATAGAATTTTGGCAATGCCTGGGTCGACCTCCCTCAAAGGCATCTTTATTGCAGACCGCTTGGTATATTTGATTGGTTTTTATTCTTTGGAATATATGGGTTGAAAGAAATGGAAGGATCTTTTGGGAGACTCGTAGAGACATCAGACAAATCTGGTTGAAAATTCTAAATTCTCTTAATGAAACACTGGAGACAAAATATGGTAGGACGATAGACTTAGACCCAGCTGCGTTGAAAATTGTTAGACGGCTATCCCCTATTTTGGATGCCGAGAACTCTCTTCCTCACACTCCACAGCCTGCGCCTAGGAACAAACAACAGCTGCAGCCGACCAATCTCCTGGGAAGGTGGACTAGGCCTGAAGAAGGTATTATTAAAATAAATGTTGACGGATCCTCAAGAGGCGATCTGGGGCCTGCTGGGATTGGCGGAGTGGGCAGAGACAGCAATGGTTCGACCATGTTTTTAGTCTCCATCTACAAAGGTCACTATACCAATAATCTGATGGAGGCTCTCTTAATTTTGGAAGCGGTTCAGTGTTGCTGTAAAAAGACCTTCCTTAGTGTTATTTGTGAATCCGATTCGTAGGTCAATATTAACCTGTTGAATAGTGGTATCTTGGATAGCGTAGATTTGCAGTTGGCTTTGGTTATTAAACAAATTCGTTAGATGAGTGTTATTTTTGAGTTTATATCCTTTAAAAATATCCCTCAGGAATGGAACGGAGTTGCAGATGGTTTAGCCAAATGGGCCTCAGAGAATGGGCTGGGCTGGTGTATTCAGGATCAGCAGATGATTCCAAATGATCTAACCCCTGTTCTAGCTCAGCTCCTTGAGCAGGACTTGGGCATGTAATGTCTCATTTTGGTTTGATCTTTCAATAAATTTTTACCCCTTTTAGTTGCAAATCATGAAATCTAAAAAAGGTATATTCATTTCACAAGCCAAATACATAAGAGAGATGTTGAAGAAGTTTGAGATGGAATATTGCAAGGTAATTAGTACACCAATGATTATAGGGTGTAATTTAAACAAGGATGTTGAGTCTCTAAAGGTTAATCAGATGTCATATAGTCAATGGTTGGAAGTTTGATATACACCACTACCTATAAACCTAACATCATATAATTAGTAGGTCTTATGGGAATGTTTCAAGTAGATCAAAATGATAATAATCTACAAGAAGTCAAAAGGATACTCAGGTATCTTAGGGGGACTATGGAGTATGGGTTATGGTATCAAAAGAATAAGGAGTTCAATTTGATAGTCTATATAAATGAAAATTGGGTTGTAAGTCTAGATAATTTGAAGAGTACTAGTGGAGGATATTTATTCTTAGGTGGGTTCCTAGTTTAATCTATAATCAACAAGAAACCAATAATATTATTATACAATTGTGGGGTTGAGTACATTGTAACATCTTCATGTTGCACTCAGGTCCTATGGATGAGATAGACCCTAAAAAACTACAAGGTGGAGTATGATGGTCCTAGCCCTATCTATTATGAAAATATAAGTGATATAAGTGTCTCAAAGAACCTTGTCATATACTCAAGAACTAAGCACACTCCCATCAAGTATCATTTTATAATAGAGTATGTAAGTGAACAAAGTGTTAGACTTGAATATGTTTCTACATAAGATCAAATTGTAGACATTTTGACCAAACCACTTCCAAAGGTAAAATTTGAATACCTAAGATAGGAATTGAGTGTAATTACTTCCCCTAACAATCACTGAAGAAGACAAGCACTTAGGGGGAATTAATCAGGTGGTTCATTAGTTCCAAGAATAGGTGAGTTATTCCAAGAAGGTATGCATGGAGATAGGGGAACATGTTTGTATTATGAATCATAGTCATATGTGTTTAGTATAATGATTTCAAGGATTATGATCCAAGGAGTTGTAGACATCACTATCATTTATGTCAAATAGGAAAAATACTAGAATGGGGAGATGAAAATAATTAATTTGAAGTGTGTTTTTCCATCAATGAGAAAGAGGGAGATTATTGAACATTATTACTATTGTTTTGGTTTGGCATTGATGTTGTCTTTGATGTAAAAGATTATTAAGAAGGTTTATATTATTTTTTATCATTGATAGCATAGTGATGCTCTAGTGAGGTTGTGTTGTAACAAGCTAAAGTGTTGAAGGTCAATTGGCATGGTCATGAGGCTATAGGTCTTCATGAGGTTATTGAAGAGTGTATCTATGATAAACAATATTTATAAATGTTATAGTGATTATGAGAGTGTAATATATGATTGATATATGTTATTATTAATTCATAAAGGACGTGAAGATCATCATGGAAGGTCCTCATTGTCAATGTTGTCAAGTTCTTAAGCCTAGTAATGTCTTGAGAAGGTATGTGCATAGGATGCCTAGTCTTGTCAATGAAGGACCATGATGGATTGGTGAGATGAGTGAAAATAGGCATGAGTGGTTTTATTTGTTTACTTGAGCATGTATATTATGCATTGTATCACTCATAAGAGTCTTAGGGTAAGCCTACAAGGGTAAGACCTTCAGACCAAGTTTGTACCTACACCACTCCTAGACACTATCTCACCTAATGAGGCATCATGATATGTTTTCAAGGCATATGAAATATTTACGATAGTTTTTAATAATGCATTAGGTTTATTTATTATGTGATAATTGTGGAGAATTAATGGAAAGAATAATGAAAGTTGTTTTATGGCCTAATGTGGTTTACAGATCAAGGTCTAAGAGAGCAAAAAGTGAGAGTGTGGCGTAATGAGGGGTCATGATTAGATTTCAAGGTGTTTGAATCATTTAAGCATTATAAAATGTTATTAAAGTTTTTTTAGACATTTTCATGAAGTTTGAGGTTCTAGTTTGAAGGATAATGCATGAAAAGTGGGTTTTAGGTCTCTCAAGTGCACAAAATGAAGGGTTCTCAACCCGATAAGGATTTTATTGTGCTCATTATTTGATAAAAAAATCATGGGAACCTGATATATTCATGGTAGATTTGGAAGATTCCTATATCAAAATTATAGGCATTTGTTTCTATATTTATGGGTTATGATTTATTAATGATTGTTAAGAATGGAATTAGGTTTAAACCCTCTTAAAACCCTAATAAGGACTTGATGTTGAAGATATTGATAAAAAAAAGTGCCCAAAATGGATTGGTATGATCAATTAAGATATTAAAGGTTTTATCAAAATTTCCTAGGAACCTTTAGGTTTAATTGAGTTTTTAGGTGTGTGAGTAGACCCTAAAAGAAAGTGATAATGTCTTAGAGATTTGTTATAACAGTCAGAGTTGACAATGCCAAAATATGTAAAAAGATGGAGGATGAATCTTGAGACTAATTTTTAATGTCAAAATTTTTTTATTTGTATTTTATATCCCTCATGTATTCTAAACCAATCATCTAAGTTAGCTAGTCGTTAATAGGCTTAATCATGAAAATCGTGAAAAACCTAGGTAGTAGTGAGAATATGATTAAGAATGTGTTATAATGATAGAGTGATGAAATCAAGTGTATGGAGATGTTTTTTGGGACTGGTATGTCCTATTAATTATTTTTATAAATATTGGAATTTAGGTATAGTGGTGAAAATTAAGAAGCCAAAATAGCTTGTTTGACTTAGTGAGATCTATGTGTAATGAGGTCAACAAATTGGTCTATAAGACTAATAGTTGCCAATAGACAATATGATGTTTATATTTTAATATGGTATCGATATGTCATAGGTTAATATAAATAAATCATAATTATTTTAAATTGGTCATATAGGTTTTGGATGTCTAAGTCACCATGACTGGTCTTTGTAGAAAACTGGTAGTTCTGAGTAAGCAAGTTACAAGAGTGTTTTTGAGGCTCTATGCCCTTAGCTGGAGATTATAGTAAACTTAGTGAAGTTTTTTTTATGTCTTTTTGGTTTTTTATATGATTAATTTTCATGTTTATGTGGCTATATAATGTGTTATCTTTATTTTTTTAAACATACCTTTATGTGTGTGTGAAGGCCTAATATGAACAATACTAATGGTGTGTTTCAAGTGGTGGTTAGAGATAAAAAAATGTGATGGACATAATATGACATAATTTAAGGTATATATTTAGTGATATATTAATTTTTTAAATCATGTTTGGATTTTTAAAGTGGTCTAAGGAGTTCAAAGGGTAACATGTACTAATGAAGGCCAAATTGAAGTAGGTCTCCTTAAGGGCTAAAAGTGATTTTAACCTTATATGTTGTGGATGACTTATTATAATTATTTATTCATGTATGAAATATATTATAAGATATATATTAATTATAATCCAAGTATGAAAGTGTGAATTAATAACCAAGAGGTGTGTGAGCTAGAGGATTATGTAAGAACAAGGCCTAATAAGCCTAATTGTCTAGCTAGTAGATGTGTGAGTGTAAGAAAAGGAAATAACACTTTCAAGAATTGAATGAGGTATTCTATACCATTATATGGGTGTATATAAAATATAATTAAGATATAATATGGGTACTATATATGAATATTAAGGTCATATGACATAATATGTCTTGAAGAGACCTAGTTAAGTGAAGAAGCCTAGAAGGCAGTTTGAGAGGGTTAAAATAGTGAGAAAAGATAAAGAAGGTGATTATAATATTTTGTGTGAGAAACATAGTTTTCTGAAGATGATTGATATTTTTAGGTGACTAAGTTTATTTTGAATCATCTAGGGTGTTGGTGCCTCCTTGCAAGTGGGTGCTTGGCTAGTTGGGGTTGGTGCTTCACTAAACTTGATTTGTGTCTTATAGTAATGTATTCCATTTGAATATATTTTTGGGTTTTATTCCCCTTCATTTTTTCCTATATATTTAATTTGTTTCATTATCTTGTATAGTTGCATATGCTTTGCTAGATGTTCATGTTTGTATGAATGGTTCATTTATGCTTAAGTAGAATTGAATGAATGTTTTGAAGTTATTAATTCACCCCACCCATTATTAGTAATTTTTATTCAAATAATGTTAAATTTTATTTAGGTTAAAAATTCATTAAAATAAACCACTAATAATGTGTTATTCAAATCAAAATGATGTTACCCAAATAAACAATAAAAGCATGATAAAATGCAATAATGAAACATTCTAAATAATCAAAAAGGGAAAAGAGAGATTTATAAGAAGAATAATCAATTATTATATATATATATAATTTTTATATTTAAAATAAATATAATGATTGAGGTGGTTAAAATCTATAAAATTTAGAATAATTAATAACTTTGAAGATTTGACTAGGAGTGGAATGTTACACTCTTGGCATGACCATGGCTAGACTAGTATGCTCATAAAAAATGTATTCTTTCAAAAAATAATATTGATGAATATGGTCCTCTATCCTTATGTTTTAAAAACCTCATTCCATTTATTATAACTTATTTTGCATCACCCAAGCAAACTTATCCTTGAAAACCTTACAAGACCATTAAAAATGGGGTAGTCAATTTGAGGGCCTACCTCGGTTAGACCACCATCCTTAGGAAGGTTATAAACCATCACTCTACATATTTAAACAATATAATTTGTGATTCAATACATAAATCCTTATTTTAATTTTCACTACATGAATAATTGACAATAATGCATTACGAAGAGTTTAAATGAAAAAATTATGTTAAAAAAAAATTGTATTTGGTATAGGTTATCATAATAAACTTTGTTATATTATTCAATAAAATATGTTACATATTTATAGGCTCATTTCTTACATAAGACATAAATTCAAGCATTATTAATACTAAATTAAAAAAGTCCCTATAATCATTCAAATATCTTATTCATGTGAGTTGTTAAAACAAATCACACACACACACACCCATTCACAAATTATTATAACCAAATATAATAATGTGACACACTATTAAATATATCTAAAATTACCCCCCTAGTTAAGACAAAGGGAGAGGAAACACACAACATAAATTAGAAACATAATAATATGTTAACACATACTCTAGGTATATAGTCATTCTACTCATGATGAATACTATTATGATCACCTATATATGGGAATACATTTGTTCATGATTTCAATTATAATGAGTAATGGGCTAATCAATGGAAAATAACATACTTATAGTAATAACCTATATACATGAACCCAATTATTCATGCTTTCACTTACAATGGTGCTGGGATAATCACTGACAACTACTAAAAATTATTCAATAGAGGATATATATTAGACTATATATCTCTTATTCATATATTTATAGTATTTTTATTTTCATCACATAAAAAAATGAATATTGAGGACTAGGTATTCATTGTCATGTTTATATGATCATTGCCACTTGGTCATAAAAATCATAGATGATCTCCTCTTCCACCATAAATTACCCTCAAATTTGGTCTATTTGGCATATATATGTTTTTTGAGGACATTAGTATTAACAAGTGTTGTCATTGATGCCAAGGTTGATGCCAATTGATGTCATTGTTGTCAATGTGTAGGTCAAAGGGATACTTTAAAGTAATCACAATGTCCATTCTATTGATAAATATTTTGAAGACAACATAATGATTATTATATTAGTTTTTGTCAATATTTTTACAATGGTGTGAGAATGTTGTTTGAGGTAATCGTGTTTGAATGCTAGTCCTTGAGTATAAGGTTTCTTAAGAAGCCTAGTCATAACAAGTATAGTCATGTCATGAGCATATGCATGGTGATCATGATGATTTATGTGTAAAGGTATAACATTTTTTATTAGTATTTGAGGTATGTAATAAAGGTGTAGAATCATAAAAGAGTGTTTCAATCTTAGTTTTAAAACTTGAAGTGTTTGAGAAGCCTAGTCATGGCACTAGTCATAGCTTGTAAATTCCTAGTGAGAAGGTTTGAGAATGGTGGCTTGCTGATATGGATGAAAATATTCATAATAATATGTATAGTTTTTAATGGTGGCTTGCTGATCTGGTCTTGTTTCCTGGTTTTTTTTAATCTTTTGTCTATGGTGTAGCTAGGTCTATGTAAAACCTGGGTTTTGACTTGTGGTCTTTCTAGTGGTTTCAGGTCCATATAAAACCTATTCTTGCTACTTCTCTATAGTAGTTTTTTAGGTTTTGCATGTGGTCGTTTATGCTTCATCTTTTTTTCCTTGTATCAGGGTTTCGGGGTCCCTTCAAAACCTGTTTTTACCATAATATAAAAAATATTTATATTTTTTATTAATAATTCATATGAGGCATTTAATCACTCAAAAGAGTTTCAAGATGAGCCTACAGGGCTAAGACCTTAAGTTCAAGTCTATAACTAGAGTAGTTCTAGACCTTATTGACCTAATTAGGTGACATGAGGTGTTTTCAAGGAATATGAAGGATATATGGTAGTTTTTTATAATTATAATAGGTTTTATTAAATTTATATGAGGTTTGGAGAGCTTGTAAATTGGTTAGAATGCCAATTTTAAGGACTAATATGGTTTGCAGGTCAAGTTCTATAGATCAAAAAGAGAGATGGTGGAAAAATAAAGTATGAGGTTTAATTTCCAAGGAAAGAGTGAGTATGTGAGAATTGAAATAGGTATTAAATTATGTTTCAAGTAATTTGACCAATTTTGAGGTCATGGTTTTCAATATAAGGCTTGAAAAAGTGTTTTAAGGTCTCTCAAGTGCATAAAATGAAGGGTTTTCAACCTGAGAAGGAATTTTAGGTGTTCATTGACATGTGTAACCTCTACATGTGAAATTCATATGTTAAGGAGAAATTTTTAAGGTTCATAATAATATCTGAAATAATTTTAAAAAAAAATAAGGTGCAATCCTTTATGAATAATTGTTAACACTAAAAAACATGTTAACTCTCTCTAAAACTCTAACAATGACCCAATGTGAAAGATATTGATCAAAAGTGACCATAATGGATTGGTATGGATATAAATTTGATTTTATGTTGTATTAAATTCTCTAAATAACCTTGAAGAGTGATTAAATCTTTAGGTGAGTGAGTGGACCCTATAGGAAAGGCCTTATTTCTAAAAAAAATTACTATAGTAGATAGAGTTGACCAAGTCAAAGTATTAAAATAATTGGATGGTGAAGGTTAAAAATTCAATTTTATGTAAATGGTATTTTATTTTTATGTTCTATCCTTTATTTTTTTTAAACTATTCATCCAAGACAACTTATTGCTAACAATCCTAAGGGTACAAACAGTGAGAATCCCAGGCAAAAGTGAGAATGTGATTAGGGATGTGTTATCAAGGAATAGGGATTAATAAAAGTGCATGGATAAAATTTTAAATACCTATAATACATTTTAATTTTTTATATAAGTTTTGGAGGTCAGTAGATATGATGAAAATGTTGCTCATAAGTTGATCTATCTAGTGCAAATGAGACAGTAAAGGTGTAAGGTTATGATAATGGTATGCAAGACTAATATTTCCATTTGACCATGTTATATTTATAATTTAGAGTTTCATAATAATATAATAATTTAATATAAATTCAATTTAATTATTTTAAAGTGGTCATACACCCATTGAAGGTCATTGTGACCATGAATGTGCTTCAAGGCAAACTGGCAGTTCTAGGTAAGAAAGTTGAAGTGATGAGTTTGAGACACTATGCCCTAATTTGAAGCATATAAAGTAAATTTTATTTATATTTTTTAATTTTATTTCCCATACATGATTTTTATATGGTTTTTTACTTAGTGAAAATTTTGAATCCAAAATGATTTGTCTGGTTGAGTGAGGTCTATGTGAGAGAAGGTCAACAAATTGGTCTACAAGACCAATAGTTACCATTAGTGATTATGATATTTTTTATGTTTTTTATTTAAAAAAATTTTAATATAATTTTAATTAATTTTAATACCTTGAGTGTGTTTTTTTAGGTGTCATAACTTCAAGTTTTCATTATTGTGTTTTGAGACTAGTTGGTAGTTCTAAGTGAGTTACTTGTAGATAAGGGTTTGAGTAAATTTTCCCTAAGTTGTGAAGTATAAAAAATATGGTGATGAAAATAAAGTAATATATATTATATATATGCAATTTTTTTCCATGGTTATTTGTAAAAATTGTGTTTATGCTTTAGTTATTTAATATAGACTTTCTCGGTATGCACAGGCCTACTTGTGAACAATGCTAATGGCATGCTTCAAGTGGTGGTTCAAGATAAAATGTGTTATGTATCATATATGATATTATAATGGGTATATTTTATTATAATATGATATTATCCTACCATGTGAGGGTTTTCAAAGTGTTACAAGGAGTTCAAAGGGTAACGTGTGCTAATGAAGAACTAATTAAATTAGGTCTCCTTATGGCCTAAAAGGGGTTTTGGTCCTATATTTTATGACCAACCTATTTTAATTTCTGATTAATGTTTTTTAAATTTATTAAGTCCTATTATATTTATAATATAAGTGGGAAATTATGTATGTCTGACCAAGAAGTGTATGAGTAAGAGCCTAGTATAAGAACAAGGCCTAATAGGCCTAATTGAGTAGTTAGAGCATGAGCGAGTAAGAAAAATAATATAGAAAATTGTAAATAAGAAAAAGGTCTTGTAATACCATCAAAGGAATGTATAATATAAATTATGAAGACTTGATAGAGGTTATGTGTATGAGGATCAAGGTCATACGACCTAATCAATCTTAAAGATACCTACTTGAGTAAAGAGGCCTAAAAGGAAGTTTGAGAGATATTTTAGAGAGAGAAGACTTGAAGAAAGAGATAATCATATAATGTATGATTAATAAATTATTTATAAGGTGATCAAGGGTTTTAGGTGGCTGATTTAGTGTTGAGTCATCTACGGGGTTGGTGCCTCCTTGTAAACTCTTAGCTGAGTAGGTACTTAGCTAGTTGGGTTTGGTACTCCATGTGAAGCAAGTGATTCAATAAATTTGGTGTTTGTATTATATTACTATAGTCAATTTTTAGATATTAGTGTGTTTTATTCCCATTGAGGGTTTCCCACATATGTGATATGTTCATGTATTTCATGCTTATGTGGATATATGTTTATGTTTGAAAGATCTATATGCTTATTTGAATGTTTCAATATTAATTAAGTGAGATTGTTAAGAATTTTTTTAAATATTGATTCACCACCCCCATTTCAATAATTTTATTCCAAAATTTGATATCAGATTCTATTCCTTTGAATTAAGTATAAAATCCTAAAGGATATCCTAGAAGCAAAGATGGCTAGTTAGCAAGATCAAGGTGGTTCCTCTACCAGTAAGGATTTGTTATTAAATGGATTTAATTATACCTTTTGGAATATTAGGATGAATATATATTTGATGTCTCAAGGTCATGATATTTGGTTGTTAATTATGGATGGCTATAGTGATCCTCTTATTCCACCAAATGATGAAGCAGGTAAGAAGGCTAGTGAAAATAACTCCAAGGTAATGAATGCCATTCTTTGTGGCTTATCAAAGGTAGATATTGTAAATGTGATTCACTTTGTATCATCTAAAGATATATAGGAAAAATTGAAAACTATCTATGGAGGAGACACCAAGGTAAATATGGCCAAGTTGTAGACCTAGTGGAGATAGTTTGAAAGTCTAAAGATGAATGAAGATGAAATAATTACATCTTATATATTGAAGGTTGATGAAGTTGTTGATGTCATTATAGGATTAGGAGAAGAAGTGAAAGAATCTATATATTTTCAAAATTTATTGAGATCACTAACTCTTAAGTTTGATTATAAGGTGTCCTCAATAGAAGAGATGCAAGATTTGTACAAGCTTGAAATAGATGGGCTTCATGGAATTTTAACTATCTATGAGATGAGAAAAAATGAAGGAACCCATCCCAAGTAGGAAGCAACATTCAAATCTAATAAAAAATGAAAAACTAAGAAGTTTAAGGATTATAAATGTTTAGATGTTGATGATGATCAAATGATATCCATGTTTGCAAAGAAATTGAGGTTCGGCTTAGGTAAGTATAAAGGAAAGTTTCCCTTCAACTATTTCAAATTTGGTAACATTGGTCACTTTTCATCTAAGTGTCTTGATAAGGATAAGGTTGAGCATGATGAATAAACTTATGAACATCATGGAGATGATATAAAGGTCTATAAGCTTGACAAAAACAAGAAATATTTCAAGAATCATGAAGGTAAGAAAGGGTCATTCAAAAACAAGAGACATTTATACACTAAATAAGACAATAAATTATTTGATGTGACTCAAGTACATATAATAGTGATGATGTTAGTAATGAACTTTAACATGATAATAATGAAACCTTATTCATGGCCATAAAATCAGAAATGAGGGTTTCTCAAATGGGAAAAGCCTTATGGTTGATGCAGAAATAGATGAAAAAGAATCTAAAGTGAATATTGAGCTAGAATTGGTAAGTTCCCCAGAGGATTTAAAATTTCAAAGAAGAAATAATATAAAACTAAAATCATTAGTTAAGGACTATGAGGAGCAGACTAGCTTGTTTGAGGAGAGACTGAGTAACACTTCCAAAGATTATGATGAGATCATCAATCAAGTTTAGGCACATATGGAGATAATCAATACATGCCTTGATTCTAAAGAGGAATAATGAAATAGGTATGAAATTGAAGTATAATCCATAAAATCTAAGTTGGATCAAACATCTAAAAAGGTGAATACCTTTGTGAAGTTTTAAAAGATCACTAAGGCTCTAGATGACATATTGAGTAGTCAAAAGTTTGTAAGTGATAAGTTATGTCTTGGTTTTAAAGAAGACAAAAAGGTGAAAGCTCAAGCAAAGGAGAAGGCTATTGAGGATAAGAAGGTAAACATGAAAATACCTATCAAAAAACCTAATGTTATGAGGTATGTTAGTTCATTCAATGGCTATTATTATGTAAGCAGTCAATTTGGTCATAGAGCAAGATAGTGTAGAAGGCTCTCCAAGAATGAGTAATCATGGGACTATGGAAGGAATAATAGTTCACATTATTCAAGAGGTATGTATGAGTTTGTTTTATATAGTTGTCATAATGTGGGACACAATAAAATATTCAATCCTAATAGAGTTACAAGGTCATCAAGTTAAAATTGGAGGTTTGAATCCCCTAGAGTGTAAGAAGGAAAATGAATGTATGGAAACCAAAGATAGTAAAGATGAGTCATGATCAGTCTAAAAGGTTAAATGTAATATTTTTTGTGGTAGAACATGATTCAAATATTAAATAAATTCAAGAATGTCTATTACCAGCTCGTATTGATGTTTAAATGGTTGATGAAGAGGTAAAGCCTAAAAGGATATTGAAAGATATTTAGTCTTGTGAGAGCATGGAGATCTAGGAATATCCTAAAATTGTGTTGTTGTAATGATTTATGTAAAGATTTTACTCCATTAGGCTTAGTGGAAAAACTACTTAGTTATCAAAATCATGACAGATGCTTAGTTTGAGGGGGAGCTACTCAAGTTATTCATAAGTTCTAAGTGAAGTTGATATGGTGGCCTAGTATGTGATCAAATATAAGTATGATTTTAGTCATGACAACAACATGGTGATTTTTGTTGATTTATAGGTTAATTTTAAGGAGGTATTAATGGATTAATTGGGATTATGTTCATTTTATTATTCATAATATATGATACAAAAAGGTGTGGTTCCATATGGTAGTTTGTTGAAGACCCTTTATCATTAATGTTAAAGGGGGAAAAAGTTCAAGAAGGAAGATTGACAAGACTAATGGAAATGAGAGTGATAAGATTGAATAACATTATTCCATAAATTATAAATGGATATTTTTTTGATTAGTTTTGTCATTGATGTCAAGGTTGATGTCATTTGATGTCAAGGTTGGTGTTATTAATGTCAATGTGTAGGTTAGAGAGATAATTTGAATGCAAACTAATGTATCTTCTATTGAGAAATAATTTTAACGAAATCTAATTATTTTTATGTTGTTTTTTTCAATATTTTTGTATTTGTGTAATAATTTTTTTTAGGGTAAGCATATTTGAGTACTAGTCCTTAAGTGCAAGGTTTCTTGAGAAGCCTAATCATAACAAGCATAGTCATATCATGAGCATGTGCATGGTGAGAATGAGGATTTATGTGTATATGTATGAAAATATTTGATTATAATTAAATTAATTAAATAAAGATTTAGAATCATCAATGAGTGTTTTAAGATCAGTTGTCAAGCTTCAAGTGTTTAACAAGCCTAGTCATTGCACTAGTCATAGCTTGTAAAGTCCTAGTGAGAAGGTTTGAGCATGGTTTCCTAGTGATATGGATTAAAAAAGGAATAAGAGGATGTATAATTTTTATTTATAATGAATATAATTCATTTAATCACTTAGGAGAGTTTCAATATTAACCTATAGGGGTAAGACCTTAAGTTGAAGTTTGCAACTAGACTAGTTCTAGACCCTACCTAACCTAATGAGGTGTTTTAAAAGAATAAGAAGGATGTATGTCAGTGTTTGAGAATGTTAATTATTATATTTTTATTTTTATTCATTTATTTTCATTGATGTTAAGGTGATTTTAGTACATAATGCATTAATGATAAAATGATAGGTTCCAAGTGGATTTAAGAGTGCATATCATGTGTGTAGGACTTTGAGTTGATTAAAAATGTTTGAGGTTTCAAATGAGGGTAAAAGAGTGCCTGGTGTACTTATAGAATTAAAATTAATAAATTTTAATATTATTGTGAAGGTTTATGTGATCCTAGTCATATCCTAGTCAACTTGGAAGATCTTGCTAAGTAATAAGATTGATGATGTTAGAATTCAAACATGTGAATGTTTTATAAAAAATGGTCACATGGGTTTGTTAATAATTTTTATTATATAATATGGTTATAATATAAAGTATTTATATGTTATATATCAAAATGTATGGTTGTTTAAAATTGGTCTGCTAGGAAGATTTCACTGTTTTCCATACTTAGCCAAATTTTTAGTATCAAGTGAACAAAGGAAAACCAATCATTAGTATTTTATTTATAACTTTTGATAATTGATGAATTTGATGGTTTTTTAAAAATTAAAGTGGTATATTACTTAAATATATATCTAAAAAAACTTATTATGAGGTTTTAATGGTCATAAAATTACTTTTATTTTATGTGAGAGTTGACTATTGTTGATTGTGTTTTTTTAATAAACTAAGGTGCAAAGAAATGATTGTAGAAGATAGTATTGATAAAATATTTTTTATATAAAAATATAAAATGAATTATAATAGATATATATAATCATAAGATTTATTTTTAGTTTTTAATGTCATTAAAGGTGAAGTTATTATCGGTCAAAGTTGAATTTTATTGACTATAATTATTACAAGTCTGAGTAAGGTTATTTTAGTGGTGTTTATGAACCTTTGGAGATTGAATTAAGGTTTAATATGGATTGGATGATGTTAATAAGTTATTTATGTTTACATACATATGTGGTTTTTACATGGAATGTTTATATTCATTTTTTTTGAGACTCATTTGTGAAGACAATGTTTTTACGCTAGTTAATCCTAATAGGTCTTTAAGACCTAATGGGGGTTTTAGAGTATGAGTGAATGATTTGATATTTATTGAGATTGGATAAGGATAATAGATAATTTAGGTAAATTTATTGAATTTTTTTGGGTAATTGGTAAGGTCCATGTGGAACATAGTGGTTTAAAATGCTACATGAAGGTTAATTAGGTTTCCATGGGACCTATTGAAGGATTGAAGGCTAAAAGAGGTTTCATAAGGTGAACGAGTGACTTAAAAGTGTTGTATGACTTGTTAAAATTAAATATTTAATGTAGGAAAAAATTTTAAATTTTTTAAAATGATTCCATATTTGGTTAATGGATATTGGCATCTAAGTGTAATGTGTGGCCTAATGGAGGGCTAATTGCTTAGGTCTAGCTTAAGCCTAGTGTGTTGTTTTGAGCCATTTGAAGCATGACCGACCTAATGAATTGATGTAAATTTAATGTAAAGTGTCATAAAACATATATTTATGTTTATAAAAGTGGGATAGACTCCTTATGGGTTAAGTAAAGTGTTGTGTCTGACCAAGATTGATTGGAGAAAGAATAATGCATATGTAGAAGGCAATTTTGGCCTCATTGTGCTAGTTAGACAATGGAAGAGTGAAATGAATTATATATGAATTTTAAGAAATGTAAGAGGCCATAAGAACATAATAAAATAATTTTCAATATGTGACAAGGGTTTAACATTGTTTTTTTCAAGTTATGAGCAAGTAAGAAGACTTGTTTCAAGGCTATTAGGCCTATTTTGCTTTGGTGACCTAGTGTAAGGGTTTTGATAATTAATGAATGAAGAAAAAGGTATGAAACTTTGATTAAGTCTATGAGGAAATAAAAATAATAATAATAAAAATTTTAACATGTCATATATATTATAAAATGGTGTTGAAGGTAATCAATAACTTTTGTATTGATTCAAGGCATGATTAGGCCTAGTTTGTCTAGATGACCTAGAGTAAAGAAGTGCATTGATTATATGTTAAAATACTAATTTATAGGTTGTGTATGACTAATATTTTTGATTTTTAAATACTGTATTTAAATATAATAATATATGAGTGTGATTTAGGAATGACCTTATGTTCATGATCATGAAAATGAGGGGTAAAGAAGAGAAAGAGTTGTTGTATGCTTATGTAAGAGGTAGATTTATGTTTATATGAACTACCATCACTTGTATGAGGTATAAATTCAGGTTTTCAGGTGTTATAAAAATATAATACCATAATAATGTTTTTTAAACATAATATCAAAGTTTTATATTATTTTGGAGGTGATTGAGTTGGTTCTTGATCACCTAAGGGGTTATAGCCTCCTTGCTAGTTGGTGCTAGCTAAAGGTCAAGTGGGTGCTTGACTAAATTGAGGGGTGGATACTCCTTGATCAGTTGGTGATGATATAAATTAAAGAAATATATTTATATTATAGTATTTAAAATATTATTTTAAGTGGGTTTTCTCCCCATGAGTTTTCCCACATAATGAATGTGTTATGTTCTTTGATCTTGCATTATTTTATTTGTTCATTATAATGAATAGTTTATATGTTTCATGAATGATTTTGTTGAATGGATAAGAGTTTGAATAATTTTAATTTAATTTAATTTTATTGAATCAATTATTCACCCCCTCCCAATGATTGTGCTTCCAATAATTGGTATTAGGTCAGGTCCTTCAGGAAGGCTTGACAATTAGAAGGTGGTCCTTGAAGCACAAAATGGCTAATAGCTAAGGAAAGAGAATCAAGATTTTATATTAATGGTAAAAAGTATTAAATATAATATTTTTTATTTTGAGACAATTTAGAGTAAATATAATTACAAGGAAGTTGAAAATGAAAAGATCATCCAAAAACTTAGAGAGTAGGTCAAGTCCTCTATGGAATGTGAAGGAAAAGTGAGTCATACTCAAACCAAGTTTGAGATAATTTTGGAAAAAATAAAAGAGTATAATATGAATATTAATGATATTAACAATAATTTAGAGGCTAAAAATTCAAATTTGAGGTCAAAAAGGGCCGAGTGTGATCAATTGAAAACTAAGCTAGGCTCCTTGAAGTTTAAGCATGAGAAGCAAGTGGTCAAAATGAGCAAGGTTGAGAAAGAGGAATTAAATCAAGTCAAGAAGGATGAAAAAATAAAAAAAGGTGATAACACCAAAAATGAATCCTAATTCCATGAAGTTTGTCAATTCATCTCATAAACAATGTTATGCTTGTAATTAGTTTGGTCACATTGCAAGAGATTGAAAAAGAATAAGTAACTTGACAAAAAGAGATAATATCCATCATCAAGAAAAAAATATGAATGATATTAATTGATTAAAATTTCATAGATTTGTTCATATTTCAAAATATTGTAATAATAGGTTGAATGAGTTCTCAAGGTAAAATAAGGTGTATGGAGCTCCTAGTGTGCAAAGAAGAGGTCATATATGGATATGGAGACCTAAGACTATTAAGATAGATCAGATTGAGACCAAGAATTAATTTTTTGATGAGCATATAATTAAATATAATTTGTTTAATTTTATATATAATAATGTAGGACAATAATACTATTTAATAGGGCATGTTGACAAAGGAATAAAAAAGAAGATGGATGAGCCAATCAAGCCTACGAGGAGGCTTAGGAAAGACAAGAAAACTAGTGAGTATGGAGACTTGGTAATATCCTAAGTTTTATGTGTTATAAGTTATATGTAAGGTGAGTTGTCTCTATTAAGATTCATAGAGGCATTAATAAATTATCTCAAGCATCATGGAATGGTGTTGCAAGGTTGATAAGTAAGAAACTAGTCATTGGGTCAAGTTATGTTCATTGTATTGATATGAATATAATTGATTATGTATTCTTTCAATTTATTTAAATCTTGTAAAATATGTATATCAAATATTAAGATCTTCTATAAGTTATTTAAAGTTTTGAAGTTGTTTGTTAAATGAGATCTTACTTTGAGTGTCACTAGTTGGTATAAGGGTTTTAACACTTGAAACCCTTAACATGGTGTATCTTGGGTTGTATAATGACTTATGTCACCAAAATTGGTTATTAGGTGTGAAATTATGATATTAAAGTATTAAATGATGTTATGTTATGATAAAAGGTAGTCTCTTGATGCAAGGGTATGATATTTTTAAGTTATGTATCTTTGTTTGCAATATCTCTCTTTGAAGTGACCTAAGAGAGGAGTATCTTTTCTTATGCAAGAGAGAGGTTATTAAAGGGATAATATTGGTAAGGTAAGTTAAAATTTAAGTATAAATATTTTATGAATTCAATAATATTTCATCCATATATGGCCTAATGAGGTATCTTGTTCATATTGGTAGCTTGAAGAGCTCTTATAAGCATATATTTAGGTAAATTTAGTTGCTTTTCATATGAAAAGGTTTGTTGAGCATGTTCTTATTGTTTATATCATTTTTTATTGTTTAATTCATATTATAAAATTTTTATACCATTTAAATAATTCATTTGGGCCCAAGAATATCAAATTTTAATTTGATTGTCTCATGAAAGGATGTTGGATAGTTGTGGTAACCTATGTGTGGATGAAGATGTCTCCATTCAAGGTATGTTCTTGTAAAAGAGTTTGCTTGTGTATGTTTGAAATATTTTGATTTTTTTAAGATGGAATATGGAGTTAGATGTAGATAAATAAAGTTTATTTATAATTATATGAAGTTTTGGCATGTTTTCTATAAGACAATAATCAAGGACAAATTCAGATAGAGGTTTGTTCTCTTCAATTCCATGAGATTTTATGGTTGAGTATGGTTTTATAACATGTTATATGAGATGATAATGTTTTTAGGGGGATATTTATAAACTTTATGAATAGTTTGACAGGTCCAAGTATCAAGTTGGCATGTTGAGGAAGAGACCATTTGTCATTAATATCAAAGGGGGATAAAGTTAAGAATAAAGGAGTTATTCAATTTGGGAGAGATAATTATGAAAGGTATTTTACATCAATGAAAAATTGGTATATTTTTTATAATGTTATTGATATGTATTGATTTTCATTGATGTCAAGGTGATCTTAGTACATAATGCATTCATGATAAAGTGATAGGTTCCAAGTGGATTTGAGAGTGCATATCATGTGTTCAAGAATTTTGTTGATTAAACATGTTTTAGGGGTAAAATTATGGGTAATTAATTATTTTTTTACTTATTTAATTGAAATTAATATGTTTTAATAGTCTTGTGAAGGTCTATGTTATCTTAGTCATCTCACAGTCAACTTGGTAGATCTTCTTGAGTAAACAAATTAATGACATCATAATTCACATATGTGAAGATTTTAGAATAAATTGGTCACATTAGTTTTTTAATATTTTTTCTTAGATCATGTGGTTAAAATTTCAAGTCTTTATATGATATATATAAAAATTTATGGTGGTTCAAAGTTGGTCTCCCAGAGAAATTTCACTATTTTCCATACTTAGCCAAATTGCAATATCAAATGAACAAAGGAAAACTAGTCAGTAGTATTTTGTTTATAAATTTTGATAATGGATGAATTTTATGGTGTTCTAAAAATAAAATTTGTATATAAATCTAAGGCATATCCATAAAATTTGATTAGGAGGTTTGACTAGTCTTAAAATTTCATATATTTCATGTGAGGGTTGACTATTGTTGATTATCTAGGGTGCAAAAAAATGATTATAGAAGACAAAGTATTTATAAAATATTACTAGTAAAAAAGTTAGAAATGAATTATACTCCATTAATATCATTATAAAAGTTATTTTTAGTTTTTAATATCAATACAGGTGAATTTATTTTAGGTCAAAGTTGACTTTTGTTGACTGTAATTATTACAAGTCTGAGTAAGCTTCTTACAGTGGTGTTTATGAACATTTAGAGGCTGAATTAAGTTTATTGTGTATTTTATGATGTTATTAAAATATTTATATTTCCATACATATGTTTATTTTACATGGAAATTTTATATTGAGTTTTTTTTAGCCTCATTTGTGAAGACAATGTTTTTGGGCTAGTTAGGCCTAATAGGTCTTTAAGACCTAATGAAGGTTTTAGAGTACAAGTGAATGATTTGATGTTTATTGATCATGGATAAGGATCACATATAATTAAATTAAATTTATTTGAGTTTTTTGGGTCATTTTTAACGGCCATATGGAACATAGTGGCTTAAAATGTTGTATGAAGGTGAATTAGGTCTCCGTGGGACCTATTGAAGGCTTGAGGGCTAAAAGAGGTTTCATAAAGTTAGTAGGTGACTTGAAAGTGTTTTATTACTTGTTAAACATAAATATGTAATGTATTAAATTGTTCTAAATTATTTAAAAGGATTCCATCTTTTGTTAAGGGCTATTGGAATCTAAGTGTAATGTGTGGCCTAATGGATTGCTAATTGCTTAGGTCTTACTTAAGACTAGTGTGTTGTTTTGAGCCATTTGAAACATGGCTGACCTAATGAACTGATGTAAACTATATGTAACATATAATAAGAAATATAATTATGTTTATAAAAGTGGGATATATTTATTAAGGGTTAAGGAATGTGTTGTGGATGACCAAGATTGATTGGAGAGATAAATGCATATGTAGAAGACAATTTTGGCCTCATTGTGCTAGTTAAAAAATGGAAGAGTGAGATGAATTATATATGAATTTTCAAAAGGGTAAAAGGCCATGAAAAATATCATAAAATAATTTTTAATATGTTATAAAGGTATAATTTTTTTTTTTGTAGGTCATGATCAAGTAAGAAGTTTTATTTCAAGGCTATTGGGTCTATTTTGCTTTAGTGATCTAGTGCAAGGGTTTTGATAATTAAGGAATGAAGTGAATGGTATGAGAATGTTTAGAAGTGTGTGAGGGAATTAAAACCATAATAATAACATATTTAAAATTTCCTAAATATTATATAGTGATGATGAAATTAATCAATAAGTTGTGTATTGATATAAGGCATGATTAGGCCTAGTTTATTTAGATGACCTAGGGTAAATAATTGCATTGATTATATGTTGAAAGAGTAAAACATAGGTTGTGTATGGTTTATATTTATGATTTTTAAAGACTATATTTACATTTAATAAGATCAGAGTGTGAAGTATTAATTGCCTTAAGTTCATGAGCATGTGTATGAGGGGTAAAGAAGAGAATGAGATGTTATATGCCCATGTAAGAGGAAAATTGTGTTTGTATGAACTACCATAACTTATATGAGGTATAAAGTCAGATTTTTAGGTGTCAAAAAGAGATAATAACATCATTAGGTGTATAATATAGTATATCAAAGGTGGATATCAATGTTGAGGTGATTGAGATGGTACTTGATTACCTATGGAGTTGTAGCCTCCTTATTAGTTAGTGCTAGTTAAAGGTCAAGTGGGTGATTAAATAAATTGAGGAGTGGGTGCTCCTTAATTAGTTAGTGATAATCTAAATTGAAAAAATATATTTATAGGATAATAGTCCAAATATTGTTTCTAGTGGGTTTTCTCCCCCATGAGGGTTTCCCACATAATTCATGTGTTATGTTCTTTGATCTTGCATTGTTTTCTTTGTTCATTACAATGAATGGTTTATATGCTTCATGAATGATTCTGTTGAATGGTTAAAAGTTTAAATAACTGGAATTGAATTTCATTTACTTACATCACTGATTTACCCATCCCTTTCTTAGTGATTGTGTTTATAATAGTTAATATCTTGTATGGCATGTATATGAGGTGTGGAGAGCTTGGACAGTGGTTAGAATGTCAATTTCAAGGACTAATGTGGTTTGCAAATCAAGGTATAGAGAGCAAAGAGAGATGGAGGAAAAATGAGATATGAGGTTTAGTTTATAAATAAATTATGAGTATTTGATTATGAAAAGAGGTATGATATGATGTTTTATGTATGTTTAAAACGTTTTAGGTCATGGTTTACAAGATAAGTCTTAAAAAAGTGTTTTAAGGTCTCTCAAGTACATAGAGTAAAGGGTTCTCAACCTGAGAAGGAATTTCAAGTGTTCATTGGCACCTGTAACCTATGCATGGGAACCTAATATGTAAGGATATATGGGTAAGGGCCCTAGATAATATCTCAAAGAATTAGTTTTATAAATAAGGGAAAATCCTTTATGAATTATTATTAACACTAAAACCCTCTCTAAAACCCTGACAATGACCTGATGTCAAATACATTGATCAAAAGTTACATGAATGGATTTTTATAGATATAAAAGTGATTATAGTTTGTATTAAATTCTATTAGGTACCTCTATGTGTGATTGAGTCTTAATGTGAGTGAGTGGACCTTATAGGAAAGGCTTTGTTTCTCAAAAATTTGTTGTAGCAAATAGAGTTGACCAATTCAAAGTATAAAAATAATTAGATGGAGAAGGTTGATAATTGAATTTTATGTCCATGGTGGTTTAATATCATGTTATATACCTCAATTGTGTTAAACCAGTCATCCAAGACAACCTATCACTAATAGGCCTAAGGGTGCAAACAATGAAAAACCCAGGCATAAGTGAGAATGTGATTAGGGATGTGTTATCATGGAATATGGATGAATCCAAGTGAATGAAAACATTTGTAAAGAACTTTAAGACAATTTTGTGTTGGATAAAATTTTAGGAGGTTAGTATATATGATGAAAACATTTCTCATCAATTTAGTTGTTTAGTGTAGATGAGACAATGAAGGTATAAGGTTATGAAATTGGTTTACAAGACCAATATTACCATTTAGCCATCTTATATTTCTATCTAAGAGTTGCCTAATTATGTAATAATATAATATAAATGAATTTTGATTCTCTAAAAGTGGTCATACAATTATTGAAGTTCATTGTCACCATGACTATGATTCAAGGCAAACTTGCAGTTCCACATAAGTTAGTTAAAGTGATGAGTTTGATAATCTATTACATGAGTTGAAGAATATAATATACATGGTGTTTATATTTTAGAATTTTATTTACTATCCATTATTTTTATAAGGTTTGTTACTCAATGACAATAGTGAAAATTTTGAAACCAAAATGACTTGTCTGACTCAATGAGGTTTATGTGAGAGAAGGTCAACAAATTGGTCTACAAGACCAATAGTTTCTATTAGTTATTATGATATTATTGATGTAGGTTTATCTAAAGATGTTTTAATATAATTTTAATGAATTTTAAGACCTTGATTTTGTTATTTTAGGTTTCATAAGTTCAAGTTTCCATATCTGTGTTTGAGCCTAGTTGGTAGTTCTAAGTGGGCTACTTGCAGAGAGGGGTTTGAGTAAATTTTCCCTGAGTTGTGAATTTTAAAGCATACAATGATGAAAATGAGGTCATATATATATATATATATATATATATACATGACCTCATTTTCATCATTGTATGCTTTAAAATTCACAACTCAAGGAAAATTTACTCATATATATATATATATATATATATATATATATATATATATATATATATATATATATATATTATGTGTGTGTATACACACACACACACACATAATCGTGTGTGTGTGTGTGAGATATTATATTCCATGGTTATTTATAACAATTTATTTTATTATTCATTTGTTTAAGATAGGCTTTCTCAATATGCACAAGCCTAATTGTGAACAATGCTAATGGCATGCTTCAAGTGGTGGTTAAAGCTAAAAGGTGCGTATATGTTATTATCAAGGGTATATTTGAGTGACATATGATATGTTTCTTGAATTTTATGTGTTTTAAAGTGTTTCAAGGATTTCAAAGTGTAATGTGTGTTAATGAAGACCTAATTGAATTAGGTCTCCTTAAGGCCTAAAAGGGGTTTTGGTCCTACATGTTATGAACAACATATTGTAATGTTTGATTCATGATTTTGGAATGTATTAAGACCTAATATATTGATAATAAAAGTTATAAAGTGTATATTTCCTACCAAAAAGTGTATGAACAAGATCCTAGTATAAGAACAAGGCCTAATATGCCTAATCAAGTATTTAGAGCATAAGCGAGTAAGAAAATAATATAAAAAATTGAAGAGTAGAAGGAGGTATTGTAATAACATCAAATGAGTGTAGTTTATTAGTGATGAATATGTGATATAGGTTTTATGTATGATAATCTAGGTTATATGACTTAATTAGTCTTAAAGAGACCTATTTGAGTGAAGAGGCCTACAAGGCAATTTGAGTGAGATTAAAGAGAGAGAAGAACCAAATAAGGAGATCATCATCTATATATGATCAACAAATTATTTTAATGGTGATAAAGGGTTTAAATTTTCTTTTTTTTTTTGAGTCATCTAGGAGGTTGGTGACTCTTTGCAAGTGGGCGATTGCTAAAGCCTATCGGAGTTGGTGCTTAGCTAGTTGTCTTTGGTGTTCCATGTAAAGCAGGTGTTTTAATAAATTTTATGTTTGTCTTATAAGACTATAGTAAATTATTAGATATCAGTGGGCTTTCTTCCCCTTGAATTTTTTCCACATATGTGATGTGTTCATGTGTTTCATGCTCTTATGGATAGATATTTATGCTTGTAATATCTATATGCTTATTTGAATGTTTCAGGATTGCTTAAGTGAGATTTTTAAGAAATTTTTTAAATATTGATTCACCCCCCATGTTAGTAATTTTACTTCCAATAATTATATTTTACTAATAATTCATCCATCTACAAACATTTATTGATGACGATATAATAAAATTTATTTATAGACACACTCCTAGATTCAATGTAGACACACCATATAATAACATGACATGATATTAAAGATAGACTCAATGTTTTGTAGTCTTGAAATTTTACATATAAAAAACTCTAAGAATATTATTAAAACATTATATTATATGACAAAATGAATCATACTTGATGATAATAACTATTACCTATTATAAAACTTAACAAACATAAAAAATATAAAATACATGTTAAATACTATAATCTCAAAACTATATAAAGAGTTCCGAAAACTATAACACAAGATAAAATAAAAATTAAATGAAAGCCCTTAAAAAACTATATATTTATTACTTAACTTTGGACCATCTAGTAAAATAAATTATACATGCTAGCCTATAATGGTACACACATAAGATATGTTATGAATGGTACAATAATGAAGATTTTTAATCATTTTATGCATAAATTCATAGATGCATGAGAGTAAATTTTTGAATGTTAAAATGAGTTTGGCATTACATAATGATGTATAAGATTCATGATAAGAAGATATGAATTAAAAAAATAATTTAATAATCAAATTATTTTTAGGTATGAATCTTATTGGCACTCCCAGTTGATTGAATGTATAGTAATACATTCAAATCACTCTTGCTAAAAATTTGGAACTCCATTATACATTGGCACCAATGCCAACTCCAACAAAAACTTTTATTAATTCAAAACATGAATTGATAGATACATGCATTCAAATAGAATAGACATAAAAAATATTGTAGTAGGTGTAAGTAAACAAAATCTAAGGGTCATGCCATACACATATAGATATGATTTTTTTTGATTCAATAATATAAGTTTTAGGATGTGAATGGATACTAATCCAATATATATATATATATATATATATATATATATATATATATATATATATATATATATATATATATATATATATATATATATATATATATAAAATTCCAAAATACACTAAAATACAAATATAAACTAATATAATTAAAAAATAAAAGGTTAATAGATATTTTTCACTCCCTCATGGATGGGGGTAATCTAAGAAACTATGAGGCTTCCCCTTTTTTACTTATTAAAACTCCATTGAATTCCCCTACTATGATACCAATTTTTTTGGTATAAATTAATAGAATAAATTGTGTTATATTGTTTAATAAAGGATGCTACATATTTATAGGCTCATGTTCTCCTTAAGATAAGGATTAAATTGTTACCAATACTAACTAAACAATCATTGAAATCACTCAAATGAACTATTAACATTACTTTTAAAACAACTCTCTCACACACACAACTTCACAAATTATTAAAACCAAATACAATAATATGATTCACTAATCGATATTTCCAACATAAAATTCTATATTTACTCTTATCACTCTCGAATTTTTTTTAACTCTTGATTTCAAATAATTTATATTATTTAATTATATTCATTGATGCATATGTGTGTGTGTGTATACACACACATCTCAAATTCAAATCAGGACCTTATTAGTGCACAACTAACACACCAATGGTGATAACTCTGAAAAAAAGAAACACAAACCCAAGGGAAACTAAAAGGCTAGGAGAGTATTAATATTATTTTGTAAAGACAAAAAATGGAAAAATGGGTGAAATAAAGGGTAAATGTGGAGAGAGAAAATAGAAGGAAGAATAAAAAATTTGGGCTAACAAAGAGAAAACACATGCCAATAAGAGCTTTATTTATACAAATAATCGACACATATAAAATTTAACCTAAATAAATGGAAACTAACATATAAATCCACCCCATACATAATTTAGGCATATATGTAATGCCCCACTTTGACATGTTTTTATGTGTTTAAATATCAAAGTAAAATAAACAAGTCTACCTATGTGGAATCATAGAATATGTTGTGTCAATTTTTTGAATATTTATCAAATTCAAAATAATAAATTATATGAATATAAATTATAAAGGAGTAAAGTGTTTATCTAATCTTAGAGTCTAACTCCTGTAACTTGTAAAATAAAAAGAAACTCTATACTCCTCATAATATATGCAAGAAATTTGACTACCATTTTCAAAAGCCATGAAGATCCAATAACATGTATACATTTTATTGTGTTATGAATATATAAATAGGGTAAATTTAAACATAAGGAAACATTTTAAATAGAATCAGTCTATATAAATTGGTAATCAAGAAACTACTGAAATCAATAGAAAAACAAGGAATAAATACACATGGTTATGTAGAAAGTGTGAATTCATCTCTGTAAATTCCATATCAATTCTAAGTACATGTATCATTGAAGAGGCCAAGCGGAATATGTCATATAATTTTTTTTGACTACTTCCAAATGTATGATAAAGTAGAATTATGCCTTATAATTATTTGAGACTTCTTCGAAATGTGTGAGAAAGAATAAGTATTGCATATATATATATATATATATATATATCATTATGATATGCTTAATTACATGATGATAAATAAAATACACACACAAACGCGCGTGCGTGTGTGTGTGTGTGTGTGTGTGTGTGTGTGTGTGTGTGTGTGTGTGTGTGTGTGTGTGTGTGTGTGTGTATTTTATTGATCATCATGTAATTAAGCATATCATAATGATATATATATATATGTATATATATATATATATATATATGCGCACGCACGCACACACACACACATGCGCACGCGCGCACACACACACACACACACACACACACACACACACACACACACACACACACACACACACACACACACACACACACACACACACACAGTGTATCATCATGTAATTAATCATAAAATAAGAATATCATATGCACAAATTTTAGAGGTGTGGGATGAATTTTTTATCATATATCTCAATTACAATGATACATGTACTATGAGTAAAATAGGAAAAATAAAAACTTTGATATATAATAATAACATGATGTCATCATTAAATCATTTATGTATAAAATACTTTGGTATAATTAAATAAATATATCATCATCAAGGTACATAAAAATGGAATTTAGCCTATGTATGTTTAGGTCTAAGTCACATAAGTAAGATATCATTGTGAAAGCATGTATGCATAGAAGGGAATTAGACCAGAGGTTGTATATATCTATGTCATATGAATAAAATATCATCATGAATGCATGTAAATATAAATGACATTATGAAATAAATGATTCCAAAGTTAACTAGTAAATTTTGAGTCATAAGTAGAATATTCAATATAACTCAGTAAAATCATAAATAATGAAAGCAGGTAATGTGGCTCACTTTTATATAGTGAAGGGATGTCTCTTTTATTCAAAATTAGAGTTTATGTAACTTCAAGTGATGATAAATTATACATTTATTTATAAATTTGTAATGGTGTAAATAAGTGAAATGTGGGATATTTAATTAAATATGTTTTTCCAAATTTTAGTGTAAGAAAATAGTTCATTAATGTAAACATGCACATTGAATAGAAATTTGTAATGCTCTTATAGGGTAGCAAATGGTAATTATTAAAACATATTTTTTGGAAACAAAATCTACTATTATTGATGTATGAAAATACAAATTTTATATTTTTTAGATAAATAAATAATTTTTTCCTATTTTGTAATATAAATTTATATGAATTTATGAAAATTTTATGGCACTCTATATCTAAAGAATAAAGTGTTATAGTTGGGGGAAAATTATATGGCTATGTGAAACTCACTTTGATTTATGCATATTCATTTTTATGAAATTATAATATTTAAGATTTATATTTTTAATCATGTCTGCTAATAAGGAGAAATGTTTGAAAATAACACAAGATTGTAATGAAAAATTAAAAAAGAAAAATTAAAGTAAATTAAAAAATATTAGTTTTGAATATTGTGGAACAAGTGGAAAAAACCATAAATTATTTTTTTAAGAATTGATAATTGAATTATTATATGGTGATTAATGGTAATGTTTATTTATAAAAAATATGGTAAAATAAATAGGTTCCAAGGTAATTTATGATTGAAAAGATTCAATTTTTTTGAGATTGAATTGGGGCAAAGAGTAGATCAAAGGTTCTATGAAGGTAGAAAAGAGAAAAAATTGGGTGGGCTAAAATGCCCACCCCAAGCTTCTTCTATAATTAATTTTTCTCCTCTGATTCACTCTTTCTAGATCCATTAGCATATGGATCTTGATTTTTGTAGTGTTTTTCTAACATCACACATTATCTATAGTTTTTCCTAGCCCTTGATTTCATTTTCCTCTACCTTTGGTCTTCTACCCTTATACTTATAGGCTAGCTTACTTATGGCACCTATGGATATGGGTTGTTCAGATCTACTAAGAACTACCATGGATCTAAAATTTTAGATATATTTGAAGGGTTTGAAACCTCATTTTATATGTGTCTCTTCCTATTTTGGCCATGATAGGAATTTACCATACTTTAAATGTGGGTTTATTAGAAGAAGATACTATGGTTGGTGTGGTAGTTTTAGATCCAAATAAAAACTTTGTATCATATGTTCCATGCATAAATATAAAATTCATATGGATAAAAATCATCAACTGGGAAAGAAAAGGAATTTTTCATTACATCTAGTAAGTTTTTATGATCATATCCATCATTTTTGAGAAATTTTGGAAGTGAATTTTACCTATATTTTGTTATAGATATTGATATAGTGATAGTGGCAATGGAATATCTTGTGCTTGATTATTTGATTCCTGCCTATTTTACTATGTTTTGGGTGGTTATGGATCTAGATTTACATAGATATTTTATTATTTTGTTTGATCTATAGTGGGTTGATGAATATATAGTATGGTACATCTTTTTGAGAAATCTCAAACCTTATTATTTGGCTACATCAATTTTTGGTTAATTTATTACTTTGTGTCTTGTTTCTCCTAACACTATTTTATTTAAAATATTTTAATTCTCTTTGGAATAGAATTATATTTTGGCCTTAATTTGGTTTTTTATTCCTTATTATAATAATGGGATCTATATTTCTTACTTCTTATTTTTCAAATTCTGATATCTCTAGTTTTTATTTTGGTTACTTTAAATTTTTACTACTGTGTATTTTCCTGTTTCGGCCTTGTTTTTTATTTTAAGATACCACTAGCTTTAGTGGGTTTAATTTTATGGTTGAAAATGCTACATAAGTAGTGATTTTATATTTGAATATCATGGTGTTGATTTAGAGTTTTTCTGGGTAGAATGAACCTTCAGGAAGGAACACAACTTTTTTAGCTACAAAATACATTACTAATATTTGACATTTTTTTGAGCTATTTATTTGATGCTTGGATTTTTTTTCAATATTTTTTGACATGATCTTAATGAATGAGTAAATTATTATCTATAAAGACATAAAGTTTAGACCAAGGATTGTATAAAATTTGGGTTATAGATGAAAAATACATAACCACTTTTACAATATCTATGGATGTTTTTTTGTGAGAGAGTTTGAATCACTCTCCTTTGGGAAGTTGGATATTTTGGGGGGTTTTGGAATTTTTTGGAGGAAAAATCTTGTGGATGCATAATGTTTTTATAGTGTCTTCTAATAAATTATTGGGTTACAAAGTAGAAATTATGGGTTGAGGCCAAAACTACTTGAAGGCTTCTAAAACTCATTTTCTTTTTGTATCTTCCTATTTTGGCCATGACAATGATTTCACAAATATTAAATGTAGTTTTATTGGAGGAATATATTTTGGTTAGGTGGAATTTTTAGATCTAGATTAAACTTTTGTAGATTGTGTTCTTTGTGGAACTAGAAAAATCATAGCGGTAAAACTCATCCAATGGTAAGGAAAAGGGTTATTTCATTCCATTTAGCAAGTTTTCATGATCATACCATGTGTTTTTTAATAAATTTTTCAACTAATTTTTGCCTATTTTTAACTGTTGATATTGATCTAATGCTAGTGCCAATGAAATAGCTTGTGCTTGATTGTTTGATTCATTCCCATTTTACTATGGTTTGGATGGTTATGGATATAGATCTACATAAATGGTTTCTTCTTCCTTATTATCTACAAGGGGTTGATTAATATATGGTATGGTACATATTTTTATAAATCTAAAACACTATTATTTAGTTTCCTTAACATTTTTTAATCTTTAATGCTCTGTGTCTCCTTTTTCCTACAATAATTATTTAACCTTTTAATACTCTTTGGCATTAAATTATCCTCTAGCCTACCTTTGGTTTTGGATTCCTTAGTAAAATAATTTGATATACACCTATTTATTGTTGTTTCTTTAGATGTGATGTACCATTATTTTTATTTTGATTACCTTGAATTTCTATTGTTGTATGTCTCTTCTTATTTTGACTTTGTTTAATATTCAAATATACCCTTCACCTAAGTGGGTTTGATTTACTGGGGGGAATGGCTATGTGTATATTGATGCTATATTTTAATATCATGATGTTGATTTGGAATTTCATATGGATGATAATGACCCTTCATGAATGAATATGACTTTCTTAGCTATATAATTCATTGATGTTTTTTGGAGTTTTGTCAAATATCTTTATTTGATGCTTAGATTGTTGTTTCTACCTTTCTTGAAATAAGATTAATGTATAAGGAAATTTATGGATATGAAAAAATAATGTTGGAACTAAGGGTAGTATAAAATTTGGGTTGTGGATGAAAATGGGTAGTTGGAGGTTTTTGGATATTTTTGAAATGTTATTAAGGAAGAAGCTTATGGTTTCAACCTTCTTTGGTAGTGGCTCATACTAAAGCCTTTAGATATAAAGTATAATTTATGGTTTTAGATCATTATTTATTTAGATAGGTACTATTCAATTATAAATTTTAAATATATATTTTCAAATTATTTAAGATTATAAGTAGTTAAAGAATATGATATTTTTTAGCCATGGAAAAGAAAGTTTCTCTAGATGCCCTTGTTTATATTTCGTTACTATAACTCTAGATCTAATTTGTGTTTAAAAAAGCTTAGGTCATCTTTTTAAGAATCATTCTTACATACATCTCTTTTTTATTTAGACTTATTTAGAATTTATCCACATATGCTACCTTTAATTCATGTACATATTAGTGTTTGGGTTATTTTTAGTTTGTTGGCAGGGGGGGGAAGATTGGGGTTGTTGTGGTGATCTTGGATCCAAAAATAATATTTTATTATGTGGGGTTGTATATGAATAGTTTAAAACTTGAGGTGAATATTTATTGGTTATATGGAATATTTTGTTTTATGGTTGTAGAACATTCTATGTAATGGCCAAGGAAGTGTTGTGCAAGTTTTTGGGATGTGGCTTTAGAAGACAAACTTTTTTATGGAAAATCTAGTTTCTTTTTATCTTGGAAACTAATTTAATGAGGAAATTTTTGTGGGTCTTGTTTAAAAATTATAATTGAATTTATATTTTTTGGATTCATTTGGATGGTTTTACACCATTATCCCCTTGAATTTTGTGGCATTTATAACTTTTATGTTGAAATCCTTGTCACAAGATGTGGAAATTAGTTTGTAAGTCTTTATAAAAAGATGGTGTGGAAATATATAACTTATTGTAATAGTTTTTTAAATATTAATGAAAAGGGTGAGGGAACCCAAATAATGTTTTACCAAACAAAAAATATATTCAAATACCCTTTTTCCAAAGAGTTAAAGTGGTAACAATATGTATCCTATTGGCCTCAAGTTGTGAATGCACATTTTTTTATTGTCATGTGTGTGACATGTTGGTGCCACTATAAAATTATGACTACAATTGGTTATGAACATAAATATCATGGTCACAAGGGGTATATATATAATATGGGTTATGGCCATAACCCTATATTTTCACATTAACACACTTCAAGGTTATTTGAATAAACATATTTATGGATTTAAGTTCTGGTAATTTTTTAGCTAAAAATAACAACACAAATTATAAGATTAAAGATTTTGTGATTAAAATTTTATTATCATAATACATTTCAAACTATGTGATTTTAGGTTTGTTAACTACCCAATATTGAATGACATCAAAGATATTTTTTAAAATGTGAATTTTCCAATTTTTTTGTTTCATCAATCTTTGTGCCAATTTTATACTTTCTCAATCCAATTATTTTAAAACTAGATCCAATTCTAAGCATACTACTATTATAATAGGAGTTTAGTATTACTATTTCATAATTTTAGTTATTTTAGGATAAATTTTATACATGTAATACATTGATCAGGAATAATGCATGAAATATTATGCTTTTGACATTGACACAATGTGTTGGCTTTGTTTTCCCCTCAAAGGCCATTTGGAAAATAAATTAAGATTGAGAAAGTTTCAATTCTTCAATTTTTAAATTAATAATGCTATGAGTTTATCCTTTTGAGATAGTATATATGGAAATAAAATGTTGGTTTAGTATACTTTTATATATTTTACATTTGAATGAAAGGTTACTTGTAAATTATGTTGGATTAATTATATAATTTATCAAAAATTATATATTATTCAATCTATTTCTATATATATTGCGAATGTATTATTATCTTACGATTATGAGGCACATGATCAACTCTTCAAAATGCTAAGCATTACCATTTTACACATCATAAAAAGTGAGGAATTGTTAACAATACTATTATTATAGAAGTTTAATTCTAATTTATGACTATTAAGGACCAAACTTGAATTTTAGCCTGTACTATTCACTTATGTAATAAGAAAGTTTGCAATCTAGTTTGATTTTTATGTGTTTTATTTCATATACTGGGAAACAATCCATATTCTTAACAATAAAATTATGAGATTGACTATTTTTAGATGGTAAAAGTAAATACACACCAAAATACTAATTTGGTTTCCTTGGTGAGGTGTAAACTTTTTTATATTATAGCCTCTACCCTAAGGAGGGTTAGGATTGCATTATTATAAATATAATTCCACAACAAAAGAAAACCAAAATATCTCATTTAAATGATGATTATTTTTATTATATAATGTAGTTGAACTCAAGATAATGAACATACATAAGTATTATCTTTAATTAAAAAATATTTAATATCATGAAAATATTTAATATCAAGAATTATTATACATAAATGTTTTATATGTAATTGTCTTAAATTATTTTAGATTTAGTTATCTATAGATACTAATATGGCCTTAGACACTCAATAATCCTAATCTTGACCTAAATTCACCTTTCATAACTTGTGTATACAGATATGGATCTTATACACTGTTATTTTATATCTACATGAGTTCTATGGGCCCAACATTCCTAATTTACTATCACTTACAAGAATTTTATAGTATATCCTAACCTATTGATTATCATATTCAAACTATTTCAAAAATCACTGATTCAATATTATTGTATTTCAGACAAGTTGTAAATATTAAGATGCATGTTTCCAAATTTGATAGACTCATCCCTAAACCAATAAATAATCACTTTTCAAATTAAAGTCAAGTTTATGGGACAATTAACATGTTTAACATGATAGTAATCTGAAAATGTAACCATAGAGTCCTATATAATTGAATAATAGTTATAATATTATAAGATCATCTCAAAAAGTCAAGAAAGCCTATTCTAATAGTTTCACATTCAAAGTGTCTACCTTAAATTTCGTAATTAAGAAATCAATCATAAATAATATGTCCTATTAAAAGTTTAAATTATTCAAACCAAGCAAAAATTTCCATTTTCTAAGTGTCAAAAGATAGATTATATGTTTCACTAATTAAAATATCACCATTGCATACATACATTTAATGTGGGGAACTAAATGTGGTTTGAATTCCCTCTTTGGAGTATTGGATATGTAGACAATGTTAAAACATTCATTATGGATTGGTTGAGGTTAGATAAACCCATCTTTATTCCCATTTTGTAGGACTAAATCTCATGTCAAATGTGTACCTAGGGTTTCAAAGAGAAGGAGACAAATTGATAAATCCACACACATAGAGAGATTTTTATTATTACATAGGAAACAATATTCAAATTAGGAATAAAGAAAAAAAAAATTGATGAACAATCTCACCTGATAGAATCCTAAATTTTATGTTCTAGTGTCTAGAGACTTATGATTTCATCTAGGTGCATATATACACCTATTTCTTGATTCGAGTGTCTCTTGATCTAATTTTCAATTCTCTAGTTATCTACATTTAGTTTCACACCTTCATAAAATATAAACATGAAAAGTATCTTATTACCTTATGTCATTTCTATTTATAAAAAATGATTTATTTTAATCATAATATACCTTTTAAATTCACATTTGTATATTATTGCCTCATATTTTACAATCTAAATCAATAATTAGTTTTATATTGTTTAGGCTAAAGATAATATCAATAATATAAAAATTTAAGCAATTATATAACTTTAAACTAATTAGATTATTTAATTTAATACAATAGTACATGAATTCAAATTTAAAGGTCATAGTATGACTTGAAAAATTACAATTACTATTAATATAAATGAACTAGGATATTCTTTTACTTAGCATGTTACCATTTTGTGTAGGCCTTAGACTAAACATAGGTGACTGAATGGATAAAAGTAAACTATGAGTTTCTCAAATTAGGAACTAGGAGTCTATAACTCCTTGCATGATTTTTTCAGGATATAAGTGTATACATTAGAAAATATAGTCTATTCTATTTTTAATTGATCTATGTATATTATGCCACTTTGTTTTGGCTTAGGCAACTATACCTACTTATAATATATCTTTGTGTGGGATATCATGGGGTAGTTACATGTGTAGTATCTAAAAACCCATCTCTCTCTTTGAAATACTAGTTCTAATTTTAACATTAGTTTTATTCCTAAAAAAGAGGAATAAGGTGGGGTGAGTTAACCTCAACCACTCCATTAAATGTCTAAGCACTACCTAAATATCCAATAATCTAAAGAGGGAATTCAAACCATGCATAAATATATACATTAAGTTTATGTGTTCAATGGTTCTCAATTTAATTAGTGCAACTTTTATTATATATTTTTAACCTAGAAAATGAAAAAAATGTCTTGGCGTATGTGCTTCAGACATGGTTAGGACATACTCCTTATGACTAACTATTAAATTGGAAAGTTTAGGATAGTCCCTTTGAATGTGCAACTATTAAACTAGGATTACTTGACAATGGTAGATGATTATAGATAGTGAAATATGCTTAGACATATTGTGTATTTACTTCAGACTCTTTTGATAATTTATTATTTCATAAACATGTGAAATGTATTATTTAAACCTTAAATATGATTTGAGTATGAAAAATGATCATTTCTTGGCACAATGATGAGTCATTTAGAGATATACACATGTAGAATTTTGTAGGCATATACATCCTCCAGACTTGTTTGAAAGATAAGAATACTAATTTGATGATCTCAAGACAATATGAGTATTATAATGAACACGTTAGGAATAGATTAGTGAATTTTAATAGGTGAGTGATGGAAATTTAGGAAGGTCAAACCCATGTAAATATTGTAGATGTGATATAAGGGTGTGAAAGAGTCATATGTATATGAAAAAATCATGTAATATGAATGTACATAAAGAGTGAAATTTTAAAGTGTCTAATACTAGATTTTAATGTCTAAAAATGCCTCCATTTTATTTTAGTATTGAAATAAAAGACAATTCTAGAATAAATAGATAAATAGATGTAATTGAGTATGTACAAAAAACTTTAGAATAAAGATCAAAAAATAGGATCCAATAAAACCTAAAATGAACATGGAATAATCAATGTTCATATATGAAATGAATCATAAAATGATAAATGATTCTTTTGAAAACTTAAGAGTAAGTAAGGAATACACCTATTAGTGGTTGAACCATGTTGTCTATGATGGTGTTGGAGATTATGCCTCTTGATTAAGTATTGTAGACTGTTCTTCTTGTTGAAGAATTAAAAATTTGTGTTTTTGCTGAAATATTTAGATAATTTTGGGGTGATCATAAGCCAATTTAGAAATGAATTAACGTAAGGACCATGGGTGGGAAATAAATGTCTTAATCCTCAAGAGTAGTGATGAGACATTGAGTGATGTTGAACCTAAATTTTACAACTCTTTTAACTAATAATTAACCTCAAGCTAAAATGGGAGGCTATTATAAGATCATATAGGGTAAATAAACCACTACAATCAAAATTATAGATTTAATATGTAACCTTTAGTACCATTAATACCATACTCTTAAATATAAAACTGTAATAATGTATATTCACAAAGAATGTTCATGCCCTAATAATATGATCAAATATGTGAAATGTGATATAAATTATATGAATATATATTATTTTCTCCCAAATATATATTATCTATAAACAAGAAAAACATGTTCTTGTAAAATGTGTTCATATGCCCCCAAAATATGTTCTAAACTACAAACATATATCCCATAATTTGAACCAAATTGATAATATGAATGAATATGAACTATTTTAATAATGTAATATATCCCAAAATCTTAATTTTATATATATGGAGGATTGAATATCTAAGATAATCTCACTAATATGCCCCCATTTTGAGGTGAGGAATGTAGCTTGTGAATTATTCATCTCAAAAGAAAAGAATTAACTACATCATGTTATATAAAAATATGAAATCATTTATGATATATCTATTGAGGGAAACATACCCCCAATTCTTTAAAATTGGGGACACTTATGTTAAAATTGTGCAAATTTGTACTTCAAATCTGAAATTAACTTGATTAGAGTGTCATTTGAGAGGTTTGCACATTATTTTTATTTGAAGATCATCCACACCATATTCTAGTTGGTCATTCATTCATAGGTTCTACTTCAACTTGGCCTAATGTGGCTAACAATGAATATTCATGTTTCAAGTTGTAGGTATAATGACACTCTATTTGAATATATTATGCTTGGATTTTGCAATTCAATCAATATTTAAGATTTTACTACCCTTTGGTCTTATAAATCCAAATCCAATCCATGTTTAAAGCTCTTGGAAGTCCTCCTCAAAAACCCCTAGCATAAGTTTTTGGATCAAATTCAAAATTGGTGGGAACACTTTAAGAATGTTGGGTATTCAAGCTTAATTTTTATACCATAACTTAGTCATTTTTTTCAACATGACCAAACCATAGCCTAAAAATTATATGCTTGGTCCCCTTTATATATTTCCCCCTTTGTTCCCTTTTATTTTTGCATGGTCTAACTTTAATGTTTGTAGGGTCCTTTTATTATGTTCTTATCTTGGTCTAACCTTTGTTATTACCATGGTCCCTCTTGTTAAAAATTATACTAATGTCTTAGTCCTAAGGGCCCATTCATGTTTATTAACATAAACAAAACCTTAGTCTTAAGACTTTAACCTAAGTCTTATGTGCCCTAGAGCGCTAACTTAAAATGTGTGCTTATTTGTAGGATTAGTGACCCACATTTAATAAAGAAACATTGATAAAATAGAGTAATGTGGACTTGATGAATTGAAGACTTTTATTTATGTATCCAATCTCACTTGATCACATGGATCATAATCGATGATCCATGGTTGATCATATATAATTGATCCAATGGAGTGAATGGCACGTATTAATTAAAATTTCCTATGGGACCTATTGTTCATGAGACTTAAATTTGACATTATCACACCCATCAATTGACATCCATGAGGATATAATTGACATATATGAGGCCATAAAAATTTATTCCATATGGTTAATTATGTGAGATTAAAATTGATGCTCTCATGACCATCAATTGACGTCCATAAGGCATCATTAAGGTCTACAAGACCATAATAATTTTGGCCCCTATAAATAATGATACAAGTTTAAATTTTGCATTATCATGATTACCAATTGATATCCATGAGGTCATCATTGACATCCATGAGATAGTCAAATTCAAGCTTAATAACCAATCTCATTTGGATAAATGAACATGTTTATCGTCATGTTGTAGGATTAATGGGACCCCATTTAGACAATAAGCATGTTTAGAGTTTTGTGCTTCAAATGATAAAATTAGCCTTTCATTTAGCCTTTATCCCATCATAGACCAAGTTCAAAATTTCATGGGATCAATTATAAACACCATGAACATAGCTCAAATTTTATCCTAAATTGTGGTCATGTTTCTAAACATTTGATATAACTTTGGTCTAAAATATCATGATTGGTCCCCATATGTCCCACTATCTTATCTGGGTATATTCTATTAACTTAAAATAACAAATGCAAGGTCCTATTATTAAAAGTTAGCTTTAAAAATTTTACCCTAAAGTTTTATCCTATTTATTAATACGATAAAACTTTAGGTTAAGAAAGTAGTTTACTCGATCCTTTTATTATTAAAGGTCTCCTTTTATAATGATCTATACTTAGCTTAAATAATTTATCCTAATGTTTATATCATGTTTATTAACATGAAATAAACCATAGTCTAAAGTCTTTAACCTAAATTCTTATATGTCCCACTACTAACTTAAACATCATGTACCTTTGCAAGATCTATGGCTCACGTGTGTTTAAAGAACATGATCGAATAGAGTGAGATATATATGGAGTATTCAATGGAACCTCCAAGGACCTGTAGGACTACCACATGGAAAATGTGCACCAATTGATGAAGCTGACAAAGTGAAGAGCTTGGTAAGCCTAGTGGGATTGCTAAGTAGCATAATTATAAGGCCTAATACAAGTAAAAACTAATGGCATGTAATTCATAGGATTGAGATTAATAACTCATGTTGATATTTAGAACATGATACAATGAAATGAGGCCAAGAAATATTTTCAAAGGGTAATGGTCAGTTTTTAAACATTAATGAACAAAGTGCCATGAAAGTGCCAACTAGATGCCACCTAATAAAAAAATGACAAAACCAAATATTTTATGGGCATGAAAAAGCTAAGGTATAAAGGCAAAGGTCCAAATCAAATCCAAGGCACCACATTCACTTAAGTCCAAAAAACTATCACCACTAAATATAAGAAAAGACTTGTAAAGAAACCCTAACATCCACAAAGCCCTAATTTGATCTTGAATTGACCATAATTGAACCAGAGAAAGCTCAATTCTCATCTAAGAAATTACAATTTAATATAGAGGTAATTTGTAGACCAATAGTGATAAATTTATAAAGATCATATTCATGGTGGAATGTAAGAAACATAAAGAGGACACAGAGCTCTACTTAACCATAGATTTCAAAGGAAGGGTCCTTAAGGAAACAATATTTGATTCTATGGCTTTGAAAACTAGAGATAATAATTGGTCCAAGCTCTTTTGGATAATTCAAGAATTATAACCCATATCAAGGGAGGATAAGAAGATTGAATCTTTAAAAATAATTTATTATGATCTAGTTTTAACATAGATGATGAGCCTTCACCACACAGTAGCAAAACTAGAGGAAATTCACTATATAGATGTTCTCCCCTTATTTTTAAGTAATGTAAAATTTAAAAAGGTGTGGTAATCAATGAATGTACTTGTAAATTCATTTCTTATGTGTCTCCCATTACTTTGAGAACTATTATAAGTTACCTAAGCCTTGAGTAGATATACCCACACTTAATGAATGAGATAAGAAAAATGACCTCAAAACCATTATGGCCCCATGGTTGTATTCTTGAAACCATGTGATTTGTGATCTTAGGGGAAACATTCCCATTAGATAATTCTAACCTATAATTAGGATGATAATGACCTTGATTAATAAGCTATGTGGAAACCCCACTACCACTTATGTTGATATAATTTGGGTACCTCTGGTATACTTTATGATTAAGGAGTTCACCCCTCATATTAGTGAGGTTATCAACACATGTTTATGTAGGTAGATCTTCACAATCAGGAAAAGGTTTAGGAAAATATGCTATAGAATGTTTTACCTTATAAATGCCCTACTTTCCATAATTGAGATCCCTAATTTTAGGGGGTGGTCACCTAAAAATACATATACAATGTCTTAGTTCTATTCAAAATTACATATCTTCAAGTATAGGGACCATATTCAATTTATCTATGATTTCATCTATCATGATTTATATGAGACTATAACATAGAACTTAATGTCAAGAGTTGGGCCATTGGTAAAGAAATACATTAATTCCATTGGGGACATCTATTTTTATTTAGACTACACAATCATCAGGATTGAGGGAACATAATACACTCCACTTAGACTACCAGTTCATGTTCCAAAAAAATTTGATGAGGAAGAATCTATAGTTCAAATATGCAATGGTATTGATGTTATTTATAGATGCAAACAGAAAGGATTGTTACATCCTCCACCCTTGGCTATTGGTATAACCATCTTACAATATTGGGATAACATTAAATATGTTGATAGGCATAAAGCCTCTTTCAATTTACAACATGATGAATTAAGATAGTGGGACCCCAATGATAGAGTTATGAAACATTTGAATGCCAAAATAATAAGTTTGACATGTGAACATTGACCTAGAGTATATGACTTAATATAAACTAAGTTTATATCCTTCATAGTGGTATTGGTAAGGTTGAATAAATTTGTAATCAATCTAGAATCTATATTGATGAAGGAGCAAAAAGGAAGTGATGACATTTGGAAACTTGGTTTGAGGCAATACCACTTGCTAGGAGGTTAAGCCTCTCAACCTCCTCCCATGCAGCCATAATCACAAGTAGAAGTCCTAAATCCTGAACTAAAATTTGAATAGAGGCCTAAAAAAAGTAGACCTAGGGAAGGGATATCATCTTTAACCTAGCTCAATGAATCAAGATCTTTAATTGAGTACATTGATGTGGTGGCATTGGACTTGGGTGAAATAGTGGAAGATGTATTATAGATGTTGTTCACTAACTATCAACCTGATGAAGAGGAAATCAAAATTGAGGAACCCTAGCCCCAAACTAAATAGGTGGAAATAAAAAAGGGAAGGAACTAGCTTTGATTCTAGTTTTAGTTGTTTCCCCATAAAAGAGAAAGGTTGAGCTTACACTAGTTCTGACAAGATGAAAGAGGCATAGACTGACCTTCACTCACCCATTAATTAAGTTCAATATATTTATTGAAGAGAATGTGATACAAGGACAAAGCATCCCTAAATGGTTCATCTATGATAAGCTAAAAAATATTCCTAATTTTTAACACTCTTAGACCATGACCAAGTTAGTGTACATAACTATCCATGATGGGGTCCAACCATGGATAATTACCTTGCAAAAGGAGAAGAAAGAAAGAAAGATGAATTCCCTTGAGGATTAAAGTGTAAATCAAATGACTTCTCTTAGGGAGTCAAGTGAAACCCAAATAGAATATTCAAATCCTCCTTTAATAACTTGATCATTAGTTAGAGTCTAATTTAATCTAGAGACTATAGGTTTGGAGAGGGTGATTGAAAAGAGAGCCATAGGTGATCATGAAGAATTAATTTTTTTGAAGGTGGAACCATTTTTTGGTTGAAATCTAGTAGGAGGTTATAATCCTGGTTAATACCCCATATTTTAATAATATATACTTGGATTAGCTCAATCTTAGTCAACCCAACTATAAACTAGCATCAAGGGCATGAAATAACAAATAGAGAACCTAAAGAAGCAAAGGGAAAATATAGAGAGGCAGGTTATTTTATCTATCCCAAATACTATGATAGAGATGTCTAAGGCATAATTATATGACATGTTTAATTCCCTAAAGATAACAAAGGCAAGACAAGGTGTATTAGGTTAGTAAGATGCAATAGTTAGGGGTTTAATTACTCATTGGTAAAGTTCAAAAGATAAGATGAAGGATTTAATTATAATCTTGATATGGGATAAAATCATACGTTTCATACCATTATCCTAGACCATCTCAATAAAATCATGGGACTAATTTTAGATAAAATTTAATGATTGAGCATGTGGTTCAAGATCTTAGAAAAACTCCTCAGGGATGATAAAGAGTTACTAGATATGATATAATAGTTCCTTGAGACTAGGATTGCCACATCTACAACACGTAGCTCCATGGGCATAATTATAGATGATGAATTCAATTATAGGACCACTTTAGTCATGTAATAGGTAAAGAGAAATATCCAAGGTAGGTTTAGGACTAACAACATTAGGGTCATGGATATGATCCTAATGGTTGAAGAAAAGATTATTGAGGTGAGAAACTTTAAAGAAGCCTTGGAGAAAAATAACAAGGACCTTGAAGAGTTAGCTGAGCAAGAGGATGAACTCTTCCTTGAACCTATATTTAATTTGAGACATATTTATGAGTAACATCAAAAGGTAGTAAGGCTACTTCAATACAACCAATGGACTTCATCAACACAAGGTCCACCAGTTAGTTAGGAATATTCCCTTTTATTGAAGTATTGTAAATTTTGAAAACTGGATATTCTTTTGTAAAGGCACATGCATTTGTTAGCACATTTACCCATAGGCCAGTTCATTTTGGAAAGTATAGTGTATTCTATAAACTTTATAGAAAGGATAGTTTTCCTTTACATTTTTACACTTGTATGTTAATGAAACTGATTGACATACTTCCTTTTTTATATAAAAGGAGTATTGTATATTATAAAGAGAGAGGGACTGTTGAGCCAAAACTTGTATACTTTTGAGCTATTAATGCAAGCAAGGAATTCTTAAAATATTGTCTAAATTTTTTTGCATTATAGGTTATATGGTTTCTCTCTCAATTCTTTATTCTGAATCTTAGATTTGAATAGTTCTTTCGAATTCTTGGCATGTGCCTTTTGAATGCAAAAATGTTAACTTGTGAATATGATAGGTTAATTGAAGGTCCCAAATTTCACTTAATTTTATTTTCTCTACATTTGTAGATGTGCATCAGTTATCTGCTTAAAGGAGTAAAACTTTAAATTAAGCATGGTTCTTATTTTCATTATGTCTTATCTTCCTTAGAAGTTTGCCTAATATATGTTGTGATTTGAGTTTTATTTGTTTAATTTAATATATTGTTTTTAAGTGTATGTTTGGGAAAAACTTGAAATTTGTCATGATATTTGAAATGAATATCAACAAAACTTTTCTTCTCTACCTTACCCTACCTTTTTACTTCTTTTTTAACCATATCACTTTAGTTTAAATATGATTGTAAATATTCACATAGATTAGTATTTAGAATTAGATTGAGCATAATTCATCTTAATTAGTATAGATCATTTTCCTATTTACAAATATTTGTTAGCCATGGTGGCTCCCAACCACCAACTAATATAAATATTATGGAATAATTTGCTTACTCTACCACTATTTCACCATAGGTAACCAAATTATTAAAACCTACTACTCATACTTTGAATTATAAAATGACAAGTGTTCTTTAAACACTAAGAGCACTTATGATACACTTAGAGGCATCAATAGATGGAGCTCTACTAGTGCTAAGAGGGCCATAAGAAATTATTTGTAGATTTATATGAGCTTTGCTTGTTTTGGTATATTTTGATCAAAGATCACTCTATTATTTGCATATTAGTGTTCATTTTAGCATAATTATGTGAATGTTGGTGATCTTCATGGTTTCATACTGGTCTTTGTTTTCATTTAGACAAAGATTGACATTATTTTAAGACATATGATAAATTATGGTAAATATGGCCTTATAATTATTAATTTAATGGGTTTGAGGTTATTAATATCTATTTTTATCATATATTCATGAATACTTTGAAAATTTGAGTTCATTCATACTTACATATTTAGACACTTCTTTCATCTAATTTAGTTAAATATTTTTGTCCTTTATTGTTCTTTATATGAATCTTTGTAAAATTTTCTTAATTTGCATTTCTTATATTTATTCTTTACAAAGTTAGGATTGACACATCATATTTCAAATAGTATTTGAAATTCTTGAGCTAGAACTACCATGAATCATAACATGGTCACATTTAGAGACCAGTGAACCTCTGCTCAAATTAGAATTCCATAGAAGATCTAGGTGGGACAAATGTAATCACATGATTTCAAAATCTTTGACAACTTCCCCAATTTAGGGTGTTCATGTATTCAACCCCAATCAAGGTATGGCTTGGTTAGGTGGATTTTCTATCAATGTGCCAAGTGTAGTACATGACCTTCCACATAACACTAGGAAATATTTGCCAACATTTAGTCCTAATAGTATTGTAACTGCTAAGGAACATATTAATTCATTGAAATTTGCATTAATATTTCTAAATGTATTCTATGAGGATGTAGCATGTAGGCTATTTCCTTTTACTTTAAAATATGTGTCATATGAATTATTTTTAAATTTACCTAAAAATTACATTAACAATTAGGACTACTTTAACAATGTCTTCATTGACCAATTTGGTAAAATTATTAGTCCTTGTGTCTTGTACGAACAATTCACCTTGGTAAAAATGGATGAAAATTAACCTATAAGATATTTCAATGCTAGGTTCCAAACTATGTTTAGTAGGACTATAGCTCCTTATAGAGCAAATAAGTCTTTATCCTTGGAAATCTATAAAGATGCTTTGGATCCCATGACCTCTATTTTCACTAAGAGCATTATTGGGCCTATAAATACTCTAGATTTATCCTATTCTGAAGTAGTAACCATTAATGATCAAATATAACCCCAATGTGAGATGGCTTACTCTATTCCCAACATCAACTCACATTTTCCTACTTTGAATGTCTTCCCCAATAAAAATAAAAAAATGTGTGCTTTAAATCAAATACCAACTTTGAACAAATTACCTCGAAGTCATGCTCATCCTATTTGGAACTTATGATTCTTGAACACTACTCCAAATGGATTTAATCCAGGTGATCAAAAATCTTTAGTACCATATAATGGTACTAATAGCAATTAGGTCCATAACTTTTAGGCTTCTAAAAATGAAAATGACTCTATCTTAAAAATGGTCCAAAAGTTAAGCACTAATTTTATTCAACTACAAAAACAAGTTGGTAATACTGGAGAGAGCTTGGGTAGGAGATTTTCTTTTCAAAGGTTTAATAGGCCCAATAATAGGCTCCATAATTATATTTATAATAACAATAATAATAATGAGTTTTCTAATTAAAAAATAATAGATATAAATCTTATAGATATTGTTTTGCCTTATTATTGAAGAGTACACTACACTTTTAGGCATGGTGAGATAGATTGCATTAAATTCTATAAATATTTTAAAGCTTTTTAGGAGGATTTGGATACATTTGAAGTAGTTCCTAAAAAATATAATGGTGTAGGTACATCAAGATCTAAATTTTCTAACCAAGCCTTCATGGTGGAGACATTTGAATTCCCTTCCCAAGAAGATAATGAAATTGATGGTATTCCTAAATAATTCCATGCTTTCCAATATTTCATGAAGAAGACATACCCTCTAAAAAATAGAGAGTAGAAAAAATCCCTGACTAATTTAACACCTCTAAATAACTTTAGCACTCCTTCAGACACTACTTTAGATAATAACCCAGAGCCTCCAAAGGGGAGTACTTCTAACATATTACTAATGCATTTAATTATTCCAATAAACTAGGCACAATATTATAGAGGACCTGAATAAAATAAAGGATAACATCATGTTGCATGAATTTATGTAGATCACTGAACAAAGGGACCTATTGCTAGAGTCCTTTTCCAAGAAACCTAACAAGCCTCCCAAGATTGACAACACCAATATTCCTATGTATAAAGCTAAGACATAATCCCCACCTTTCCTACTTATTGTTAGAATGTTTAGTAAGAATTTTCATAACTATTTAATAGATTTTGGTGCATCTACAAACATTATTCCAAAAAGTATTTGTAAATATCTTGGCTTGACTTGTGTTAAATATGATATGTTTGTCACTTAGTTGGATATGTATAAAGTTAAGGTAATTAGGGAATTATCAAATGTTCATATGCAACTTGCTTTTGAGCCAAGTGTCCAATAATTTATTGGCATCCAGGTGGTAGACATCCTTGATCCTTATGGATTACTATTAAGGAGAGAGTAGACAAAGGCCCTAAGTGGATATATGTCCACTTAATATTCTCATTTGTGGCTACCATAGAAATGAGTCCCAAATCAGATTAGAGTGGAAAGAGAGCCTTAAATGAAGCACATGATCATAGAATATAATATTTTGATTGAAAGGGTTAATATGATGGAATTTAATGAGAATAAATTGATGGATTCTAAATTGGGAGTGTATACTCTCAAGAATTCTAAGGTATGTGAACCTAAGACTTCTAATGCTTTGCTTGGAATTTGGAAATTAGATTTTAATGGTGTTAGTTGTAAGTCTAGATCTAGAGTAGGAGTTGTTCTTACCAATCCTATTAGGAAAGAACTAAAAATTTCTTATAGACTTCAATTTCCTTATACCAATAATCTTATAGAGTATGAAGCTTTGATTCTAGGATTTCAATTTGCAATTAGGCATAAGGTTAAGGAACTCTTGGTTCATGGTGACTAAGAACTTGTAGTTAATTAGGTGAGGAGTATGTACCAATGTAAATTATCATATCTAAAAAGATATAAGTTTAGAGTCTAAGCTTTTGACCACACTATTGTTATAGTTTTAACTCAAAAAATTGATGGATGTGACCATCCAATTTATTTCATTAGCACCAACTTTAAAAATGTTGAGTTAAATTATTCTTTGATTGATAATCAAGAATGTGCATTAGCTAAAGTAGTAAATAAATTCAGGCACTACATTCTTATAAATAAAGTGCATGTCATCCTACCTTACCCTACTATAAATCTCGTACTGACCCAAAATGAACTTGGAGAGTGAAGAGGTAAGTGGATGTTTATTCTCTAGGAATATGACATTTAGATGAATAATGTAAAATTGGTAAGGTTCCAAGGTTTGATTTAAATGATTTATAATGCTAACCCCAAGTTAAGTGTCATGTAAGTTGATCAACAAAGCTTCTAGACTAATGATTGGTATGATCATATCATTCATTTTATAATTAATGATACTTGTCTCATAAGAATGAATAGGGAATAGAAGAGAGATATAAGACTCAAATAATCCCATTACCTAATCAAGAATGGAGTTCTATACTAGAAGAACTTTAAAGGTGTCTACCTAAGATGTATTTCAAAAGAAGTTATCAAGATAATGAGCACATTTTATGAGAAACTAGGAAGTGGGCATCCATTTAGAAGCACCACAACTCACAAAATTTTAAGAGTTGGTTACTTTTGGCCCACCATATTCAAGGATACTCACATAGATGTGAGAAAATGCCACTCATGTCAAGTCTTTAGCATAAAATAACCCAAGGCAACCATGCCACTAAAACTAGTGGTGATTAATAAACCATTTGCCCAATGTGTTCTATATTTCATGAGTGTAACCAACCCCTAATCATTAGAAGATCACAAGTAAATTATAACTACCACTGGTTATTACAGTAGATGGAGTAAGGTAGTGGCTACCAAGTAGTGTAGAATTGAAGAAGTGATCAATTTATTAGAGGAAAACATATGCACCAAATTTAAAACTCCAATGTCTCTAGTATGTGATAATGGGTTTTATTTCATATCCATTGAAATGATAGAATGGACATATGATACAAGTATTAGTCTCAATATCTCATCCAACCATTATCCTCAAGGTAATAGCGTATCTTAATCAACCAATAAGAACTTGATGAAAGAAATAAAGAAGTCTACTACAAACAAACCCTAAACATAACACAAACTTATCAAATATGCCCTATGGGAATATAAAACAAGAGTCAAGAATGCCCTAAAGGCATCACCATTCCTATTGGTGTATGGCCAAAAACCCATCTTAATTATCACCTTTAAGTTACCTACATACAAGCTCATGTAGAAATACATGGAAGAATATCAGGGAAGACAGTTGGACATTGTTTAGATGGAGGATGAATGATAAGAGTATTTTAATAATTATAGTAGACACCAAACCATAGTGAAAAGGTGGTTTGACAAATGTTCCAAGATAAAGGTGTTCAAACAAGGATATTTAGTTCTTATTTTGGATAAGGCATCTGAGCCTAAAGGTAAACATGGGAAGTTTACACTTATGTGGATAGGCCACTACCATATTGCCAAGTTACTTAGAGATAACACCTTTAAGATAAAAGACCTATAAGGAGCAAAGTTCACATTACACACTAATTAATAGTATATCAAGCATTAATTTTATATTTCTCCACCAGGGGTCTTCATGAAGTAAAACTATAAGACTAGTTAGAGTTAGTGTACGTAGGCTAGTTTAGTTTCTTTCTACTCTTTCCTTCCTATCCCTTGTTTGTAAATATGCTTGTTTATTTGTTTGTTTTTCTTTGCTTTCCTACTTTATTTTCTTTCTATTATGTGTGTTTGCTTATTTTGCTTCATTCCTTGATTCTAATAAGTCCTTTTGGATATCATTCAACTTAGAGTTTATTCTAATTTCTTAGGAAATCCACATTTTAAGAATGTAGGTATGCATCTTTATAAAATGTTGATCATGGATCTAAAAGATGAGCTTAATGATATAATTTAAAGAAACTAGTAATGACTAATAGATAAGTTAACTATTTCATAATATATTAAACATTGTTTTGATCTAAAATTGGTTTTAACAAAAATTACACATATAGGATAAAAGCTTAAATTATTAGAACACAATCATATTTACTCTTAACAAACATCCTTGCCTGGGATGAAGGTTGTAACCATAGGTTATTGTTTGAAGACCAAACATTTGACAAAATCCTTAAACCTAGCTAACATGGTTCTCAACCTTTTTTAGAAAGTGAAAATGGTCTTAAAAAAACAAAAATAAGATCTTATTAAAAAATTAAAAGATATCCAACAAAGGTGATTTTGGTAATCTGTAACGAGGATATAGACACCTAGCTGGTAGTGGAGCAAGGCCTTGAATCGATCAATAGGTATCTCTACCAAGGATATGGATGCCTAGATGGTCGATGATAAATTCCCAAGCCTTCCCTAAACTAAAGAATGGTTATTAATGGATATCCAAACATGTTACAAGTTAATGTTAATGGTTAAAGACATGAAACTTCAAAGTTGTTCCCTAAATCCCATAACAAATAGTAAGTGAAATCAAAGCACATATATAACAAGGTTAGGTTTTGATGTTTGATCCTCATTTTGTAGGTTCAATATTTGTTTTAACCATAAACTAATCTTGATAAGGTTTCTAATCAAGAAGAATAGGTAATTTAGTTATTTCTCTGAACTAGATTCTCTAAATTTTAACATATTACTATGTTTCAACTGGAAGTCACCATTTACTGAGGGCAACATACCCCCATTCCTAAAAATTAGGCACCTTTGTGTTAAAATTGTGTAAATTTATACTTCAAATTTGAAATTTACTTGATCAGAGTGTTATTTGAGAGGTTTACACATTATCTATATTTTAAGATTATCCATACCATGTTCTAGTTAGTATTTTATTCATAGGTTCTACTTCAACTTGGCCTAATGTAGCTAACAGTGAATCTTCATGTTTCAAGTTATAGGTATAATGAAGCTCTCTTTGAATATATTATGTTGTGATTTTTTAATTCACTCCATATTCAAGATTTTACTAACCTTTGGTCTATAGAAATCCAAGTCCAATCCATGTTTAAATGTCTTGTAAGTCCTCCTTCAGAAACCCTACCATAAGTTTTTCGATCAAATTCAAAATTAGCAGAAATAAATTGGTAGGAGTACTTTAAAAATGTTGTGAATTAAATATTAATTTGTATGTCATAGCTTAGTCATGTTTTTCAACATGACCAAACCATAGCCTAAAAATTACATTATTTATCCCCTATATGTATTTCACCCTTTGTTTCCTTTTATTTATGCATGGTCTAATTTTAATGTTTTCAAGGTCATTTTATTACATTATTAGCTTGGTCTAACCTTTGTTATTACCATGGTCCCTCTTGTTATAACTTAAAATAACATCTTAGTCCTAAGGCCCCATTCATGTTTATTAACATAAATGGTACCTTAGTCTTAAGACTTTAGCCTAAGTCTTATGTGCCCCTGAGCCCTAACTTAAAATGTGTGATTATTTGTAGGATCAACAACCCACATTTAATTAGGAAAAATTGATCAAAAAAATCAAGGTGGACCTAATGAATTAGAGACTTTGATCCATGCATCCAATCTTGCTCAATCATATGGATCGTAATCAATGATCTGCAACTACTCATATAAAATTGATCTAATAGAGTGAACAACACATCAATTAAAAGTTTTAATGGGATGTATTGTTTATAGGACTTAAATTTGATGTTTGTATGAATATCAATTCACATACATGATGCCATCAGTGATGTCGGTGAGGCCTTCAAATTTTAATCCTTATGGTTAATAATGCAAGCTTAAAATTTACATTCTCATGAAAATCAATTAATGTCCATGAGATCATCATTAACATCATGAGAACATCAAATTTTATCCCTTATGAATAATGATATTATCTTATATTTTATGTTCCTATGACCATCAATTCACATTCTTGAGGCCATCATTGACATCCATGAGATAGTCAAATTTAAGCTCAAGAACTAATCTCATTTGGATAAATGAACGTGTTTATCTTCATGTTATAGGATCAATGGGACCCAATTTGGAAAATAATAATTTTTAGATTTATGTGATTAAAATGATAAAATTGGTCTTTCATTTATATGTTATCCCATCATAGACCAAGTTCAAATTTTTATGGGATCAATTATAAACACCATGAACTTAGGTCAAATTTTATCCTAAAGTGTGGTCTAAAATATAATGCTTGGTCCCTATATGTCCCACTATCTTATTTGAGTTTATTTTATTGACTTAACCTAATAAATTCAAGGTCCCATTAATAAAAGTTAGCATGGAACTTCTTACCCTAAATTTTTATCATATTTATCAATATGGTAAAATATTAGGTTAAAAAAGCATTTTACTCAGTCATTTTATTATTAAATTTCCCCTTTTATCATGATCTATACTTATCTTAAATACTTTAGCCTGATGTTTATATCATTTTTATTAACATGAAATAAACCATAGTCTAAATTCTTTAACCTAATTTCTTATATGTCCTGATGCTAACTTAAACATTATTCACCTTTGCAGGATCTATGAATTGCATGTGATAAAAGCACATGATCAAATGAAGTGAGATATCCATATAATATTCAATGTAAAATCCAAGGACTCACGAGACTACCACATAGTGAATACACACCAACTGATGGAGCTAACAAGGTGTAAATCTTGATAAGCCCCATAGGACTACCAAGTGGTAAAACCATGGGGCCTAGTATAAGTAGTGGCCAATCGCATGCAACTCATAGGATCAAGATAAACAACTCACATTGATATAAAGAACATGATACAATGGAGTGAGACCATGTAATATTTTTTAAGGGTAAATGTTAGTTTTTCGACATTAATGAACAAAGTACCACAAAAGTGCCAATAAGATGCCACCTAAGCAAAAAATGACAAAACTAAAGATTTTATGGGCATCAAAAATCAAAGATCTAAAGGTAGAATTATAAATAAAATCCAAGGCACAAAATTCACTTAAGTCTAAAATTCCATCAATTTTAAAGCCTAGAAATGAATTATAGAAAAACCCTAGCATCCACAAAGCCTTAATTTGATCTCAAATTGACCATAGTCAAACTAGAGAAAGCTCAATTATCATTTGAGAAAGTTTAGATTAATCTAGAGGAAGTTTGTAGAGTACTATTGAGTAATTTATAAATATCACACTCATGGTGTCATGGAAGTAACATAGAGAGGACACAAATCTCTACTTAACCACATATTCAAAAAGAAGGGTCTTTAAGGACAATATTTGATGCTATGGTGTTGAACACTGCAGACAATAATTGGTCAAATATATTTTAGATAATTGAAGAATTAAAGCCCATAAAAAGGGAGGATGAGAATATTGCATCCTTCAAGAGAATATATTATGACCTATTTGTAGCATAAATGATGAGCCTGCACTAGCAGTAACAAAACCAAAAGTACTTCACTCTATAGATGTCCTCCTCCCTATTTTTAAATAATGTAAAATTGAAAAAGGTATGTTGATCAATGAATGTACTTTGTAAGTGCATTACCTATATGTCTCCCATTTATTTTTATAACTATTATAAGTTACCCAAGTGTTTAGTAGATGTACCCACACTTAATGAATGAGATAAGAAAAATGACCTCAATGTAATCCTAGCCCCATGGTTATATTCTAGAAACCATGTGATATTTAACCTTAGTGAAAACATTCCCATTAGCCAATTCCAACCTGGAATTAAGATGATAATGACCTTGATGAAAATAATATGTGGAAACCCTAATAACACTTATGTTGACAACATTTGGGTACCCCTGGTATACTTTATGATTGAGAAGGAGCTCACCCCTCCCATTGGTGAAGTTATCAGCACATGTTTATGTAAGTAGATATCCACAATCATGAAAGGGTCTAGGAAAAACTTCTACATGATGTATTACCTTTTGGATGCCCTACTTATCACAATCAAGATCCCTAAATTTATGGGATGGTTACTTGAAAAGACATAAATAGTGTCCCATTTCTAATCAAAATTACATATCTTCAAGTATAGGGACCATATTCAATTTATCTATGATTGCATCTATCCTACATATAATGAGGCTATAATATGGAACCTAATGCCAAGATTCATCCCATTAGAAAAAAATACATTGATTCCATTGGGGACATCTATTTTTATTTGGACTGCATAATCATCAAGATTGAGGGAACACAATGCACTCTACTTAGACTACCAGTTCATGTTCCAAACAAATTGTTTGAGTAAGAAGTTGAATTATAAATATTTAATGGTATTGATGGTGTTTATAGAGGACAAAGGAAATGACTATTTCATCATCTACCCTTAGATATTGGTAGAACCATATTTCAGTATTGGGACAACATTGAATATGTTATTAGTCATAGAGCATCTTTCAAGTTACAACATGATAAATTTAGATAGTGGGACCCCAATGATAGAGTTATGAAACATTTGAATACCAAATAGATATGTTTGACCTATGAACATCATCCTAGAGTGTATGATTCAATATACATGAAGGTTGCATCCTTCATAGTGGTATTGGAAAGGTTGAAGAAAGGTGGCATCAATTTAGAAGCTAGATTGATGAGGGACCAAAAAGGAAGTGATTACATTTGGTAACTTGGTTTGAGGCCATACCACTTGCTAAGAGGTCAATCCTCTCAACCTCCTCTCATGCATCCAAAATCCCAATTGAAAATCCCAAGCCTAAAGTACAAGATAAATAGAGGCTTGAAGAAAGGAGACCTAGAGAGGGGACATCATTTTTAGCCTAACCCAATAAACCAAGGTCTCGAATTGGGTATACTAATGTGGTGGAATTGGACAAAGGTGAGATTGTGGAATATACATTATATATTTTTTCCATTACTTATCAATATGATGAAGAGGAAATGTAAATTAAGGAACCCTAACCCTAAACTAAAGTGGTGGAGATAGAAAAAGGGAAGGAATTAGCTTTGAGTCTATTTTTAGTTGATCCCCCACAGAAGAGAAAGGTTGAGCTTGCATTAGTTCCAATAAGACCCAAGAGGCCTAGACTGACCTTCACTCACCCATTAAGTGAGGTCAATGTATTTAGTGAAGAGAGTGTTATAAAAGTACTAACCATCCCTAAATGGTTCATCTACAGTAAGCTATAAAATATTCATACTCTGCAACACTCTTGGGGCATGACCATGTTAATGGACATACTATCCATGATGAGTTCAAACCATGGATAATTGACTTGCATAAGGAGGAGAAATAAATAAATATGGATACCCTTGGGGAGTCAAGTGGAACTTAGATTAATTCTCCTTAGGAGTCAAGTGGCACTTGAATATAAATTCTAGAGCCTCGTCAAATAACTTGATCATCAGTTGGAGTCTAATTCAATCTAGAGACTATAGGTTTGGAGAGGGTGACCAATAAAATAGCCATGGTTGTTGGTGACAATTCATTTTTTATAAGGTGGAACACTTTTTTGGTTTAACTTTAGCAAGAGGTCAAAATTTGGGTGAAGACCCCATATTTAAAGAATATATACTTGGATTAGCCCACTCTCAATCAACCCAACTACAAATTGGCATGAAGGGCATGAAATAACAAATAGATAATTTGAAGAAGCAAATGGAAAATCTAGAGAGGTAGGTTATTTTATCTATCTAGGATATTGTGATTGATATGTTTGAGGCATCCTTTTATGACATGTTTATTTCCATGAAGATAACAAATGAAAGACAAGGTGTATTAGGTCATCAAGAAGTAATAACCATGGGTTTAATTAGTTAATGGAAAAGTTCAAAAGATAAGATGAATGATTTAATTAAAATCTTGATAGGGGATAAAATCTTAGGTTTCACAACCATTAGCCTAACCCATCTCAACACAGTCATGAAACTGGTTGTAGATAAAATCTAAGGATTGAGCATGTGGTCCAAGAGCTTGAAAAGACTCCTTAGGGATAATAAAGAGTTACTAGATAGGATATAATAGTTCCTTAATACCATTATTACCAAACCTACAATAGTTAGCTCTATGTTCATCATTACATATGATGAATTTAAGCATAGGACCACTTTGGTCATGTAAGAGATAAAGATCAAGAGCCAAGAAAAGTCTAGGACTAACAAAAATAGGATCATGGACATGATCCTAATAGTAAAATAAAATATTATTGAGGCAAGGATAATTAAAAAAGCCTTAGAGAGAAATAATATGGACCTTGAAGACTAAGTTGATCAATAAGATGAACTCTTCCTTAGACTTGAAGTTAATTTGAAACTAATTGATGAGCAACATCAAAAGGAAGTAAGGCAACTTCAGTAGAACCAATGGAATTCATCATCACAAGTTCCACAAATTAGTTAGGAATATTCCCTTTTATTAAAGTATTTTAAATTTTGAAAATGGGATATTCATTTGTAAATGCATGTGCATTTTATTAGAACATTTGCCTATACATCAGCTCATTTTGAAAAGTCTAGTGTATTCTAGAAACTTTATAGAAAGGATAGTTGTCCTTTACATTTTTACACTTGTAAGTTAATGAAACTAACCAATATAATTGTTTCTATAAAAGGAGTATTGTCTATTGTAAAGAAAGGAAATTTTAAACCAAAACTTGTATACTTTTGAGCTATTAATGTAATCAAGGAATTTTGAAAAGATTGTCTAAATTTATTTTCATCATTTGCTATATGGTTTATCTCTCTCTTTTTTTTTTAAATATTAGATTTGAATAGTTCTTTTGAATTGTTGGTACGTACTTTTTGAATGAATAATTTTTAACCTATGCATATGCTAGGTTAATTGAAGGTTCTATAGTTTCCTTCATTTTATTTACTCTACATTTGTAGATGTGCATCAGCGATTCACTTAAGGGAATAAAACTTTAAAATAAATGTGGATCTTATTTGCATTGTGTCTTATCTTCCTTATAAGTTTTCCTAATATATGTTGTGTTTGGAGCTTAAGCTATTTTAATTCATATATTGGTTTCAAGTTCATGCTTAGGAAACACTTAAACTTTGTTATGATATTTGAGAAGAAGATTAACAACACTTTTCTTCTTTACCTTACCCTACCTTTTTACTTATTTTATAACTAGATCACTTTATTTTAAATATCATTGTAAATATTCACATAGATTAGTATTTAGACTTAGAATTGAGCATAATTCATCTTAATTAGTATAGATCATCTTCTTATTTTTAAATATTTGTTGGCCATGGTGTCTCCTAACCACCAACTAATATAAATATTATGGAATAGTTTGCTTGCACTTTCACTATTTCATCCCAAGTAATCATATTACTACAACCTATTACTCATGTTTTGAATTATTTGAATTCTAAAAGTAGAAGTGTTATTTACACACCAAGAGTGATTGTGATACACTTAGAGGCATCAAAAATATCATGTGTAGAATATTTCATCATAGTAATTAATAGATCATCAAATAATATATGAAACATGTAGTTTAATACATACAAATGATATGTCATGATAGGTATATAAATTAGGCACACACTAATAACCATCACTTGGATAATTAATGCATAATAAACTACACATGAAAGTGCATGATATGAAATATGGAACCAAAAAAAATAGAGATGTGCATAATATGGATCAAAATAGAATTAAAAAAAAAGACAATGATAGATTTATTCACTCATTAGCACATAAATTTCATGGACATTGTACACAATAAAATCAAATTTAATAATACTCAATTTCACATAATTCAAGAGCCACATAATGGATAATAAAATGTCGCATAAGGAAATTATCCAAATAAAGAGTCATATAATGAAAATTTAATCTAGGTAAAGTCATGTAAGAAGAAAAGTGCCAAAATAAAGAGTCATATACAATGCCACAATAAAAAAATAACTCAAAAAGGCAATGGCCCAAAGATATAGGCATACTAATATAATCAATCATGAAAAATCAATAAGAAAAGGAAATGGCCTAAATAAATATGCATACAATGACACACTCAATCTAAAATAAAGAAAGAGTTAAAAAAACATAATTAATGACTCTTATTTAGAAAATGAAATAATAATAATTAAGCATATAATAATTTAAACAAGTCTAAATTATTAATCTATGTTAGTGTCTCAGCATAGAAAAGTAACATATCCATGATATATAACATTGTAAAGAATATAAACAAGAGAAATAAATGTGTAAGTAATCAACATATCTTAAAATTATGAATGAAAATTTCATATAAATATATAACCTACAACATTATAACCTATGGAATGAAATGACCCCAACACTAGCATGGACCCTAGTATAGGAATGCCCTACATTTGTGTATGAATATATCATGTGTAACCTTTATGTCATACATCTCACTCATATATATTATGAAATGAATTTTCATATTAAAAATTAAATCTATCTACCAAAAATGTGATAAATAACATAAATGAATAGTGTAAACCAGTAAACATGTCATGCTTATGTCTTACTTTCAACTTTTTTGTATTTTTAAATATTGTGAAAAAATGCTTATAATTTAAAAACATAGGTCATCATAGTCATAATATGGGTCTAGACCACTTAGAATTTAATCTTTATTTAGTATTTTTTAAAGATTTCATACATGTATTACAGATTCCTCCAATCTGTATGATCATTCATGTGTTTTCTTTATGGAAAATTAGCCTTTCAATTTTCATTATTACCAACATGTTGAATCCTGATTGTATTTAATTTATTAATAAATTGATGTACTGATATTTTTTATCCACTCTAACATAAATTTATTCTAACCAATTTTATCCTAGTTCAAAACTCAACTAGTTGGGATGAAGCATCACCCATATGTATGTATCAACTACCTTTGGCCCACAAGAGATTAGTAGATTAATATGTCTAATTAATACTTAAAATTATATAGTGTGTTTCAATTCATCAATGTCATGCCCAAAATATTATAAGAATGAAATAAGATGCATGGTTTCTAATTATGTCTCAACAAACTCATTTTTTTATAGGCACCCTCAATGTATACTTAGATAGTCATTATTTCTTATCATGGACACATTGGATTTATACATATTGTATTTTTATAGTAATGTTTTAAGAGGTGAATTGTGATTGTTCTTATTGTAGATGGATTATATTAATGAGCCTTTCATTCTTATGATTTTTAAATTTGTGATACAATTCTCAAAATTTGTTTTTTCCATGCACAATTATTTTATGGTAATCACAATATGATTTCCTTTGATGGTGTGATAGATGTCATATATCTCTATGCATAATAGTCATTAATGATATTGATTTTCTTCAAGTAAAAATTTAATACAAAGTTTCCCCCCTGAATGCTCATTTCTTGTAATGTTGTGGAAGGTTTTATTTATATAGACTCCATATTTTTCATTGAATTATCCCCAAAAATTTTATTATGGTGTGAAAAGCACAATTTATTTTACACTCTAGTTATACTTGATTTTACAAAGGGTTGTCCTAATGGTAATTTTTTTCATTTTTATTATGTTGATTACATATAGTTATTTTCTTTCCTTTGCCCCTATAGATCATGATTGACTAGGAATATTTAAATTATCAATGCTATTTGTATATGAATTATCCTAATAATATATTAGGCCAATCAGTATAAACATACTATGAGACAAGTACTCATCTACATCAAAGGGATTGAAATTTATCTTGTGCAAATGATTGTTTATATTATATTGCATTTTATTATCACCATTATCACTATCGTAATAATATATAAGTTATATTTTCTAAATTTACCATTAAAGGAATATCATTAATTGTCTCTTTTTGTTCTACATTAGCCTATGGTTATTTAATTATTTATTCATTAAGGGTAATAATTAGATTCTAATAATTTATTATACTTGATTCTATAACCTCATATGTATGATTTTTTTCTATTGGGATAGAATATAATAGAGGTACTATATAATATTGTATAAAATATGATTGTGAATTACCATCATTATTAGTTTTTATTAGTTTACAATATCTGGAGGGATCATTTTATGTGGGGCATGTATATACATATCCATCATGCATGAAATTCATAAATTTATGTATTGTATATGTTAATAATTTTATAACATGTATCCAAGATAGGACAAAAACTAAATGTTGATGTAGATGATTAAACATGACTTGAAATAGAGTAGATAGTGTCTCAAGTCCTACTATCACATCCAATTAAATTTATTCAAGTACCCAATGTGGACTGCTATCAAATAATTTTAAAATTTGATCTAATTTTTGAATTATATCGATATTAAAATTTAATTATTGTAAAAATTTAATGTTGAATATATTTATTCCTAATACATTAACTATTAAAAGGAGTTTGATTTCTTTACTTTTAATCTAAACCTAAGTGAACAAGGATTGAATTTTATCTATTGTGTGTTTAGTGGGAAAGTATTTTTTTTAGATCAAATCAATTCTTTGTTATCCTTTAATGCATTCATAATGGAGGAAAATATATAGGTTATATATCATCTAGAATATTTGTCTCACATAATGACTCATATTGAATGTCCTTGTAAATAATTGGTCTCTTTAGTAATTCAAGGATATAAATATTAATATGGGTATATTTTAGTTAATCAATGATACCATCCACTTTTATTTGAGTGGGTGGCCTCATGTAAGGTATTTTAGGATGAGGAGAAATGTGTTGACTACCTCCATTTTATTTTTCACAGTGGGACAACCTATCTCTTTGAGTGAAATGATAACATAGAATACAAAACCCAATATAATTCTTGTAAAATAATGGGGATAGGATTGTAGATAACACAAATGTGAGGTTTTAGGAAAGGGGAAAAAATGAGTCATGCATTCCCTTTTATGCTTAGTGGTAATGGGAATTAATTAATATTAAATATTACAATAATATGAATTTAATAATGATAAATACTAATTATTAATTTCAACCCTAATATTGCACCAAGATTTGATTCATGAAATTACATAGTTGATAAAATTTTATAGTAAATGAAAGAAACATGTAATGATTAAAATTATGGTTTGATGTATAAAAAATATGTTCATCCATTATAGCCATGTGAAATTTTTGAATGGGGAAAATAAGAATTTAATTATAAAAATTACATTTAAATATATAAATCTAAAACCCTATAAATAAGGAAGAAACCCTAAGGAAACCTATGGTTTTTCTATGTTCTATACAAAATACAGTTTCACAAATAGGTTTTACTTTATTTTGGATTTAGTTATATAAATAAGTATATAATTTTGAACTGTTCAAAATTTTTAATGCATTCAAATAATTTATCTAAATGTAAAAGGTAAAATATTCTAAAAAATCACTTGATATAAATAAAAAGAACCTAAGGGATTTAGATAATAAGCACATTATTATTATGTGTATCAAAGTGAATGAAGGGCTAAAATTAGATTGTGAGTAGCTTAAAATAGGAATTGGGGGTCTATTATTGCTAGGTTTAATCTATTTGTTTATATATCCTTGCACTAGATGATAGTGTTCATCCTTTATTGGATTTTTTTGTAAATTATGTCTCTCTATTTGGGCACATATGTTTGTTTTTAATATGTCTCTATATGTTATATCAAGGGATAAATATGTGCATAATATCTAAAAAACCATATCTTTATCTTTGAAACCCTAGGTCTACTTTCAATACTAGATTTAGGATTGTAAAAGGGGATGAAGATGGGTTGAGTTGAATATCTAAGTGTTGCATATGTATTTAATACTTTGAATATATAATTCAAACCACATGTAGTTATACCAATTAGGTGTATGGTGCTCCTTAAATGATTGAAACATGTAATCTATATTTCAAAACTTTTCAAATGAAAAACTTGGCTTGGTTAAGGTGATTTATAATTGGATATGATCTAATCATTGTGACTAATTTCTAACATGGAAGTTTTACAACATACCCTTTGAATGTGTAAGTGTTAGAAGATTGTGAAATAAGATTATAAGTAATTTGTATTTATATGAGAGTAATTGGGTGATTGATCACATGATAAACATGTAAAACATACATGTTGACCTGTAAAGATTATTTAAAGTTTAAATATGATCATTTTTTGGTTTAGGGATGAGTTTTCCAGAGATAGACACTTATAAATTTTTATAGGTTTATGAGTTTTTTGGAATTTTATAAAATATATAAAAAATGATCCAATTATTTATATATAATATAATTATGAAAATGAATAGGTTAGGTAAAAAATAGTAAAATTATATGAGTGACTAGTAGAAAATTGGGAAGATACGACCCATGGAAAATATGCATATGTTAGAGAAGGGTGTGAAAAATCTATGAGTGTATGTAAAAGTCATGTAATATGAAGGTAGTTAAAGAGTGACATTTACAAATAATAGTTTCACTTACAATCCTAGTTTTTATTACACACTTGGTTAAAAATATATCAATTGCACATATACTTATGTTAGATTACATTCTACCTCTTGTATGCTTGTTATTCATTGGTTACATTATCTTCTTTGACAAGTTTAAAATGTCATATAGAAAGTATTATATGACATTAACAAGTGTTTGATACCATATTTTAGTGTCTAAATTAATATTTTAAATAGTGAATATAAAATATGTTGGTTTAAGTGAACGATCATGGGTGCCTTAACATATATGGAAAATTGTATGTAGATAAAAGAATTGTAGTCTTTGATTGAAAATAAAAAACATTATATTAAATGTTATAATCAATGGTTATTATATGGACTTACATTTATTTATACTATAATTTTTATCCAAGGATATATCCATGTATATGTATTCACATCTTAGTGATTGTTTTATTTGAATAATGTGTTTCAAATGTCGCTACATTCATATAAATTTTGGGAATGTAAAATATAAATTTAGGAATGTATAATATGCATGAAATTAATTATTTGAGTTTAGTTGGATTTATTTTATGGAGTTACATATTATTTAATTTGTCCACACAAATATTACATGTTGAAATTAACATAAATTTTAATATTTTAGAGTTGAATTATTTTCATGAACATATAAATGCATTGATTACAATGAAAGAGTAGATATGTTATTTCTAGAATTCTATTTCAAATTTAACCAAATGACCACAAAAGTTTTTTATTCTTGGATGAGTATACATTAATAACACTATATTTTTATTTATTGGTGTAAAAATAAATGACTAGGTAGATGAATCTTATGTTCCCAATCTATTTTTTAGTTGTGGCTAAGATTCAAGATTGGTCCATTGTCAAGATTTACAACATTAAATATTTTATAAAGACTCCAAATATTCTTTGTGTTGATGATTTAGTGTGCCTATGCATATTATGTGGATATAAGGTTGTGTTATAGTGAACCAACATTTGGATATTTTCTAAATATGCCAAGATTTATTAATATTGTTGATTTAGTGTGCATATGTGTGTAATATGTGCTATAATGATCCAAGTTTTGGGTTATTATGAGGTATAGAAATAAAAGTTTTGTAAGTATTGATGATGAAATTAAAAAACAAAGTATAGGTGGATTATGATAATTAGAGTATTAAGATTATATATAAAAAATGAAATATAAAATAACCAATTAATTCATGGGAAGGTTAGTTCATAGTATTTTTATGTATCTATCTTGATCTATAATTTTTTTAATTTTTAATGTGTATATACAAATGAAAACAAAGAGATCCAATGAGGTCATTAGATGTTCAGTTTATAATATTTTACGAAAGACTCATGCTCCATAATTTATAAAATATTTTGATGTGTATATATATCACACATAATTGAATGGGAATTTCAAATTATTTATTTTGACTCATCCAAGTGTCATTATATATCATGGTTAAAATGTTTAAATAAAATTTAAATATTTTTAACCTATACAAGTATATATTAAGCTAAATAGGTATAGACTATTATGATATAAGGAGTCTTAAAAAATATTACCTAAAACTCATAGTAGAATAAATTTAAATAATCCCAAATCAAGATGAGATTTTTAATTATAATTATAAAAATTATAATATATATGATTTTACACTAATATTATCTATGCCAAGAGGATAATATAATATCACTCTTTACATAAACCTTTTTTTAGTGGTGGTTATTCCATACTATATGAAAAATTGAAAATACAATTCCTTTACATTATGTTATTATTGGAAGAAAAAAAACTAAGAGGTTGGGGGGGGGGGTGAATAAATGTTAAAAATTTTCATTCAAATCCATACTTCATTCATTAACCTTTCAAACCTATAAAGTGATCAAGTAATGCATAGATAATCAATCACATAAACAAGAAGCAAGATAACGACACATGAACATAAGAGATATGTGATAAACCCTCATGGGGGATTAAAAAAAGTTAAAAAAAACTTATAGTAATTTATTATAATTAATGGATTAACATTTAGTGAGGCGCCAACCCCACAAGGAGCATCAAGCCCTCATTAGTCAAGCACCAACTCAACTAGTCCTTTAGAAATCTCCAACTTGCAAGGAGGATCCTACACTCTAAGTGATTTGGGACCAGAAAAACAACTTAAATCACACTTATAAAATCTAAAAAATTCAAGGTAGATCTAAATACGTATTAAATAAGAAACAACTTAGCTGAGACAAGCTTGATCACCTTCACAACACCTTGATGATCAACCAACAGATGGTGACCTCTTCTTAATGTATCTATCTTCTCTATCTACATTCAACTCATTATAATGAAATTTAAACAAACATATTATGAATATATTATGGTATTTAAATATTAAAAAAACTCATTTCAGCTCTTCTCAACCTTGTTTTTCTTTCAAATTGCCTTTTAGGTTCACTCACTCAATATGCCTCTTACTAGGATTATTAGGTGAACTAACCTTATCAATAAAACTTAGACATCATGTTATATGTTAATTTATGATACTATAATCATATTTTATGTTATAAATTAACTCCTTATATTACTTAAGGTTCTCTTTTTCTTGTGTGGACTCTCAATTCTTAACTAGCCCAAATAAGCCTATTATGCCTTGTATTTATACTTGACTCTTGATCTCACCAACCATGGTCAACCAAACACATTTAAAAAATTGTATCACCATTTGAATTTATAAATTCAAATGTTTAATAAGTTAAATACTCACCACATATGTTTTCCAAGATTGTTTAGACCTTAATCTCTTCTTAGGCCTACTTAAACACCTAATGCATTAGGTCTTCTCAGTCACACATTACACTTGGAACATCTTGGAACATATTTAGCCTAAAATAATGTATAAAAAATAAAAAATATACATAAAATATATCCATTATAATATCAATATAGTTCTATACCACCTTTTATCTTGTTTTACTCCTTGAACCGCATCATTAGACTTACCATTAGGTTTGCATACACAAAGAAAGTCTATCTCTCATAACTGAAGCATACAGTCAACTTTTACATATAAAAAATGAATAAATAACATTAATATATATTTATCTCTCCTCGATAAGCTTGTAGTATTTTTTGAACGCTCCCAACGCGCACGCACGCCCCCTGCTCCCTACGCGCGCATGGAGACCCTGAAGGCCGTGGGTACTCAGGCGAGAGCGCGTACCTCCTATTTGGTCCAGGTGGCCACAGATCTGGCGGCTGGTGTGGATGATCCTTTACCAGTGAATGGGGAAAGGATTCTAGTTGTGGATGGGGGTTCTCCTCCATTGAAGGATTCTGTAAATGGCTCCCCTATTTTTGGGTTTGTCCCTGGATCTAAGGGAAGATCTTATGTGGACGTGGCTGCTTTTGAAGTCGAAATTCATGAAGTGAAATGCCATGCTTCTGCGGGGAGACTAAGTGAATCACCTGTAAGTGCTTTAAAACCTATCAGGGTTAATCTTGATCCTGATATTGTTAAGGAAATATTTGATCAGGTAGAGTATTTTTCAAAGTCTACAGCTATTTTTAGATTTCACGGCTTTTGGCCATCTCATGCCGATTTACATGGCTGGATATCCCAGACATGGCTGCCACTAATTGATGGAAATGTTGAAATTTATCCTTGTGGTAAAGGTTTTTTTATAGCTTTATTTCACATTACTGAGGACAGGAAGACCATTCTTTCCAACAAAAATTTCTTCTGACAGGGTGAATACCCTCTCTTCGCCAAACGATGGCATATGGATTTCAATAATGTAACGAAAACTTTCAACAAGATCCCTGTCTAGGTTCGGTTCCCTAATTTACCATTGCATCTATGGCATGATTCGGTGTTTAAAACCATCAGAAATGCTATAGGGGAATTTTTATTTGTGGATGCGGAAACCAAGAGGTATTTCAGATCGACCTGTGCTCGCCTCATGGTTGAGGTAGATGTTTCTAAGGGCCTTCCTGAGGTGATTTGTCTAGATTCCCCTAGGGGATCTTGGATGCAAATGTTATATTTTGAAGGGTTACCTTTCCGATGTATAAAGTGTCATCTGACGGGGCATGTTGCAGCCAGGTGCATTGCAAGGAAATCTAGACCCAGAAGATCTCCTTCTTGGTGGGCAGAAGCTGATCATGATCACTATATTGCAGAATAACCTGAGGAAGCTTCGACTGATTCTGAGAATGAGAAGGATAAGATTATCTTATCTATTTCGATGGATCAAGAGTCTCAGCTGGAGATGGTTCCTGTTGAAGGTTCGAAGGAGATTGGATTATGTAATCTTTTTGAACTGATTTCCGAGGAGGTGGTGGTTCCTCCACCTATTTTGAAGGTTTCTCCTAGGATTCAGTTGGTGGCTGGTTCTCCTAAGGCTTTGGCTGAGGATTTGTCACCCCCTGGGCTTCATGATTCTTGGCCCTTCTATGGAATGGGCTGCAGAGGCAGCTAAGGTAGAGGATGGCTGGACTACTGTAAAGAGGAAAAAATCTAAGCTTCTGGTCCCTCCTCTAGATATGAAGCTTCGGTCTTGTAATAAAAAAAAATAATAACTTATTGTTATTGTTTGTCTAGCTCTTGTAGGCTATTTTCTATTTACTGGCATATCTGGTTTAGCTTTTGTAAGTTCCAGGTTATTTGTTTCCTGGATGTGCTTAAGGTTTTTATCTATCTGATGTAAAGGGTTTCGGGGCCCCTTCAAAACCTATTTTTACCTTTAATCTAAAACATTAATATATATTTAATTACCCCATTTTAATCATCATGTACTATATTATTCACCACAAAGGCCAAAAATCTTCAAGAATACTCCTACTAAAGGCTTACTCAAAATTGCCAAACATTGCCAACATACAATCAAGAACATTTGACTCTCCACTCTTGAATAAAGATAAACTATGAATATAAATTAATTATAAGTAATTTAATATAACTATATAAAATATTAATATGAAATATATTATTTAAATCTCTCCAAAATACTTAAAATTCATCTATGTAAGATGACTACATAAAACTGCCAATAAGCCTATCAACATAGTCATGATAAGTGTTGTCTTTAGATATTGTAATATAAAACTTATAATTAAAATTAATATATCATATATTATATTTATAAAATTATAAAATATATATCTTATTATTTTAGGATCAACCATTGGTATTACAAACTAATTTGTTAAGTTACTCTCTCATAGTCCTTACACAGTCAGACAAGCCATTTTGGCTTTCATATTTCAACCTCTTAAGGTAACTCTCAACCTTACATAAATAATGTATAAGTAAAATAGGTATTAAAAAACAAAATAATATCCATGATATTATACATATAATTTGAAAAATCCTTCAACTCATCATTCTCACTCACTTACTCAGAATTGTCATTCTTCCTTGAGAACCAGTCATGGTGAATATGACTTAGAGCACCTATAGGATTACTTCCCTGATATTATAATGATTTTTTATGATAATTATACATAATTATAAAATATTAAAAAATGGTGATATAGAGTTCTAATGGAAAATGAGTAATATATATACTAAACTCTAAACCTTACTCCTTCACTATCTTAACTCACTCAGACAAGACATCTTGTGATAATTGTTTTCATCATTTTCAGTGAATTCCAAATCATATAAATTAAAATTAGGTATATGTATTGATAAAAAAATAAATAAATTTTATTCATTCCTAATATACTATAACTCATCCCTAAACACATTCTCACTCTAACTAGATTTTCTCATTGGTTTAACTATTAGCCCAGTTTAGTGATAGGTCAACATAAGTGACCAAAATAGTTGAAAAAGAGGACATTAATTAAAAAAATAAAACCATTTGTAATAAAAAAATATTCTCAATATTCAACCTCCATTGATTTTCATTTTTGGACCTAGTCAACCCTTCTAGTTATATCAAATTTTTTAGAAACAAGGGTTTTTTTGTAGGTTTCACTAACTATTTAACAAACCACTACCACCTTAAGATTCCTGAGGGAGTCCTATATAATTTATAATAATATAAATACCATTAAATTTTCATTTTTGTACATTTACAATAAAATATTCTTTATCATGTCACTATAAGGGTTTTGAGAGGGTTTTAGACCAATTTACATTCTTAACATTTGTTCATACAACTTTGTCCTTGAATCAACATCTTAATGATTAGAAATAATTTATAGTAACATTTTACATATCTCCCAAATATATAATCTTCCCATGCTATAGTCACACTTTCTATAAGAAAAATAAGTTCCTTCTTGGGTCTATAATTCAACATTCTACATTCACAGGAAACCTTCAAACTCATTTTCTTTCTTCCACCTTTGACTAAAGACTTGAAAGCTGGTAAAAAATATTGATAAATCATGTAAAACCTCAATTTATTCTAACAAGATATTTATTTCCTTGTAATTTAAACCTTGTACCTCATTTAGACACTTTCTATCTCTTTGTACTTTAGGCTCTTGAGTTGCAGATCATATTAGGCATAGTAATAGATCCTCTAGATATTGTTACTTCACTTTTAGCCTTATTAACATGTTTTAAAACATTATAAAATGATATACCACTAATTTTAATACTTAATATGTATTTTTAACATCTTATGACCCCTAATTAGATCAAACAAAGTCTGAGACTAATTTATTTTCATAATAGACCTGTAGGTCTTACCTCTGTAGTCACACTTTGAAACATACATACATGATTTAATGATGAAAATGAATGTTAAAATTTTCTAAAACATACTCTTATTCATTTGTGAATTCATCTCCTAGATTCAATATGATCCTTCTTGCACTAGACTAGGTATTCCATATTCATGCCTTCTCAGGAACTTTTCACTCAAGAGTAAGTACACAAACATGAACACCATGTGTTTAGCCTTAAAATAAATTTTAAAGAAAATTTAGGTTGCCTTAAAATTATCTCTCTTACCTCATGAATAAATCAACCTCATATAAATGAACCACCTTCTTATGATACAATACTTAACCTTAAGCTTCTTTTGACATCCATGACTATACACAAACACATGACACCAATGACAACTTGAAATAATCTCCCCTTTTATCATTTATGATAAACCAAATTAATGGAAAACACACTTAAATATGAATATCCTTTCAATATAAAAATTATCCATCAATCTGATCTCTCTCCCCCTTTTTAATATTATTGATAAAAGGTCTCTACAACTACTATAATGTCATCTACACTTAACTCACTGATCCTTGGAAATTATCATTTAATAGAAAAAAAAGGCTCCCCCTTTGCCCATACATACTTATATTCAATCTTATAAAAATACCTAACCTATATCCCCTTAATTAACTCCATGCTATACCTAAATCATGTCATTTGATGCATATAGAACACTAAAACCTCATGATATTTTTTATAATGAATCAATCTTGCACACTCAGTCAATACCCTTTAAAAAAACTCAAAACACTTATCATCTTCAAATCATTGTTATATTATTCATATCACTTACATATTTCCAACATGAAAAACTGTCCCTTTATGACTTTATGAGGTCACCTTAATATCAAAGAAACATTACATTCAATGACACAAACTTAGAGGAACATTATAACTATCTTTTTTAAAGTTTTCAAGATTCATGTGATGTTATAGGATAATGATCACTTCTAGAACTTTATGAACATTCTTAGGGAATGAAAAACTTGTCATCTTACTCTTAAAACACAATAATACCTTGGATCATATGAGAAAAAAAATCTCTACCTTTAATAACATTGGTCTTATAGACTAATCTTCAACTCTTATTCCATTATTTATATCTTTGGCTTCTTAAAAATAACCTTGAGCTCACACATGCATTACAAGAATGATAAATTTTAAAGGAAACATTGCACTCATTCCCTTAAGAAAAAAAAATCCAATGTCCATGAATGAGTTCATTTTCTTTGATAAAACATACCTAGGTTTTATAGTCATAATTCACCTTAAAACTCCGATTCTTTTGTTTGTCACAACTTGAGCTTGTTATTCATATCTAGGATCAATATGAATAAATACAATACATTTACAGATGTTATATGGCCTTAAGAAAATCTCCAAACACTTAGCACACTCACTTATAGTGACAAAGAACTCTATAAAACCATATAAAATACCATTGTCTACCATTTTTAACTAACAATAAACTTTGTCCTACAATAAATTCATTTGTATGGAATTTCAGAACAAAATACCACCTAGAGAATAATCATCATAGAATCTACTACAACTTTCCCTTTTACAACATCCTGATTTGACTAATATCCTACCTTCTACATGCACTTCTTTTCTCTAAATTCCAATTCACACACACAGTCAAGTTAAACTCTAACAATTAGATTTTTGAAATTCAATGGATATTTCTTATAGCCTAAAATTTATGTCCTTATTCAATTCATATATTTCTAGATCATCTTTAAAATCTTATATCTTCAATATGACAAGTCCTCATGACACCAAAATTATAGGGCACCTTTAAATAAATAATTATATCATCTCCATGTTTAAATTTGACTAGGGTTGAATTTTTGAGTACCTAAAATAAATTCACAAACTTATAATTAGATTCATACATTTGTGATGGTCTATGATGGTCTAGTCCTTCTTAGGCTAGATGATGCATGTTTCTTTCTCCAAATGATCAAATGACACACCAGAACTTCACCAAGACATCTATGGATGCCTCAAAACATCTTATTTGTCTTCATTGACCTACATACATGCCATATACTCTCGAAAATATCATGTGAAACACTATAACTTGACCAAAGCATCTAGGTCACCCTCATAGCATCCTCTATCACCTCAAAGACTTGTAAACACTCTTCAAAAAATTGTTAATTCTCATATATAAACTTTGTGAACACCTTTATAAAAACTTGTCTAAGCTCACCAAAACATCACACTAGCTTACATGATTTTATATTTCCCATCTTTCTTCAATTGACCTAGCAAAGTCTATGACTATGTCTAGGTGGAGACCTAAACCAAGCAACATCTTTCTTCTACTATGTTAGTTGACCATGTAGACCACCTTCAACAAGTTTCATAAACCAATATCAAACCTTTCTTTTAACATGCCTTCAAAGTTATTGGGTTTTATTTTTGACTTTTATTTAATATAGTCTTTCTTATTCTTAGTCAATATTGTTAGTACCATTATGCAGTCCTTTATACAAACTTCAACCATGACCTTCATAAGCTTAGCCATCTTGTACTTCTAGGATCAGCTTCAAGCTATCAATATTCTTTCAAAGGAACCTGATATGATACCAATTTTTGGAATAAAAACCACTAATACGGTGGGTGAATCAGTGTGAAAACTTTTCATTAAAATCCATACTTTATTCATTAACCTTTCAAACCAATATAGTGATCAAGCAATGAATAGAGAATAAATCACATAAAAAAGAAGAAAGATAACAAAACATGAACATAAGAGGTATGTGGGAAACCCTCTTGGGGGATAAAAACCAATAAAAAATAAATTTTAATACTATCTTATAAGCAATGGATCAACATTTATTGAGGTACCAACTCCACAAGGAACACCAACCCTTCACTAGTCAAGCACCAGCTCAACTAGTCCTTTAGCAAACTCTAACTTACAAGGAAGATATAACACCCTAAGTGACTTGGGACCAATCCAAACACTTCAAGGAAACTTATAAAATATATATCCTATAATGAATCTCAAACTCCCTCTTGACTAAGCACAAACTCAGTTAGGACGAGATTGATTACCCTCACAACACCTTGTTGCTCAACCAATAGATGCTGACCTCTTATTTAACTCTCTATGTTCTTTATATACATTAAACTCATTATCATACACATATATCACAATTTTAGTGACTATATTATTATATATCAATAGGAAAACAACTCATTAATCTCTTCTCAACCTTCTTTTTCTTTCAAACAACCTTTTAGGCCTACTCACTCAATATTCCTCTTACTAGGATTAGTTGGTCAATTGACCTTGATAATCACACTAATAACTCATATTATATGTTCATGTATGATAATATAATAACATATAATGGTATACATGACCTCCTTATGCTCCTCAAGGTGCTCTTTTTCTTGCTTTCATTGTCATTGATTAACTAGCCCAAATAGACCTATTATGCCTTGTATTTATACTTGACTCTTGCTCTCACCCACTTTGGTTATAAAAAAACCTTTATAGACATGTATAACCCTTGTAATATATAAATAAACACTTTTAATAAGTTTAATAATCACCACATATGTCATCAAATCTCATTTAGAACTTAATCTCTTCTTAGGCCTACTTAGAGACCTAATGCATTAGGTCTTCTCAATCACACGTTATACTTCAACCATCTTGGAACATATTGAGCCTATAAAAATGAATAAAAAATATAAAATACACCTAAAATATACCATAATAATATTAATATATTTCCATACCATATTTTATCTTGTTTGAATCCTTGAACCACGTCATTAGAGCTACTTGCCATTAGGTCTGCATACACCCAGAAAGTTTATCTCACATACATGAAGCATATAATAAAATTTTCCATACAAAATTATGAAAAAATAAAATTAATATATATTTAATAACCTAAATTTAATAATAATATATTCTATTATTCACCACATAGTCCAAAAGGACTCAATAATACTGCTGCAAAAGGCTTACTTAGAACTGCCAAACACTACCAACATATAGTCAAGAACATTTGACTCTCCACTCTTGAAAAAGGAAAAAATATGAATCTAAATAAATTTTAATTAACATAAAATACCTATATAACATCTTAATATTCAATATATTATTCAAATATATCTAAAAAAACCTCAAACTAATCTCTACAAGATGACTACATAGAACTGCCAATAAGCATGTCAACACAGTCATGATAAGTGTTGTCTTTAGATATTTTAATGATAATTAAAACACTTTTAATTCACATTAATATATCTTATATGAAATATATAACATTATAATATATATATATATATATATATATATATATATAAAATTGATTCTAGGATCAACCATTTGTTTTACAAACCAATCTATTAAGTTACTCTCTCATAGTCCTTGCACAGTCATAAAAGCCATTTTGGATTTCATATTTCAACCTCTTAAGGTAAATATAAAAATAAAATAAATAATTTATAAGTAAAATTATTAAATAAACATAATATCCATGATATTATTCAAATAAGTGTAAAAATCCTTCAACTCATCATTCTCACTCACTCAGAACTGTCATTCTACCTTGAGAAACAATCATGGTGAATATGAATTAGAGAACCTATAAGATCACTTCCATGATATTATTAATTTGGATGATCCTTATAAATATTTATAACATATTAAAAAATATTAGTATATAGTTATAATGTAAAATGAGGAATATATAGACCAAACTCTGAACCTTACTCCTTCATTGTCTTAACTCACTCAAAAAGGACATCTTGTGAACAATGTTTTCATCATTTTCAATGAATTATAAATAATATAATAAATATTAAAATTATGTATATGTATTTAAAAAAAACCTAAATCAATTTCATTCATTCCTAATCTATTTAAACTCATCCCTAAACACATTCTCACTTTGACTAGATTTTCTCATTACTTTCACCATTAGCCTAGTTTAGTGATAGGTCAACATGAGTGACCAAAATATTTGATGAAAAATCTATAAATTTACAAAATAAAACCATGGAAAATATAAAATATTCTTAATATTAAAACTCTATTTATTTTCATTCTTTGACCTGGTCAACCCTTTTGATTATATCAATTTTTTGAGAAACAAGGGTTCATCTTCCCATGAAATACTCACCATCTCTCCCCATGAAATATTCAACACTTTCCAATGTGTGAAAGGGTTCAGATTCCCATGTGTGAATATAATTTAATGTTTTACCATATCTCCTAAATATTTCATCTTCCCATGAAATATTCACACTTTCCAATAAGGAAAATAAGTTCCTTCTCAGGTCTGTAACTTGACATTATGCATACACAAGAGACCTTCAAACTTATTTTATTGCCTTCACATTTTACTCAAGACCTAAAAATTTATCAAAACACTTGATACATAATGTGAAACCTCAATTAATTCTCACATGAGCAATATTTCCTTTAAAATTGAACCTCATATCTCATTTAATCATTTTTTATCTCTTTGCACATTAGGCTCTTGAGATATAGATCATATTAGGCCTAGTAATATATCTTCTAACTAATATTAATATATTTTAAACACTATTAACATGTTAAAAAACCTTTTAAAATTATATACCACTACTTTTAATCCTTTATATGTCTTTTTAACATCTTAGGACCCCTAGTTTGATCATACAGAGTCTAAGACTAGTTTATTTATATAATAGACCTGTAGGTCTTACCTCTATTGTCACAATTTGAAACATACATGGGTGATTAAATGCCTAAAATTCATATTAAAATTTTCTTATACATCCTCTTATGCCTTTGTGCATTCATATTCTATATCCATTTTTCTCCTTCTTTCACCCAACTAGGTATCCCATACTCAAGCCTTGTTAAGAACCTTGCACTCAAGAAAAAGTACACAAACATACACACCATGTGATGATAATTTACATAAAATTTCAATAAACTTTAATTGAATTAAAATTATCTCTCTCTTATGTAATGAAACAATCTATATCATATTAATGAGCTACCTTATTGTGAGCCAATACTTAACATCGGGCTTCTTTTGACATCAATGACCATACACAAGCACATGCCATGAATGATAACTTGAAATATTTATCCTATGAATATAAATTTTCAAGGTTTTATTATTTATTATATGCCTAATATTTCATCTTGTTTAAGAACTCTCTATAGAAACAAATTATCCACCTAAATATTGTTTGGTCAATGCTTTTGATATCATGCACATCTTATTGAAATTGTTTCTTAGACATATTGAGAGAGGCTACATATATTTTTTATTTTTGGGGTTTTTACCATACCCCTTATAAAAATAACCCTTATGTACATAAGGTTTATATTAATAACCCTCCTTCCTTGTAGTAATTCCATGTAGGTAGATGGGATTTAACCATAACTAGTATAGCCATACCATGTTAGGTATATTCATACCCTCCCATGTTGTAATTATAATTCACTAAAGCGATCCATAAATTTATGATTTCACCCTAAAACATATGATAAAAATTTGTAGACATAATATTTGTCACTGGGAAAATTTAATTAACTAAATAAAACCCTTGATATCACTAAAAATGGTTGAAATAAACTAAAATATAGAAAAATACAAATAAAGAATTATTCAAATAGAGAATTAGAGATAATATAATAAAATATGTTAAATTTTAAATAAGCTTAATGAAATCACTACCATAAGTTTTTATAAAATAACCCATGTACTATATAAATAGAGTGAATTTTATAAAAAAAGTTTGAAATTAACTCTAACCATTACCTTATCCATAATTTATAGTGTGTGCATAGTGTCCCTATTTATCATTTAATTATGGTAAATGGATGAAAAGTGTATACACCTATATTTTATATTTACCAATAATTTCTCTTTTAGGACTCATTAGTGCATCAAATCTACCTAAGTGCACATCCTAAAAAGTACACCATGATTTGATTTGGGTATGCTTGTGGTAGTTTATGAGAGACTATCATATGATCTCATATTATACATGTTTACACTAATTACCATGTTATCCAATAATTCTATCCTTAGTTGGTGCTCTTTCCCCTACTTCCTACATCTTCTACCTAGTTCCATGTTTTTTTCTTAATTAAATTTCCTTTGTTGAGTTAGATCTATTTTGGTCCTTATATTTTATAGTGTATCAACCATGTAGGATAGTATTTTTATTAATTATAGTCCTTCTTTATTGTATTTAATTTGTTCAATATATTTTTGTTTTGATTACAATATATTGACCCTAATTGATGTGGTATTGTCTTTTCTTTGAATATTTATAGTATGTCGATCTAAATTAATTCTATCAACATATATTATAGGTCAATTTTAGAATATGAATATATATATATATACCTATCTATTTACTTATTCTTCTCTCCTTAAGATTCCAAAGACCTTTTGTAAACATAACTCTTCACAATTATACGCTCTTGAACCCTAATTCTTCCTCTTCTACTAAAATCATGTTATAATGTATAATCAAAGAAAAATATTTTTTCAATTATATAAAAATGAACAAGTAACCTTTATATATATATATAAAGGTTCCTTGTTCATTTTTATATAATTGAAAAAATATTTTTCTTTGATTATACATTATAACATGATTTTAGTAGAAGAGGAAGAATTAGGGTTCAAGAGCGTATAATTGTGAAGAGTTATGTTTACAAAAGGTCTTTGGAATCTTAAGAAGAGAAGAATAAGTAAATAGATAGGTACACCTTAGTATTTGGATTCCCTAATTAAGTATACTTAGGTCTCATTATTTACATATTAAGCTTCACCTAAAAAATCTCTCATTATGTGCCACTTGAGCAAAGAGGAGTTTGATGCACCCACAAGTCAACTGAAAAAAATTATCCCTATCCCTAAACTCATTATGTTATTTGGTTTATATTTTCATATAATAGATTAGAATTTTATTTCCTTCTAATTATTATTTTAACTTATGTTATCTTTGCATGCCAATATATCCTTATTTACATAGATCTTGGTTACAATCCTTAGTTTAGATACCTCTTAGCTACCACCTAATGGCATTTATATCACTTTAGTTCACCATAATTACATATAATATCTAGGTCATATTTATTCACTATTCCTTACATTTTGTTCCTAATTATATAATTCATTCCTCAATTTATAAAAAAAAATTCTTATAAACCTACTCCACTGTATAACACAACATATATTTAAATGTCTATTGGATCTAGTATGGTCTTCTACATTTTCCCATTTAAGAGTATATTTATATTGTTAGATATATTAATTATACCTAAATTATGAGAAATGTGATATGAATCTTACAACACCTTTGTGTTGGATCATTTTCATGTTTATTTTTTATCACTTCTTAGTGTTATCTATTTGTCATTGCATCATCTTCACCATTATTATATTCTAGTGAATCCAATGTGAATCTTACTCCATCACTATGCTAGGTCATTTTCATGTTTTAATTATTTTTATATATTTTTATATTTTTCCATCATTTTCAATTATTTCTCCTCTTAATGTTTTTATAATTATCTTGAACCCAATTAGGTATTATATGGGTTTCTTCTTTCTCTTTTTCATTTCCACCATTGCAAGAAACTCCATGTGGTCTAATTTTTTTATTAATCACAATCAACCATCCCATTTTAAAGGTTCAATATCACTATGATGATCTTCCCATTTATGATTATCCTAACATGATTGAGGATCTCATGGATGAACTTATATCATGACCAAATATTCTTATGATGACATTTGAATTTATGAATATACTAGCATGATCGAGGATCTCGTGGATGGAGATCATCACATGGACAAATATCTATATGGTGATATTACCATATATGAAAATGATAACATGATAAAGGATTCAATAGATAGTGATCTTAAAATTATCAAATATGACATAAATGATCTTCCCATTTTCTATACTCGTACCATTTTCCACTTATCCATAATAAAAATAATTCTATTTTTTATAACCCTCACCTTGATTCAAGTCATGAAAAGGATAATTTCATAATTATTAACTTACACTACTATATCCATGGACGATACTAGGCTGATGAGTAATAAAATTCAAAATTCTATCCAAACCCATCCTCTACAAGTAATTTTTTCTAGCTTCTGAACTCATGATGAGCACTTACTTATCATGAATGGAATGCATTACATTATAACCACAATTGTTTCTCATCCTAACAATCAAATGTGACCAAACATGAATTTCAAAACATAAAAAATTATTTAGGCCTACCCTATAGGTATAATAATAATCTCTATTACCTATAAAAAATGAATTCTCAAAAATCATATAACTTTGATGGACTTGGTCAGGATTATTCAATTCCAAAAATTACCCATGTTTCTTATTATAATGGATAATATCATATCATTAAATGTTTTCCCTATATTTCAAGTATATTATCCAATTTGATGTAGTCATCTATTTTGAAAAAATACGAGTCTATTTTTTCACTCAATCTAGCTATATTGGTTAGGATATAAATACTGTTAACTATATTAGCCATGGAATTGCTCAGGATAATTACAATTATATCATCTTAGATATATATCATATCCACATAAAATCAATAAATAATATAAATTAGGATATAAACACTTATAAATATATTGACCATTGAAAATATATAGACCATTCTTACTAAAATAATTATCATAATATAGTTTTAAAAACTTGATATTAAAATAACCATATCAGCCAAGATGATATAGTAAAAATATGAACATAACATCATAAATACCTTGGCATGGCCAATATCATCAAAAAAAAATCTCGCAAAGATATATAAATTACTTGAGATCAAAAAATTCATGTTTTGAAATAGATTTACACTTAATATTAAATAACATTAGTAATTATGTACATATTGAGGTTGATATAAAATAAAATTTTACATTACCTTATTATAAATGACATGTTGGGGTATTTTATGATACCCATTATTTTTTTACCTCACATATTAAGGCACCTTATATTCTCACCCTTCTCTTATTTTAAAATTTGGGTCATATTTTGATGCCCACCTTGTTGAGGTAAACATACCCCCATTTATGAAAAATGGGGACCCTTGTTTTAAATTATGTAAATTTGTACCTTAAAATTTAAAATTCACTTGATTAGAGTACCACTAGCATGTTTGCACATTGTCTTTATTTGAATATCATCCAAACTTGGTTCTCATTTTGATTAATTTACATGTATTTAAGTGATCATGGCTTCACCCCTTCTAATGTTGATAATGATTGTTGATTCTATTTTTATATTTCAAGTTCAATGGAATCTCATTTGGGAATGAACATGCTTATGGTTTTGTGTTTCAATGTTAAATTGATATTTTACTAGCCTTTCATCTATCAACGATTAATTGAACCTATTTTAAGTCATGTTAAAACCCTAGTGTAATGTTTTAACCTAAATCCCCTTTTGATTAAATGCAAAATTTCATGTGAAAAATTTGCATGAGAATAGTTATTTGTGCCATGGACCTAGCTTAATTTTTATCTCAAGGCTTATCCATGTTTTTCAATATGACCAAACCTTAGTCTAAAAATCTTATGCTTTTCCCCTTTATATCCCATGACCCCTTGGTCTATTTTATTGTTGGTAAGATCTAACTAATGTAGGGTCCCTTTTGTTATATCCTAGAAAAGTCATAAAGATATGTCCTAAAGTTTTTACTATATTTATGAGTAAAATTAAAACCCTAGGCTAAACATTTATGACTTGTCTCTTATCATTCATGGGGTCCGTTTCATTATGTTTTACAACTTAGCCTAAAATTTTATCCTAGAGTTTTACTGTGTTTATAAACATAAATAAAACCTTAGTTTAAGATATTTAACCTAAGTTATTTATATTTATCGATCCTAAATTAATATATTTTTTTATTGTAAGATCAACAGTACACATTTTATTGATAAAGATAGATCTAACAGTGTGTTTTAAAGTTAAAACCTCAATGGAACCCTAAAATAAGTGAGAGGGTGATAAATCTTTCCATTATGAGAACCTTGCCAAATATCCAATGTTATGGAACAAAAGATGATCTAATGCAGTGTGATTAATCCATTGAATGAGATTTGATGGTGTGAGATTAATGTTGAAAATTCAAAGCCCCAAGATGAGTGAAAAAGTAATAAGTTTCACAATATTAGTGAAATAAAATTAAGTAGATAATGGCATTCCACCCCTCAGACTAAAATCTGATGGAGCATGTTGATTTGGCCAAACAAATATATAATAGTGCATGATGAAGGTTTAAAAGTCAAAATCCTTGAGGATGAACATGGAGATGACATGTGGCATATCCATAACCCACAAATTAAATCTTGAGTATATTTCAAATATCAATGGTACGTAGATGAGCATACACATTTTGATTAATGGTCTATAGAGTAAGAGATGTAGGTAAGTAGATCAGGATCTATGAAGTGCATTCATCTGGGTAGAGATGATCTGATGGTGCAAGTTCAAGATTAACATTTCAATAAATATTAAGACAAATACAAAAATTTTAACCATCAAAACCATGAAGAATATAACAAGTATCCAATGGTGTTTGATTTCTTAGATTGGGATAAAAATCCATATTTATTTGATCAAATAAATCCAGTAGTGCAAGGTGAGGAAGAATTTTCAAAGGGCCTAGAAACAATAAAATAATGACACATGTCCAAAAATGATAAATGGTCATATTTTAAATATTAATGATCAGGGTGTCATGATGATGCCACCTTGGAGCCACATAATTATAATGTGTCAATTTGAATATTTTGTAGACCTAAGAAAAGCAAAGGTATAAATACAAAGATCTAAACACAATGTAAGTCATAAAGCTTGCATAAATTCAAATAACTACCACCATTAAAGTGTTGTAAAAATATTTAGGAAAACCCTAGTGAATACAAAAACCCTAATTCAACCCCATTCCATTGTAATCAAGCTAAAGGAGACTATATTATCACTTTTACAAGGATAATTTGATCTAGAATTGAACTAAAAACCACTAACAAACAATCTAGAGAAGCTCACATCCATGGCAACTCAGAAAATTGTTTCCAGAGAACATGTGGAACTATATTTGACCTCAGATGTAGAATAGAGAGTCTTCAAGGACACATTATTTGATACCACATCTCTAAATACATGGGTAAACAATTGGTCAAACTTGTTTTGGACCATTGAGAACCAACAACCTATCACAAAAGAGGATGAGAATAATGTGTTAGTAAAAAGGTTCTACTATGACATAGTCACCATTTAGATGACAAGACTACATTATGCAATAGCTAAAGCTAAGTTACTTCATTGTATAAACATTCTATCTTATTTTTAAGGATGGAAAAATAGATAAGGTCATAATTGTTTATGAGGGTAGTTTTAGTAAAATTACTTACATCTCTCCCATAGCTTTTACAAATTATTAAATATTGCCAAAGCTACAAGTAGACATGACCACAATCAATAATTGGGCTAAAGATAATGATTTGAAGATCATTATTTCTCTCAGGATATACTCTAGGAATCAAGTGTTTTTTTATTTCAATGTCAACATACCCATTGGTCAATTTAGACCTAGAATAAGAATGATAATGACTATGATGAATAGAATATGTGGAAATGTAGATACTACATATGTGGAAAAAATTTGGATGCCCTTAGTCTACTTTATAATTGATAAACAACTCACCCCTCCTCTTGGTGAAGTTAGCAACACTTGTTTAAGTAGATAGTTTTCTACAGTTAGAAAAAATACTAAGACCTAATTTTATGTGATGCCTTACCTCCTAAAAGCCCTTATTTTCATAAAAAATATTCCCAACCTTAGAGAATGGTCATCTAATGAGATATAATAAATTTCTCAATATTATTAAAAATTACACATATTCACATGTAATGACCTCATCCATGTCATTTGTGATTGTGTTTATCCATCCCTAACAAAAGCCATAACTAAGAATCCAATATCAAGAGTTAACCATTTGATTAAAAAACTCAATTAAGGCTATGAGAGACATTTTTTTATAACCTAGTTATATAATCATTAGGATTTAATGAACACAATGAACCCCACTCATACTTCTTGTCCATGTGCCCATTAAACTAGCAGAATAGGAGGTAGCTTATCAACTATGAAATGGAATATATGGTTTTTACAAAAGCAAAATGAAGGAGTTGTTTCATATCCTCCCCATAACCATTGGTAGGAATATGTTTGCATTATGGGACAACATTGAGGCTGCTTTCAAACATAGGACCTCCTTTAATATCGAAATTATTGAGTTAAGGTAGTGGGATCCACATGAAAGATTCAAAGAGCATTTGAAAGCCAAAGAAATTAATATCCCTTATGATCACTAGCCTAGTCCTTTTGAACCCATATATACCAAGGCCTATTCATTTTATGAGGTCACCACTAGATTGAAAAGGCACAACTCAATCCAAAAGCTATAATGTAGAGGGAGAAAAAGGGGAGTGAAGACAAATGGAAATTAGGACCAAATTTGTACCATTTGTTAAGTGGTACACCTTCTAGACCTCCACTATCCTAGCTATAGATAGAGTCTAGAACTAAGGCACAAATTGAGTAAATCCTAAAGGATAAAAGGCCTCATGAAATAGTATCATATTTAATGCAATAAAAATAACAAGGATCACCAGTTGAAGAGGTTCACATGGTATCATAAGACCCTAGTGAGATAATTGAAGATGCCCTAAAATGCTATCAATATCCTATGAGTTAGATGATGAAGAAATAGAAGAAGTAAATGAAGAAAAGGGGAAAGATGTTTTTAATCTAGTTCCTATATACACCACTAAAATAAAGGTAGAGATATCCATTGTCCTAGTTGAAACCAAGAATCCCAAAGTGATCTTCACTCATCCTTTGAGTGAAATAAATCTCTTTCATGAAGAAAACTTGATTCAGGGTCCGACCATTCCTAAATGGTTCATCAATGGAAAATTTCAAAATATATACACTGCACAACATCCTTAGGCAATGATGAAAGCAATAAATATCCTAACTCATGAAGAGTTTAAGCCATGGATACTTGCCTTGCAAAAGGAAGAAGAAAAAAGGATGGCTCATCTAGGAGAATCAAGTGGATCACAAATGGATACCTCAACTCCAAAGGTGATAGAATCTTAATTGATGTCAAATTTAACCCAAAAAATACAAATTTATAGGGAGTAATTGATAATAAGGCCATGGTTGGTGGAGAGGAGTTCACTTTACAAAAGACGGAACCTTTTGTGGCATTGGCTCTAGTTGGAGGACAAAAGCCTGATGAGGACCCAATATTGGAATAAATTATTTTTGAAATGGTCTAGTCTTAGTTATACCAATTAGAGACAATGATCAAGGGAATATTTTAGTAGAACAATAATTTAAAAGAACAAGCCATCTTCTCAATCTAAGAAGAAAGATTCAGGAAATTTGAGGATACCATGAATGATTTGTTCAATTAATTAAAGACAGTCAAGACCAAGCAAGAAGAAGTGAATAAAAAAATACAAATGGATATAGGCCAATTCGGATAATGGTAAGCCTAAAACTACCAAGTGAATTATTTTATCAAGGTCTTGACTAAAAATCAAATCCCTAAGTTTAGGATAGTTAGCCTAACCCACCTGAATATGGGCATGGACATATTAATTGATAATATCAAGGCATTAAGTAGCTTGTCTTAGTAGATAGAGGAAATTTATAAATACCTTAAACAATAATAAGGAAATATATTACAAATTTTGGATAACTTAATCAAATAAACCACTACCTTTAGTCCACTAGGCCTTATCACTGATGAGGAGTTCAAGCACATAACTACTCAATTCATGAAAGAAGTAAGGAACCAAGGACAAGGAAAAATAGGGAATAATAAAAATAAGATAATGGGCCTAATTTTATCATTATAATAAAATATAGGAGATGTTAGGAACATAAAACATGTTTTAGAAAGGATTGAGAGGGATCTCAAGGGCCTAGAGAATTGATTTAAACTTTTTGGGAATATTGGTGCATTATTCCCAATTTAGTTAAATGGTTTGAATAGTAAAATTAGTAAATAAATATACAATAATTAAGATAATAATTTGTATAAATTAAATTTAAATTTTGACCTTTCTAAAAATAATAATAATATATGGAAAATAAGGCTTAGCTAGAAATTAACTGATATGGCTAAGACAGGTTTTGATATTCACTATGCAAAATTGGGACACTATCACAAACTAAGATCTAACCTTCATTTTATGATTGGATAAGAGCACCAAAAGTGGATAAGAGTGGAACTGGTGTTGTACTACACCTCTACCATTGTTTTCTTGAGGATCTAAGCTTTTTGGGTTTTGTTTGCTAAGTCTATGTGACCTTGTCTATGAAGTTTCAGTAGCCAAAAGTCTATACAGCTCCCTGTAGAGAAGATTTTATCTTCAAACCCTATACTTTATTGTGTTTTGACCAATTTAAAGAAAGAATGGGGTAGTTACTATGTGTAAGATTCACTAAACATGTATCCATACCCCTTGTATGGGAATTTTGCCTACATACCAATACTCTGAAGAGGGATCAAGCCATATGTAGTTCTCCCACTTGATGTGCTTCATGCATATGAATATGAAAAATTATAAAATAGATTTGTTTGAGGTGGATAGGGATTGGTGTAAGGATTTGAATAATATTTTAAGTATATTAGTTGGCTATATCCAGAGAATAGGGAAGATTTTTTGAGTAGTCTTGTTTATATTCTTGCTTACTTAATGATAATTGCCAACCTTTTCCAAATGATCTTTGAAAAAAGATTTTATACAAATCTATTAGTCATGGGTTGAATGTAATTGCATTAGGCTGATAAAGAGAAGGATGGGGAACTAGAATAAACTGGCTATTGGGACCAAAAATGTACTTGGATAGGAGCACCAAAAATGAACACCCTAGGGTCTAGTGCTATAGTCCAAGTTGGGTGCGATTTTCCTAAAGGTACGAGACCTAGGGGGATGTAAATTTCATAGGAAAAGTAGCCTAGAGGAGGTGGAATCACTATCTAGAAGGAGATGGATGATTGGGAATCAATGAAAAGATGAATATGAGGGTCATGAGAGAAAACAATAGGGACCTATGGGTTGGGTGGCACAAGCCACATTTAATTTACCAATTTTTGTATTTTATGACTACATTTCCCCCCCTTTATTTTAGTGATGTAGAAAAGTGAAATACTAAGATAAATGAAAAATAAAAAGCATACCTAAACTTACCTACAAGGTGAATCTCACGAAACTATGTGATGTTGGGTGTGCATAGAGAGAGCATGCTATGAAGTATGAATCTATAAGAGAGAACAAAGAGTATATCAATTCTTACTAGATATTCTATATCTAAAATAAGAATGTATAAAGCTATGTAAGAGATAGAGGAAGAGAAAGGAATGAGTACACCTCACCAAGTATGTAAGCCAATATAAAACCTATTGAGATGTTGTGTGATGATAGATAATGCTAAGTAATGCTAGGTATATCTTGTACCAAGAGTAATATCATGAATGGAGATAAGTGCTCAATTCCTCAAGAGTGGATCAAGAATGTAAAGGCTAACCATTTAGCTCCATTATCATCCACTAATTGAAGGTAGGTGGTCATGCATGTGTTTATCAATGTTTGGATTATGTGTTCAATCCCTCCAAGTAGGTGGCTCAACAATACAAAGGATAACTTGTCCTTTGGCTCCATCATTGCCCCATGAAGTGAAACTATAATATAATACTAGTATTAATGTGTGTCATATGATATGGCTCTTAAATCTCATGAATGCTCTAAAATTTGACAATTTTGTGTAGATAAAAAAATGTGTACTAGAAACTAAGCCAATCTTGGCCAATCTAAAAGGAGGAGATTAGGCTTGTACAAAATCCACTCTCAAACTGGGAAATAGGCTTATGTGGAAGCCACTCAAAAATTATGCCAACCACATATAGATAAAATAAGGCATGAAAATATTGAGAATACCTAGCTGATGTACTGAACTTAGAAATAAATGATGTCAAATGTACTATACACATTACCCCCAATCACTGGTGTCTAAAACATGGATAATGATCTGTAAGTTATACCAATTACCTAATATAAAACTAGAAGTGAGATCCATCATGTTGTGCATGAATCCCCTATCTCTATATTCTCTAATAAAAACTATACTAAAACTATTGATTTTAAACTAAACTTTTTCTATCAAAACTATAACTGTACTTACTTTTTTATCTGTGTCTAGAAAATTTGGTTTTTTTGTTGTTTGGATAAGAGCACCAAAATTAGAAACCCTACTATATGATTCTATATTACAATCTTGGTGATCTTGTCCTATGCTAATTCTGATGATTATTCTATAAATTTCATTATCTTCCTAGTCTATTCTACATATTTTGAATTTTGAATACTATTCTATGTGTTTTGAAAGCTTATTATTTGACCGATAGGAGCTCTAATCTCTATGAAAAAACCCTTGTTTATTTTTCCCTCTTCTGAGGGTAGGAATGAATACCATATAATGACTATACTTAGAAAAAAGATCCCTAAAATTATGTTATGATACAAAAATACATGATATAACAAAGATAATTGACAAGATATATCATGGTTTGTATGAGAGATTATTAAATCAATAGGGGTATGTTGAGATAGATATAACAATGTAATAGCATGTGTAGTATAGTGAATTGAATTCAAATTTTGGTTAGCTATTATTTTTTAGTTATCAAGGAGGGATGGAGAATGATGTCCATCATGGCATCCAATAAAATAAGATAATGCATGATGTGGATCATGGAATTTATAAATAATTGAGAAGAAAACAAGCACACAAGATACGAATCAAGAAGCATACAAGAGTGGCCAAGGGGCCAAGAAAATAAGGGACATGGGCACATGTCACTCAAACTATAAATTAATCATATAAGGCATGTTAAAATTCCATATACATATACAATTAGAAACAAGCAAGGTTGGAGTGAAATCCACAATCATAGATAAGAGTACAGGAAAAGGACATTGGAAAATGTCCTAAGGCACACATAAGAATAGATTCAAAGGACATTGGAAAATGTCCTAAGGAACATACAAGAGACAAAATAAGAATAGAGGAATTCAATCACATCTACCTATGCAAAGCAATAAATGAAGGCATGTAATAAATTGTAAATACAATCACATATAACTAATTAAAGCAAGAAGTGAAAGTATGAAAGACATGGAGTATAAGACTAGGTATATGCTAAGAAATACATAGGTGATAAATACTAGTGAGTGTCTATAGAGTAATATATGTAAGCTATTAATTAATATACATCAATATGATAACTAGATTGTGTGGTGTAAGAATGACATAACCTAGATGGTGTAGTCATGTCGAAGATGCCCCCAGTGAGTAGATATGTCAATGTATATCTCAAATGTAGAATTAGGATACCCCATTAATGGGTAGAGTAAAGCAATCAAGCATCTACATATCACTACACACACTCAAATAAGATCAAGTGAAGCATCATAATCTAGATAAATTGACAAAGAATATCATAGAATAAAAAGTGTAAGTCTAGCATAGTAGTAAAAATGTAAATCATAGATAATGTATATAATTGAAATGTTTCTTTTATTTTTTTATTTTTAGATTTTTTATTATTTTTGGTATTTTATAAATATTTTAATGTTTTTGGTATTTTTTTTTTGAAATAATCTATGTACAATCAATCATAAAAAAACTATGTACAAGCAAGGATGAGAAGAGATGATACTAACCAATGAGTCTCATGGGAGACTCCCTATCATGGTGTCCTATATAAAGGAGAGGGATCATGCATGATAATGAATCATGATGAAAGGATTAATACTATGGCTCTAAAATATATGTATGCTATAAATTATCTAAATTCTCTAAAGTAGAAACCAACTGTGGGGTCCTGATTTAACCTTTTTGGGAATATTGATGTATTATTCCTTATTTAGTTATAGGGTATGAATAGTAAAATTAATAAATAAATATAAAATAATTAAGATACTAATTTTTATAAATTAAATTTCAATTTTTAACTTTCTAAAAATGTTAATAAGAGATGGAAAATAATACTTAGCTAAAAACTGACTGATACGACTAACATAAGGTGTGATATTCACTATGCAGGACTGAGATATTATCACAAACTAAGATATGACCTTCATTTTATGATTGGATAGGAGAGATAAAAGTGGAAAATAGTTTTAATGATTTTGTATTCCACCTTTACCACTATTATTCTAAGGATCTAATCTTTCTTAGTTTTGTTTGTTATGTTTGTGTGATCCTATCTGTGAAGTTTTGATAGCCATAAATTTACAGAGCTCCCTATATAGTAGATTTTATCTTTAAGCCATATAATCAATTATATTTTTACCAATTTTTAGAATAGGGGGGTCAGTGTGTGTAAGATTTTTTGAACATGTATCTACACCCCTTGTGTGGGTATGCTGCCTACATATCAATAATCCAAATATGGATCAAGCCATATGTAGTTCTTTCACTTGATGTGCTTTGTGAAAGTGAGTGTATGAATATGTAAACCTTTGAAATATATGTACTTAAGGTGTTTAGTGACTATTTCAAGGATTTGAATAAGCTTATATGTATATTGGCTAGCTGTATGCAGAGAATAAGGAAGTTTGCTTGAGTAGTCTTACTTGTATTCTTGATTTATTAGTGATAATTTACAACCCTTTCTAAATGATATTTGAATGGGATTTTATAGGGATATATTGGTCATGGGTTGAATTTAATTGTGTTGGGATGACAAGGATAAGGATGGGGAACCAAAAGAAATTGACTATTAAAGCCAAAAATGCACTTGGATAAGAGTGCTAAAAATAGACACCCTAGGGTCTAGTGCTATAGTCCAAGTTAGGTGCTATTATCTTGAAGTTAGGAGACTTGGGGGGATGAAATTATCATAGTAAAAATAGCATATAGGAGCTAGAATCACTATCTAGAAGGTTGAGAATGATTGAAAATCAATGAAAAGATGCGTATGAGGGTCATGAGAGCAAGTAAAAGGGACCTATGAGTTGGGTGTCACAAGCCACAATCAAGTTACCATTTTTTTCATTTTATATGACTACAAGAATAAATAAAAGGAATTATTCATGAGACTTATCATTCATCTATATCTGATCAATGAAAAACATTATAGAATGAATATTTTTTTGAAAAGATAATATTCTTTTGTTAAGGCATGCACAACTTGTAAATCACATTTACCATAGGTTAATCATTTTAGAATGTCTAGAAGGTTATCAAAATATTGTAAAAGGATTGTTGTCCTTAATTTTTTACATGACTAACTAGCATACCTCATGAAAGGTCTATATAAAGAGGTATTTCCCATTGTAAAAGGGATGGAGTTTTTGGAGCCAAAAAGAACTTGTAACTTTTGAGTAAATTAATATAAGCAAGGAGTTCTACAATTTTTTTCCACTTTTTATTGTGTGAATTGTTATCATGGTTTCTCTCTCATTTATTTGATCTTATCTTCAAATTTTAATGGTTATTATGAATTTTAGATGTGCATATTTAAATATAGAGATGATCATTTATGCTAATGCTAGATTAGTTAAAATTTCTTAGGTTTATTTTGATTTTTTACACATCTTGCATCTGGGCTAATGTTATTTACTTATAAGGGGTGAAAATATTAAAGTAAATCTTGTTTTTATTTTCATCTTTTCACACCATCCTTAGATGTTTGCCTAATGTGTGGTAGGATTTGAAATTATGCTACTTCATGCCATACATTGGTTAGATGCATGTTTAGATGAAGTTGGAACTTTGTCATAATGTTTGAAATAGAGATCAATAACACCTCTCTATCTATCGTACCCTTCCTTTTGCTATTTTTATAAATTCACCTTAGATTAGCTTCATTATGAATACTCATCTTAGTTTATCTTTAGACTTAGGTTTAAGCATAATTCACTTTAAATAGTATAGATCATCTTTAAAATCAAAGATTATTATTGATCCAAGGTGGCTCTTACCCACCAACTTATATAAATTTGTGAAACAGTCACTTGTTCTACCTATATTCCACCAAAGATGGCAAGATTATCATAACCTAAAACTCATGAATTAGATTATTTAGATTCAAAAATGAGTAGTGTTTCTTAAAAACTAAGAACCACCTATGATACACTTTCAGGCATCAATAGGGAATGCATTTTATTGACACTAGGAGGGAAAAATATTTTAAAAATTGCAACATCTTTGCTAACTTTGTTGAAATTTGTTCAAAGATTGACATATTATTTTCATATTTGTGTTTATTTTAGCATATTGGTGTAAAGATGATTGATTTTAATTATTTTAGACTAGTTTTTATGCTTATTACAATAAAGATAGATATTCATTAGATACATATGAAAAATTGTGGTAAGGATAGCTTAAGATTTGTAAATTCAAGGCATTTGAGGTTAGTAATAGTGGTTTTATTCAAAGGTTGACTAGATCTCTACAAATTTGAGTTTATTTTAGCTTCAAACATGTAAATATCATTCATATTTATGTGTTTAGACACATCTTTGAGATAATTTAGTAAATATTGATGTCCTTTGTGATTCTTTATACACATTTGTGCAAAATTTTCTTAATGTGCAAGTTTGATCATTATTATTTGTAAAGATAAGACTTACACATTGTATTTAAAGTAGGATTCAAAGCTTTCAAGCTAGAATTTCCAAGGATATGGAATAGGCCACATTCAAAGATGAGGGTTCCCCTTCTTTCATTAGAAGTGCATAAGAGAGATAGGTGAGACAAAGGTAAGTGTAGACTTTCAAAGTCTCATCCAACTTCACCAATTCTGGGTGATCCTATGTTCAATCCCTATCAAGGTATGGCTTGGTTAGGTGGTTCTTCAATTAATGTACCAGGTCTGGTACATGACCTTCCTTGAAATCATAAAAAGTATTTTCCTACTTTTATTCTTGATGGTTTTATAATTGTTGAAGAACACATTGAATCTTTCAAATATGCTTTAAGACTTTTGAATGTAGTTCATGAAGATGTAGCATGCAGACTACTTCCATTTACTTTTAAGTATTATGCACATGAAATGTTCCTAAACCTTCCTAAAAACTACATAGCTAATTGTAATTATTTTAATAAAATATTTATTGATCAATTTGGTAAAATCATTAGTCCTTGTATTTTGTATTAGTATTTTACCATAGTTAAAAGAGATTCAAATGAGTCCATAAGATCATTTAATACTAGGTTCAATAAAATGTTTATTATAACCATATCCCCATAAATACCTAATGAGGCTTTGGCCTTAGAGATCTACAAGGATACCATAGATCCCATGACTTATGTGTTTCTCAAAAGATCTTTTTAGATCATTAATATACTAACCCTAGCTTATTCTGAAGTTGTGATCATTAATGATCAAATGCAACCTCAGGGCCAAATGGCATAGAGTATTCCCAATATTAATCCAAATTTGCCTATTCTAAATGTCATTCCCAATACTAATAAAAAAAATTTACCTTAAATTAGATTCTAATTTTGAACCAATTGCCTTTGAACCATGCATATCCTTGTCAAAACTTGGGATTCTTGAATAAATATACCAATGGATCTCATCCATAAGATTAGAGAGATTTGATTCTTGTAGCCAGTGGTAATACTCAAGTTAATAATTTTAAGGTACCCAAGAATGAGAATGATTCTATCTTGAAGATGGTTCAAAATCTAATCATTGATTTCATTCAGCTATAAAAGTAAGTTGGAAATACTGGAAAAAGATCTAACATGAAATTCTCTTTAAAAGGGTTTAATAGGACTTGAAATGTATTTCAAAATAACAACAATAGCCATAACAATGAGTCATCCACCAATAAGAATGTACTTGATATAAATCTTAGTGATGTAGCCTTACCTAGTTATTTTAGAGTTCATTATACTTCAAAACATGGTCAATTAGATTGTCTATAATTATGGAATGCTTTTGAAGCCTTTCAAGAAGAGTTAGACACTTTTGAGGTTGTCCTTAATAAATATAATGGTGTAAATACCTCAAGTTATTCAATGTCATCTAAATATTCTAATCCAACTCTCATGGTGGAAACATTTGAGTTCTTATTTGAAGAAGAGAATGAGCCTAAGGATATCTATTCATGCTTTTTAGAAATATCTTAAGAAGAACTACCCTTTAAGGAATAGGGAATAGAAATAACCTTTGACTACCTCAAATCCACCAAATAACTTTGATACTCCTAATACTACATTAGATAACAATAAAGAGCCTCTTAAGGGAAGTACCTCTAAACCCAATTTTGATGCATCTAATTCTTCTAATAGGATTAGATATAATATAGTAGAGGACATGAAAAAGATTAATGTTAATGTTACCTTACACATGTTGACTTAGATTATAGAACAAAGGGACCTATTGTTGGAATCTTGTCATAGAATCCTTGTAAGTCTCAAAAGGTTACACATGCTAATGTTATAATACACAAAAATAAGGTAGATGTTCCACCTTTCTTGCTTACAATCAAGATATTTGGTAAGAATTTACATAGTTATTTTTTAGATTCAGGTGTATTTACAAATATCATGCCTAAGAATATTTTTGAATAGTTAGGTTTGACTCTAATTAAGTTTGACAAGGTTGTGACTCAATTAGATAAATCAAGAGTCAAAGTAATTGGTGAGTTGTTGAATGTTCACATGAAAATTACTTATGAACCAAGGATAAAATAGTTCATTGATGTCCAAGTGATGGATATTCTTAATGCATATGGGATGTTGCTAAGTAGAGATTGGACCACATAATTTAATGGTTGTATGTATACTAATTGTTTACACATGTGTTTACCCTTAAAAGGATTTCTTAATCAGATCAAGATAGAGAGGGAACCCAAGATGAAGTGTATGATCATCAAGTACAATACAACTAATAAGAGGGTCAACATGGTTAACTCACATTTGGGTGTTTACACTCTTGATACCCCAAAGTTATGTAACTCTAAAACTTCTCATTCTATCCTTGATTATGGAAGCTATATTTTGATGGTGTTAGATGCAAATTAGATTCTAGAGTAGGGGTGATGTTAATAAATCCCATCAAGAAGGAATAAATTGCCTCTTTCAATCTAAAATTACCATATAGTAATAATCTTGTACAGTATGAAGAAGTTTTTATGGAATTACAATTTAAAATCAAACACAAGGTCAATGAACTATTAGTTTTTTGGTGATTTAGAACAAGTAGTTAATCAGGTCAAAAGTAAATATCAATGAAAATTATCTTATCTTAAGAAGTATAAGTTCAGAGTAAATATCAATGAAAATATGAACAGAGCATCTGAAAAGGATAATTATCCCCTACCTTCTCTTAGCCAAGTAATCCAAATTGTTTCTAGTTCTACTATGATGTATTTTCTTGATGTATTCTTAGGGTATAATCAAGTGCTAGTGAACAAGGAAGATAGAATGAAGACTGCATTTACAACTAAGTGGGGCACTTTTGCCTATAAGAGAATGCCCTTTAGATTGATAAATGTAGATGAAACCTTCCAAAGATTAATAAATCATGCATTCAAAGGATTAATAGGTAAGTGAATTATTATTTACATGGATGAACTGAGTGTCTTTTTAAATAATAGGGAAGATCACATCATGCACTTACAATAAGTATTTGAAAGGTGTAGAAGGTATGAAATCTCTCTCAACTTAAAGAAGAGTTTTTTTTGTGTAACTAATGGAAAATTATTGGGACATGTTATAACTAAGGAGGAGATGTCTTTAGACCCAGATAGATTAAATTCAATATCAAAGATAGAACCCCCTAATAGTAGGAAGGAACTAAAGTATTTCTTTGTTAAAATCAACTTTATGAGAAAGTTCATTTCTAGTTTTATAGAGATTTTGAAGCCATTGAATGACATGTTGAATAAATATGTCAAGATCACATGGAATGAGACTACCAAGAAATATTTTAAAGACATTAAAGAAGTAATTAGATAATTTCCTATACTGATAAGTTCAAATTTTATTAAATATTTATGTCTTTATTCTTTTGCCTTTAATCACACATAATAGTTTTTGTCCTAACTTTGAAGATAGATAAGTGTGATCACCCCATTTCATTCATGAGTAATAACTTTAAAAATGTTGAGTTACACTATTCCTTGATTGACAAATAAGAATTTTCTTTAGTCAAGGCCAGAAAGAAGTTTAGGAACTATATTCTTTGGAATAAAGTGCATTCAATCTTATCAGACCTTGCCACTAAGCTAGTGTTGAGTCAATGTGAACATGGATATAGGAGAGGTAAGTGGATGTATTCCCTTCAATAATATGATCTAGAGATAAATATTTCCAATTTTTTAAGATTCCAAGGTTTAATTTAGTTAATTGCTAATACTAATCCCAAACTAAATGTTATGCAGGTTGATCAAAAAAGTTTTCAATCTAATGATTGGTATGATCCTATTAGTCATTTTTTAATCAATGTATATTGTCCTATAAGGTTAATTAGAGAGAAAAATAAATCTTTGAGCAACCCATTTATTGATCAAAGATGGGGTACTGTACAAGAAGAAATTTTAAGGCATTTACCTAAGATGTGTTTCCAAGAAAGAAGTAGCTAAAATCTTGAGCACTTTTCATGAGAAGATTGGAAGTGGACATCCATCTAGAAGGATTACACCTCAAAAAATCCTTAGAGATAGTTATTACTATCCCACTATGCTCAAGGATGATCACAAGCATGTGAGATAATGTCACTGATGTCAAATATTCAACACTAAATAGCCCAAGGTTACCATTGTTAGGGTGTGGAGCTAAAAGCTTCACCTTGTTACAAATAGAAGGAGGCCACAACCAACATCGGTCAGGGATCAGTTAACAACAACCGGCATCGACAGGATATCGGCCAGTGTTGGTCACCTCCAGGAAGGCAGGGACCGATGTCAGTTGCCTGTGGTAGTCAAAATTGCTATTGATGAACAACCAGTTAAGTGAACGTGTAGTTTGCATGATGAAGACCAATTAGAGTCTTGAGCCACAAGTCTAATTAGTGTATGCATCAGGTCTATATAATAGACTCATGGGATGTATTGTTAAGTGTTGAACTTGTAGAACCCAAGTGTAGAACTTGGAGAGTTCTTCCCATGGTGGAATCAAGTAGGATTCCTCATGTATGTAAGATCAGGTTTGCTATGCAGGGTGTTGCAAGATCATGGTGGAGATCTACATGTGATAAGTAAGATCAAGCTGGTCTGTAGGGATGTGTGTATGTGAGGTTCAGAAGAGGATTGGTAGGGGAGCAAGATCAAGGTGACAGCAATACATCAGGAGTAGGATCGTGGTGAGATCTACTTAGAGTACCAGTTCATACTCAGTTGTACTGGACGTATAATGAGGTGAATAATAGCTTGTGTTAGTTGTTAGTTGTGACCTATGAGAGAAGATTACTCAGGTGGGAAGATTACTTGGATCCCTTGAGGAGGAAGCCTCACAGAGGTGGAAGAAGAGTGTGATCTCTTTATTGTAATTTCCTTTGTAATGAGTTGAATACAATTATGTGTTGCCTCTCATATTCTGTGTGTTTTCTCATTGATAGTTATTTGTTCTTCTGGTTATTTCTGCAATATTAAGTTGCTTATACAATGGTAATCATGTGTGATCTTAAATCTATCAAGTTTTGTCAGAGCTTTGGGGAACTTAGGTCCTATCAAATGGTATCAGAGTAAGGTTGGATGTTCTTAGAGCGAGTTTGACTAACAGATGGCTAGATCTGGTTAGTGGTTTTTTGATTACAAGTTACTCACAGGGGTTTTTGATTGAGTGGGAGTATAGCAATGGCAGAAGAAGGTAAGCTGAGAATGAAGAAATTCAAGCATAGGATTAACACCACAAGGAGTGTGGTGGGTAGTCTTCAAGTGGGAGCTTGAAGAGGAATACAAGCTAAGATGCAGATTAGATAGAGCACTAGTATAGGTACAAGTGCAGTTGTTTATCTCCAAGTGGGAGATTATTAGGTTGTGGAGCTATAAGCTTCACCTTGTTGCAAATAGAAGGAGGTCACTGGGTATGCAGTCACCAGCGTCGGTAGGCCATAATCGATGTCAGTCAGGGATCAATTAATAACAACTGGCAACGGTAGGATATCAGCCAGCGTCGGTCACCTCTAGGAAGGTAGGGACTGACATCGGTCGCCTGTGGCAGTTAGAACTACTATTGATGAACAACCAATTAACTGAATGCGTAGTTTGCATGATGAAGACCAGTTAGAGTCTTGAGCCATAAGTCTAATTAGTGTATGCATGAGGTCTATATAATAGACTCATGGGCTAGATTGTTAAGTGTTGAACTTGTAGAACCCAAGTGTAGAACTTGGAGAGTTCTTCCCATGGTGGAATCAATTAGGATTCCTCATGTATGAAAGATCAGGTTTGATATACAGGGTGTTGCAGGATCATGGTGGAGATCTACATGTGATAAGTAAGATCAGGTTGGTCTATAGGGATGTGTGTATGTGAGGGTTAGAAGAGGATCGGTGGGGGAGCAATATCAAGGTGACAACAATACATCAGGAGTAGGATCACAGTGAGATCTACTTGGAGTACCAGTTTGTACTCGATTGTACTGGACATATAATGAGGTGAACAATAGCTTGTGTTAGTTGTTAGTTGTGACCTATGAGAGAAGATTACTCAGGTGGGAAGATTACTTGGAGCCCTTGAGGAGGAAGCCTCACAGAGGTGGAAGAAGAGTGTGATCTCTTTATTGTAATTTCCTTTATAATGAGTTGAATACAATTATGTGTTGCCTCTCATATTCTGTGTGTTTTCTCATTGATATTTGTTCTTCTGGTTATTTCCACAATCTTAAGTTGCTTATACAATGGTAATCATGTGTGCTCTTAAATCTATCAAGTTGTGTCAGAGCTTTGGGGAACTTAGGTCCTGTCAGCCATGCCATTCAAGCCAGTCATGATTGATAAAACTTTTACTCAATGGGGATTAGAATTTATGGGGGTCATCAATTAAAATTCCTTAGATGGTCACAAGTGTGTTATGACTACCACTGACTACTATGTAAGATGGAATAAAATAGTAGAAACCAAGTAATGCAAGATTGAAGAGTTGAAAAAATTCTTTGATGAAAACATATGCACAAGGTTTGGAATGCCAATGTCTATAGTCTATGATAATGGATATACCTTTACATATATTGATATGACTGAATGGGCATATGACAACAACATCATTCTCAATTTATCATCACACCATTACCCTTAAGGTAATGGAGTGTCCAAATTGATAAATAAGAAATTGATGAAGGCAATAAATAAGTCTATAGTTGATAAACTAAGAATATGGCACAAGTTTCTTAAGTATGCCCTTTGGGTAGATAAAACAAAAGTTAATCAAGCTCTCAAATCATCACTATTCTTGATGGTATATGGTTAATAACATATATTTCCCATCACACTCAAGCTGACAACATATAGGTTCATGAAAGAGTACATGAAGGAGGATTAAAAATTTACAAGTTGAAAGTTTCTAGACATCATATAGATGGAGGATGCAAGAGAGGAAGCTTTTGCCAATTTTAGCAGACACCAAACCACAATTAAGAGGTGGTTTGATAATCATTCAAAGATAAAGTTTTTTATATAAAGAGACCAGAGATTCTTTGGAATAAAGCCTCAGAACCAAAAGGAAATCATGGGAAGTTCACACCTTTATGGATTAGACCATATTATATTACTGAGACCTTAAGAGACAACACCTTCAAATTGGAAGACTTACAAGGATTAAAGTTTACATTTCCAACCAATGGGCAATACCTAAATTATTAATTCTTTGATGTCCCTCTTGAATTCTTCATGTAATGAATTGTAAAGCTAGGTAGAGTTAGTCTAGGTAGGGCTTAGTTTAGTTTCTTTCTTTTTCCTTCCTTATTATCCCTTACTTGTATATATTTGTTTTTTTGTTTGTTTACTTTTCTTATTTGGAGTGTTTTATTCCCCTGATTTGCTCCTTACCTTAATTAAGTCTATTCTAGATAACCCTTAACTCAAGTTTCATATGATTTCTCAAAGAAAACTCATAGTTTAGGAATGTAGGTATGGCCCCTTAGCATTAGTTGATTATGGATTTTTGAAATATGAGCATGAATTTATAGTTTGGATAAATTGGTAAAGACTAAAAAATAGTTTAATTATTCTTTGAGATTTTAAACCTTGTTCTGATCTAAGTTTGTTTCTAATAAGGATCGCACATATAAGGTAAAATATTAGATTATTAGGATATAGTCATGTTTGCACTTAAAAAACATTAATTACCTGAGACAAATTTTACGACCAAGGATGACTGTCTAAAGATCAAACATGTGATCAAATCCTAAAACCTAGCTAATATGGTTCTTAACCTTTGCTAGAAAGTCAAAATATCTAAAAATAAAAAATAAAATATATCTTATTACAAAATTCAAAAGGCTTTCTGATTATAGGTTATTCTGGTAATCTCCATTAGGGTTATGGATGCGTAAATGGTAGTGAAGTAAGTCCTTAAGTAAAACTAAAGGTATCTTTATTGGGGCTATGGATGTTTGGTTGGTAGGAAAACAATGCCTAAACCTTCCCTGAGCTAAATCATGATTCTTAATTAACACCTAAATATGTTTTAAGTCAATATTAATGGTTAAGGTCTTAAATTTGGAAGATGTTATCTAAATATTATGGAAATCAATAAGTGGAATCAAATCACATAAACAACATGGCTATGTCTTGATGTTTGATCCTAATTTTGCATGTGTGAGACTTACTATAACAATGAATTGATCTTAATAATGGTGTTTGATCAAGTGGAATAAGTATCTCAGTTATTAGTCTAAACCATAGTCTCTAAATTCTAACATATTGATATGTTCCCCTAGAAGTTGCCATTTCTTGAGGTCAACATACGACTATTTCTAAGAAATGGGGACCCTTATTTTAAATTATGCAATTTTGTACCTTAAAATTGAATATTCACTTGATCAAAGTACCACTAGCATGTTTTCACATTGTCTTTATTTGAATATCATCCACACTTGATTCTCATTTAGATTAATTGACATGTTTTCAAGTGATCATGGTTTTACCCCTTCTAATGTTTTTAATGATTGTTGACTATGTTTATATATTTTAGGTTCAATTGAATCTCATTTGGGAATGAACATGCTTAAGGTTTTGTGCTTCACTATTAAATTAGTCTTTTACTAGCCTTTCATCTATCAAAGATTAATTGAATCTATTTTATGTCATGTTAATACCCTAGTCTAATGCTTTAACCTAGATCCCCTTTTGAATTAAATTCAAATTTATGTGGGAATAATTATTTGTTCCATGGACTTAGCTTAAATTTTATCCTAAAGCTTAACCATTATTTTTCAACATGACCAAACCTTAGTCTAAAAATATTTTACTTAGTCCATTTATATCCCATGACCCCTTGGTCTATTTTATTATTGACATGGCCTAACTAATTTAGGGTCCCTTTTGTTATATCCTAGATAATTCATAAAGATTTATCCTAATGTTTTGATTAAATTTGTTAATACAATAAAAAGCCTAGGCTAAAACTTTATGAATTATCTCTTATCATTCATGGGGTTCCTTTCCTTATGTTTTAGAAATTAACCTAAAATTTTATCATAAGGTTTTAACATGTTTATCAACATGAATAAAAGCTTTGTTAAAGATATTTAACCTAATTTATTTATATTTATTGAGCTTGATTTAATATATATTTTGATCAATGGATCAACGGTATGTATTTACTCTGGTAATATTGATCTAACAGTGTATGTTAAAGTCAAGACTTTAATAGAACCCTAAAACAATCAAGAGGGTGACAATTGTTGCCATCATGGGAACCTTGCTAAATATCTAATGGTGTGCATCAAAAGATGATTTTATGGAGCATGATTGGTCCATTGAACAAGATCTAATTATGCAAGATCAACATTGATGATTCAAATCCCTATGATGAGTGAGAAAGTGACAAGTGTCATAATCTTAGTGAAAGAAAATTGAACACCCAATGGAATTCCACCTCTCAAATCAAGAGCCAATAGAGCATGTTAATCTAGCCAAATAAATATCTAATGGCATGTAATGAAGGTTGAAAATTCAAAATATTTGAGGATGAACATGGAGATGACACATGGTATAGCCACAATCCATAAATGAAAGCTCAAGCATATTTCAAAGATTATAGTACATAGAGAAGTTTACACATTTTTACCAATGGTCCATGGAGTAGGAGACATAAGTAAGTAGATCAAGATCAACATAGTGCATTCATCTAGATAGAGATGATCCAATAGTGTAAGATTGACATTAACATTTTAACAAATACCAAGATGAATGCAAAAGTGAAAAGTGTCATAATTATGAATAATATAAAAAGCAACCAATGGTGTTCAATTTATTAGATCAAGATCAATGAACCAAATTGATCTAAGAAAATAAATCCAATAATGTGAGGTGAGGGAGAATTTTCCAAGGGCCCAAAACTAATAAAATATTGACACATGTCCAAAAATGATAAATGATCATATTTTAACTATTAATGACTAGGGTGCCATGATGATGCCACATCATAGCCATGTATGCAAAATGTACTAATTTGAAAATTTTGTAGACCTAAGAAAAGAAAAGGTATAAATACAAAGACCTAAACATAATCTAAGTCATAAATCTCACATAATTTCAAATAGTTTACACCATTAAAGCATTGAAAAAACCTTCAAAAAATCCCTAGAACATATGAAAACCCTAATTTGACCCCATTCTCATTGTAATAAAGCTAAAGGAGATAGGATTGTCATTTTTGCAAGGATAATTTGATCTAGAATTAAATTGTAGACCACTAGTAAACAATCTAGAGAAGATCATAGTCATGACAACCTAGAAAAGGGTTTCCAGAGAATATGTATAACTCTATTTGACCTCAAACATAGTAGGAAGAGCCTTCAAGGACACATAATTCAACACCATATCTCTAAATACAAGGGACAACAATTTGTCAAGATTATTTTGGACCATTGAGAACTAATAACCCATCATAAGATATGAGGATAAGAATGTGTTAATAAAAAGGCTCTACTACAACATAGTCACCATTCAAATGATAGGACTGCATTATGTAGTAGTTAAACCTGAGGTACTACTTTACATAGACATTCTATCTCCTATTTTTAAGGATGGAAAAATAGATAAGGGTATGATTGTTCATGAGGTTAGTTTCAAGAAAATTTCTTACATCTCTCCCATAGATTTTGAAAATTATTAAAAATTTCCTAAACCCCAAGTAAACATGACCACAATCAAAAATTGGGCTAAAGATAATGATTTAAAGAGCATCCTTTCCATGTGGTTGTACTCTAAGAATCAGGTGTTTTCTTATTTCAATGGCAACATACCCATTGGTGAATTTAGACTTGGAATAAGAATGATGATGACTATGATGAATAGGATATGTGGAAATGCAACCACTACATATGTGGACAAAATTTGGGTGCCCTTAGTCTACTTTATGATTGAGAAACAACTCACCCCTCTTCATGGTGAATTTATCAACATATGTTTAAGTAGACAATTTTTAGCAATTAGAAAGAAAACTAGGACATAATTTTATGTGATGCCATACCTCCTAGACACCCTTCTTTTCATAAAAAATAATCCCAACCTTAGATAATGGTCATCTAATGGGACACAAACAATTTCCTAATATTATTAAAATTTACACATAGTCAACTACATGGACCACACTGACTTCATTTATGACTATATTTATCCATCCCTAATAGAGTCCATAACTAAGAATCCAATATCAAGAGTTAATCATTTGATCAAAAATTCAATTGAGGCCATGGGAGACATCTAGTTATACCCTAATCGTACAATAAATAGGATTTAAGGAACATAATGCACCCCATTGAGACTGTCTATCCATGTGTCTATCAAAATATCAAAATAGGAGGTGGCTTATCAACTATGTAATAGAATAAATGGTTTGTGCAAAACCAAAAGGAAGGAGTTACTTCATAGCCTCCCCATAACCATTGGTAGGATTGTGTTTACATTATGGGACAAAATTAAGGATACTTCTAAACATAGGTTCTCTTTCAATATGTAAATTGTTGAAATAAGGTAGTGAGATCCACATGAAAGAGTCAAGGAGCATTTAAAAGCTAAAGGAATCAATATCCCTTATGATCACCTGCCTAGTCCTTTAGACCCCATATATACCAAGGTATATTCACTCTATGAGATCACCACTAGATTGAAAAGGCACAACATCAATCCAGTGGGTAGAATGCAAAGGGAGAAAAAGGGGAATGATGATAGACGGTAATTAGGACCAAGGTAGTACCATTTTTTGATTGGTACACCTTCTAGACCTCCACTAGCCCATCTACAGATAGAATCCATAACTGAGGAACAAATTGAGAAAAGGATAGAGGAGAAAAGGCCTCATGAAATAACATCATCTTGAACACAGGTAGAAGAACAAGGATCACCATTTGAAGAGGTTCACATGGTATCATAAGACCTTGGTGAGATAATTGAATATGCCCTTAAAATGTTATTATTAGACTATGAGTCATATGATGAATAAATGGAACAACTAAAGGAAGAAAAGGGTAAATGAGATTTGGATCTAGTTCCTATAGACTCCACCAAGAAAGGTAGAGCTGGATATTGTTCCATTTAAAGCCAAGAATCCCAAGGTGACCTTCACTTATCCTTTGAGTGAAATCAATCTCTTCAATGAAGAAAACATGAATCAGGGTCTAACCATTCCTGAATGGTTCATCTATGGCAAATTTCAAAAGATACCCACTACACAACATCCTTGAGTAATGATGAAAGCAATCAATATCCATGTTTTGGAAGATTTTCACTCTTCATATGGTTTGGGATAATTAATTAATATCTTATTTAATGGTACTTTTTATTTTACCATGGGATATATATTTAACTAATTAATATCCTATTTCATGGTATCTTTTATTTTACCATGGGATATATATTTAATTGATTAATATCTTATTTAATGTTTTTTTTTAAATTTTACCATGGGATATATTTAATTAATTCAATATACTATTTAATTATTTTTAATCTACCATTGGATATTTTATTTATCCAAGTCCCAGAAACACATTATTCTCACTCCCATGTGGATAGTTAATTAATTTAGCCATGGAAAATATTTTTAAATATTTATCCCATAAATCAAAAATCCTACCATTCTTATATTATCGAAAAGATAGATTCTTTTAAAGAATTGGTGTGGTATTTTAATTATGGATTATTTAAGATAAGCATGGTTGCATGTTTTCTTTTAAATCCAAGTCTTTATTCCACCAAATAAATGTGGCATTGACTTCTTGGGGGCTTGTTAAAGAAAGTGATGGAAATATTTTAATTCTTTAATCTCATAAGTTAAACTCCACTTTATTTCCCGCACTTGTAAATAATCATAAAATTGGTCGAAAGATATTTGGTTATTGATTTATTTTAGTGAGAAGATTATGTTATTTTAATTTGGTGGAGAATTACATACATATTAATATTTTATTAAAATATTATCCCAAGTCTTTAAATCCAATATTATTCAAAGACAAAATGACATTTGATTTAGACAAGTTTATTTGCATGGTAATCTTGTGGTAAAAACTACATGGTATATGGCATGGAAATAATGGATTATATTAAATTGTCCACCAAGCCAATAATTTTGGCATCAAAAAAGAGTAGCAGATATGCATTAAAAAATGGTGAGCCTATTTTGTCTTGTATTTATCATAAAAATCATTTGGCATTGATCATTTAATCCGGTATGATGTGGATCTTTAAATTTAAGATTCCAACAAAAAATAACACATTTTAATGGGACATTAACCCAAAAATAGGGGAAAATCACCATTACAGGAAAAACAATAATTATTCTCACCCAATTTGTGAAGGTAGAGGAAATACCAAAAATACATGTTAAAATAGGAAAAACCCAATTTAAAGAAATTGTTAGTGCCATTGGTGTGAAATTTTTTGATACCCAACCAACACCAAGTAGCATAGAGAAATAATAATTGCAGGTTATTTTATAGAGGTAGAAAAAGAGATTTCTCAATGAAGCAAGGGGATTTTGCGCAAAGGGATTTATCACACAAAGATATATCTAGATTACAAAGGTAGCAAGAACTTCTAGTAAATTAAAGAGGTTTATTTTTATTTGTTACATAGAGAGATTGTCTGGTAAGGAATAATTCTATTATACTCAAAGAGGTTTCGTAATTATTCTTAAAGACTTTTTAATAGATCAGAACACTCATAAAGTGGACCTAGGGACAGCCATTTGGTGAACCCCATAAATAAATCTGCTATGACATTTTTCAATTTCTTCTCTATGATCTAAAATTCTTTCAAGTTTCTTAATTCAATTATGGAATGTTTATAAATTAATTTTTATATTCACTTAAAGTGAAATTGGAAAAATAATATTTAGTTTTCATCCAATCTAAGTAGATTGTAAATGTTTTTATAATCTTAGATTTTTGGTTAGTCTTTTAATTATTTTTGTAAAATAATTAAGAGATTATTTTACAAAAATAGAATATTTATGGAATGGTTTAAATGAACAATAGATTATATGAGTTTACCAACTCACTCATATTCAAAATTGTTTAGATTTACATTCTAATTAAAAAGTCAATTTATTTTAAATAAATTTTGGAAATTGATATATTTTTTAAAAAAACATTTATTATTTTATTTAATTATGAAAATGAAAATTTCATAGCCAATTGTATTTTAATTACATAATTGAGAGTTTTCATTATCCATTTGAAAAAATATGTGATTTATCTATAGGGGTAAATTTGGTTTTCAAATTAGTTTGGTATCAGAGCAGTTAGATTGTAGGGATTAGATTTTGATTGTGTGGAAATTTGAATTTAGTTTTAGTATTGGTTAGATTCTTTACAGACTGTTATTTACTCCATTTGTAGTGCTGAAAGTAAAAGTTGTTTGCAAGAATAAGAAACCATGGGCAAGTTATCGAAATGGGATAAAATTGATTAGCTTGAAGTATTTAATATGCAAATTTAGGATGATAACTCTTTCTTGAGAGTAAAGTTTTACTCCTTAGAAGAGGATATTGAAATTTTGAGAATTGAGTTGCAAGCCAAAGATGAGCTCTTGGCAAGACTACAAAAAGGTGAACAAGTGAAGTATTTGCCTTCCACATTAGATACAACAACCTTGATAGATGAAGGCACCATAATTAAGTCATCATGTATTACTTCTCATTTAATTTTAGATAATGCTTTTGGTTTTTTTGAAAAACCCACTAAGGGTATTGGGTCTAAACTATTATTTAAAATAGGATTTGAATGAAGAGGCCTTTGTAAAAGTGGACATGGCATAACTAATCCCATTAAGGTAGAAGATAGACCTCATTTTGAAGGATTGGGATTTAAATTTAGAGATAATATTTAAATAGGTGAATGCTCCAAGTTAGTTGAAACTATAAGGAATAGACCTACACCATAACCCACAAACGGTAAAAATAGTAATATTTATTTTTCCAATAATGTTGATTATAATTCTACTAGACAACATAAATATTCCAATGTTCCTTTTTATTATGGTACACAAAATTTGTTGGTATATTTATCCATGTAATTTTTTTGGATTGTCTAACCGCTGTGTAGTCAAATGTTGGAAATGTAAATATTTTTAGGAAAGATTTTGAAATTCCACTCTCATAGATAGTGTTCTAATAATGGTAGTAAGAGTATGTTTTCCAAAAGAGTGGACAAACATTTTTTATTAATTTTAATAGGAAAGGACATGAGGTTAATAGGTGTTGGTAGCTTCATCCCAAAAAACATTGGAAAGTTATGAAAAAATAAATTATTGTTGAACCGATAGTTTCATATATAACCCATGTATAAACTTAGGTAAAATCTAAGGATAATATGATTAAGAGGTTTAGAAAGCAATTATTTAGTTTCATGTTTGCATAGATATTATATTTTATTAGCATGTAAATATTAAAAGTAGTTTTTAGTATTCTATGGAAATTAAAAAAGAATAGAGTTTAGTTTTGAAGAATTTTGGAGCTACCAACTGTGAGGAAATCCAAGTGATAGGTTTATCATACTTGGATTATTTTCTCATGTTTATGGTTTTGCTAAGATCTATTTATTCTCCTAAATAATTTATTGAGTTCTTGATGCATTGGTAAGTTAATTAACTCATATTTTAACTTGGATATATTTTCAAATAATTTTAAGATTTGTATTTGGTTTATTAGAGTAACCTATAGAAAAAAGCCAAGGGATAGGTTTATCACACTTGGATTGTTTTTCTCACATTTGGGTTTTGGAAAAAATTCATTTTAAAAGCTTGACAACATTATATGCAGATTATATGGGGCATGATTAGTATGTCTATTTTGAGAAAAATTGCATTTTAATATATATATTGAGTAGGCAATTTACTTTTATCTACAATTTGTTTTTAGGTAGATATTTCTTTCACTAGCATTTTAGGATTCAGTTGATTTTTGAATTGTTACCATGATATTTTATAGTGATATTTTGTACAAGAATTATTTTCAGCTTTAGAGAGTGAACCTTTTGGAGATCAAAAGGGTCTTGTTGGAGAGGTTTGCTCTGGAGGATTTTCACTCTTCATATAATTCAGGATAATTAATTAGTATCCTATTTAATGGTATTTTTTATTTTATTATGGGATATATATTTAATTAATTAATATACTATTTAATGGTATTTTTATTTTACCATAAGATATATATTTAATTAATTAATATCCTATTTAATGGTATTTTTTAAATTTTACTATGAGATATATATTTAATTAATTAATATCCTATTTAATGACATCTTTTATTTGACCATGGGATATATATTTAATTATTTCATATCATATTTAATGGTTTTTTATTTTACCATGGGATATATATTTAATTAATTAATGTCTTATTTAATGGTATCTTTTATTTTACCATGGGATATATATTTAATTAATTAATGTCCTATTTAATGGTATCTTTTATTTTACCATAGGATATATATTTAATTAATTAATATACTATTTAATGGTATTTTTATTTTACCATGGGATAAATATTTAATTAATTAATATCTTATTTAATGGTATATATTTTTATTTTACCATAGGATATATATTTAATTAATTAATATCCTATTTAATGGTATATTTTATTTTACCATGGGATATTTTAATCTACCATTGGATATTTTATTTATCCAAGTCTGAAAAATATACAATTCCCACTCCCACATGGATAGTTATTTAAAATAGCCATGGGATATATTTTTAAATCTTTATCCCATAAATCAAGAGTCCTACCACTCTTATATCATCAAAAAGACATAAAGATTCTTTTAAAGAATTCATATGGTAGTTTAATCATGGATTATTTAAGATAAGCATGGTTGCATATTTTATTTTAAATCCAAGTCTTTATTCCACCAAATAAATGTGGCACTGACTTCTTAGAGGCTTGTTAAAGAAAGTGATGAAAATATTTTCATTCTTTAATCTCATAAGTTAAACTCCATTTTATTTCCCCCACTTGCAAAAAATCGTACAATTGGTGAAAAGATATTTGGTTATTGATTTATTTTATAGGGGAGATTATTATTTTTTATTTGGTGAATATTTACATGCATATTAATCTTTTATTAAAAGATTATCCCAAGTCCTTAACTCGAAGATTATTCAAAGACAACATCATATTTGATTTTTACAAGTTTATTTGCATGGTAATCTTATGGTAAAAGCTATGTGGTATATATGGCATGGAAATAGTGGATTATATTAAATTGTCCACCAAGCCAATAATCTTGGAGTCAAAATAGAGAAACAACTATGTGTTGTAAGATGCAAAGCCTATTTTGACTTCTATTTATCATAAAAAACATTTGACATTAAACATTTAATCTGGTATGGTGTGGATCCTTAAATTTAAGATGCCAATATAAAATGGCCTATTTTAATGGGATGTCAACCCAAAAATAGGGTAAAATCACTATTACATGAAAAAAAAATTATTCTTAGCCAATGTGTGAAGGTACAAGAAATATCAAAAAGCCATGCTGTCAACACAAGAAAAAACTAATTTGGGGAAATTGTTGGTGCCCCTATAGGTAAATTTGTTAACACCAAACCAACACCAAGTAGTTTTGAGAAATATATAACTAAAAATTTATTACAGAAGAAACAAAAAAGATATTTTTCAGAGAAGCAAGGGGATTTTATATAGACAGATTTTTCACACAAAGATATAGCTAGATTACAGAGGTAGCAAGAACATTGGCAAGTAAATTAAAGAGGTTTATTTTTATTTATTGAAAAAAGTGATTATATGGTAAGGAGTAATTCTGTAATACTTAGAGATATTTTTTAATTATTCTAAAAGGGTTTTTAACACATCATAATACTCATAGAGTGGACCTGAGGATGTAGCCATTTGGTGAACCCCATAAACAAATCTTTTGTGTCATTTTTCAGTTTTATCTCTATGATATAAAATTATTTACATTTCATTAATTAAATTATGGAATATTTATAAATTAATTTTTTGATTTACTAAAGGAAAAATGGAAAATTAATATTTAGTTTTCATCCAATCTAAGTAGACTGTAAAAGTTTTCATAAGCTTGAATTTTTGGATCAATTTTTTAATTATTTTTTATGAAATAATTAAGAGATTATTTTATAGAGATGAAATATTTACGAAATGGTTTAAATGAACAATATATTATATGATTTTACCAAATCACTCATATTTAGAATTGTTCAGATTTACATTTTGTTTAAAAAGTCAATTTATTTTAAATAAATTTTGAAATTTGATATATTTTAAGAAAATTCATTTCTTATTTTATTTAATAATGGAAATGAGAATTACATATCCAATTATATTTTAATTATATAATTGATAGGTTTTAGTATCCCTTTGAAAAACTATGTGATTTATCTATAGGGGTAAATCTAGTTTTCAAATCAATCATAGTTCATGAAGAGGTCAAGCCATAGATAGTTGCCTTTCAAAAGGAAGAAGAGAAAGAGATGACTAATCTCAGAGAATAAATTGGAGAATAAATATATATCTTAGCTCTAAAGGTGATATAATCTTTATTTGATGTCAAATTTGACCCAAAAACTACCAGTTTACAAAGATTAATTGAGAAGAAGGCCATGGTTGGTGGAGAGGTGTTGACTTTCTAAAAAGTGGAAAATTTGGTGGCATTGACTCTATTTAGAGGACACAAAATTTGTGAAGACCCAATATTTGAATAAATTTTTCTTGAAATGACTCAATCTCAGGTAGGCCAATTAAAGACAATAATCAAGGGCATCTTTCAGAAGAACAAGAATTTAAAAGAACAAGCCATCTTGTCAATCTAAGAAGATAGCTTCATGTAATTTGAGGAAACCATGAATGATTTTTTTAATTATTTAAATTCAGTCAAAACTAATGAAGAGGTAGTGAATAAATAAAGAATAATGGATACAATCCAAGTTGTCTAATGTCAAGCCTCATGCTACCAAGTGAAGGACTTGATCAAGGTCTTGACAAATAATCAAATCCCTAAGTTCAGGATAGCTAACCTAACTCACCTTAATATGGCTATGGATATACTAATTTATAAGATCAAGGCCTTGATAAATTAGTCTAAGTAGATGAAGGACATTTCTAAATACTTCAAACAATAAGAAGATAAGATATTACACATTTTAGATAGCTTAATCAAAGAACCCACCACCCTTAGCCCACTAGGCCTTATCACTGATGAGGAGTTCAAGAATAAAACTACTCATTTCATGAAATAAGTGAGGAATCAAGGATAAGGAAAAATAAGGGTTGATAAAAATAAGATCATGGGCCTATTTTATCATCATAAGAAAATATAGGAGATACCAAGAGCATCAAACAAGTTTTGAAAAGGACTAAGAGGGATCTCAAGGGCCTACAGGATCAAGAAAAGGATTTTTTCATGAGACCTATCATTGATCTCTAGATGATCAATGAACAACATTATAGAATGAAGATCTTGCAAGGAAGGCAGAAGAGTGCATCAACAAAACGGTCCCCAAGTTAGTTAATTTAGGAATATTATTTTTGTAATTAAGCTTGTATAATTTTTTAAAACAAAATACTCTTTTGTAAAGGCATGTGCAAATTTTAAATCACATTTCCCATAGGTTAGTTATTTTATAATGTCTAAAAGGTTCTCAAAAGATTGAAAAAGGACAACTATCCTTAATTTTTGACATGACTAACTAGCATACCTCATGAAAGTTCTCTATAAAGAGGTATTACCTATTGTAAAAAGAAGATAGTTTTTGGAGACAATATAGTTGATTCTAGCTTTTGAGCAAATTAATATAAGCAAGGAGTTATAAAAATTTTATCCACATTTACTTGTGTGAATTACAATCATGTTTTCTCTCATTTTTTTGATCTTATCTTCAAATTTTCATGGTTCTTATGAATTTTAGATGTGCATCTTTAAATTAAGATTTTCTAATTTGTTCTAATGTTATATTAGTTGAAAGTTCTTAGGATTATTTCAATTTATTTACCCCTATTGCAACTAGGCTAATGTTGTTTGCTTTCAAGCGGTGAAATTCTTAAAGTAAATCTTGTTCTTATTTGCATCTTTTCACACCATCCTTAGATGTTTACCTAATGTGTGGTAGGATTTAAAATTATGCTACTTCATGTCATACATTTTTGAAATGCACGTTTAGAAGAAATTATAACTTTGTCAGAAAGTTTGAAATAGAGATCAACAATACATCTCTTTTCTACCTTACCCTTCCTTTTTCTCCTTTTTATCTATTTACCTTAGATTAGCTTCATTATGAATACTCATCTTAGTTTAGATTTATAATTATGTTTAATCATTTTTAACTTAAATAGAATAGATAAAGTTTAGAATCAAAGATTAATATTGATCCACAATGGCTCCCAATCACCAACTAATATATATTTATGAAACAGTCACTTATTTTGCTTCTATTCCACCAAAGATAACAAGATTATCACAACCTGTAGCTCATGCATTGGATTATATGGATTCAAAAAAGAGTAGTGTTTATAAAATACTAAGAACCACGTGTGATACACTTTTAGGCATCAACACACCCTTACCTCAATACACACTTTTGGAAATCTTATGATGCACATCCTCACCTTTCCTCAACCTCAAAGACATCTTATGACACTTTCCTTAACATCTCACACTAAAAATGATATAATAATAGATAATATATCATATATTAAATACAAAAAAATTCAAAGTAAAGACATAGTTTGAGAGAAAATATATATTTTTATGAACATAACATGTTAAATTTATGTTCTTTTTGCTACACTTATTTTGACATTTAATATATATATTATGTAAGCACTATTTACATGTTACTTCTAACTCTCTTTTGTTTTTAAAATTATATTAGTTTATATACACCTTCATGTTTTATTAAATTATACCTTAGAATTTAATCTAGTCTCCGTCATATTTTTCCTATACTATTGGGATTTACATATAACTACCTTTTTTGCATCTTAGGGCTCCCTCAATTTTGTGCCTCTTAGTTTTTCAATTTTTGAGTTACATGGTAAGATATTTGGGAATACAATTAGGTCCTCCTAAAAAATTCCCATGCTTTAAAAAATTTCCTTTGGTATTTCTTCACTTTATTTATAGTTTTCATTACGTCATTATCTCCACCTCTAGGATTTTTACCTTTTTACACCTCATGGAGTTATCTCCACCCTTTTCTGCCTCTCAATATTTCCTTACAAACTTATTTTTATGCTTCTTGGATTTTAGTTTGTTATTTTCATGGTAATACCTTAGGGAATAAAACTAGGTCCTCATCATAGACACTTATCTTCCTATATTTCCTCCTATACATGATTTCAATCCTATCTAAGTTTATTCTTATGAATATAAGGCAAAGGTTTTTTCACTTAATGTAGGTTATATTATCTTGTATAAAAACTATTACATTCTATCTATATTTATATTATACATATTTAACTATCATATGAAGTCTCTAATATGTTTATTATTTTACCATCTCCTTTTATAAGTAAAATTTAAAATCACATAGAAAGATATGATCATATCACTGACACACCTAAATATTAATTTAAGATCAAAATCTATAGTTGGCCTCACTATATATCTGAGGTTTATTAGAGTGATGTAGGATAATAGACTAAGATAAGAGGATATATATATATATATATATATATATATATATATATATATATATATATATATATATATATATATATATATATATATATATATATATATATATATATATATATATATATATAAATATATAACCACCTGTTTTCTCACAAAAGTAACCAATACTCATAGTTTACTAATGGATTTTTTGGTGTATTAGGGAGTGAGAAAAATGTTATGGGAAGTTAAGATATTTCAATTTTTTTTCATATATACTTCATGAGATGATCTATATACTTCATTTGTTATCCCAATCTTTATGTTTAGTATTAGTGGTTAATGCCAAAAAATGTTAGGTTTGATAAACTAATTACAATGTATTATTTATAGTAAATAAATTTATTTCACCTTGTTTTTTCCCTCTTTTTCCTCCCTTTAAATTTTACCATTGATATACATACATGTTTCCAAATATCTCCCATTTTATCCATCTCTTATTTACCATCATGTTTAGACATGTTAGCTTCATGACAAGTGTTAGTGTTTAGAATTTCCCATTTTAAATTGGCACATTTGAATATAATCTACTTATTTGAAAGTTATTATGAGATGCTTTCTTTGTTATTGAATTATTTTTCTAAGATTTATCTTATTAGGTTTTGGACCTTAATATTTTATTCTCATTTTTCAAGTAATCTAAACCTAATTTATCCATCCATTTATGGATATCCAATCATATTTATACCCTTATTACCATTTTTACTCCTTTTATCATATAAAATTAATATATCCTTTAATTATGGCCATCTAGTCCCTTTTATCTCTTTATCTTCCATTATTATTTTGGACCTAATCTAGGCTTTGTCTAGTGGATTTCTCAATTACTTTCCTTTTCAAAATCCTTCTTAAGAGTTTCACATTTTTAAAAATTTATGCTTTCATGTATAATCCCACATTATTTCTACCCATTTTTGGCCTTGTATCATTACGGTATCCAATTGTAGTTTTAACACTTTCTATGTTTAGGATTGAGATATTTGCATGCAATCCAATTCAATAGAAACATAAGTCAAGGTATGTTTATGTTAGTTTCAATTTTTACATTAATTAGAATTTTTTTTAAATGATTAATTTTATATTGTGTTATGATTTTCAAATATTTGATGCTTCCATAGTCCATATGATTATTGAAGATTTTCTAGAAAAAAATGTGTACGAGTTATTATAATTTATCGTAAAGAACCATCTCATGTTACGCTATTGTGACACATGATGAGCTTTGGGTGGCACATATGTATACATCTATAATTTGTAATTACTTAGAGTTTCTCTTTTTAAACTTATCAGCACTTTAATTTCTTTGAGTCCATGTCTTAAGGAGTCCATTAAGATTGGGGTGAGTCTAGATTATAATAATTAATGATATATTATCATATAATCACTTGTTATAATTTTTTACACTTATTATAAGTATATTTGATAATTTTATCCCCCTCTAAGTCTATTTTCCATTCTTTCATCATCTTATCCTTAGTTACATTTTTTTCTTGACTAATTCACCCATGCCAAATTATTTTTGATTTACTCATTATGTTTTATTTTATATCAACCATGTGTGGAACATTAATTTTCCTAAATGAGGTCTATTTTAATATGTATTGACCTTGTTTTATATTATTTTTTATTATCTTATTATATAAATCTTGGTGAAAATAGTATTATTTTTATATGTATATTGTATTAATTACATGAACATAATTTATAGTTAAATTATAGGAGTAATATCTATATATGTAGGGTTCCTATATATAATTTTTATAGTACACCACAATTTTACTCTAATTGAAAATTAAAACTTGAATTAAAGAGAAGAGGAACTAGGGTACATGAATTTATACTTGTAGAGGTCTATATTTCTAGTATTAAAGAGTTCAGTTGAACTAGAGAGGTACACCTTAGTATTTGGAGTCACTATTTGATAATACTTAGATATTAATCATTACATATTTATCTTCACCTATAATTTCTCTCATAAAGTGAAATGTGATCCAAGGGGAGAGATTTATGTGCCAAAAAGTCAATCCAATGTAAGTATCACTATCCCTGAACTCTTTATATATATATATATATATATATAACATGTTTTTTTATTTCCATGATTGGTTTAGATTATGTTATATTTTCATGCTAGATACCTATTTATACAATCCTTGTCTTAATTACTACCTAGTTGTATTTATATATCTCTAATTATATATTTTACCTCTTGGATCTAGGTTTTATATTTTTTTTAGTTACTTGCATATGATTACTAATTATATCCTTGATATCCACATTTATAAACAAATATTTCCTATATCTTCACCTCAATTTATGACATGGCATATATTTTCATGTATGTTGGATACATTATGTTTATTTCCCTTTTCCTATATTATAGGATATTTATATTGTTAATCATATTTATCCTAAATACTTAAAGTGGAAAGAAGTAACATTTTAAAAATAAAACTAATATTTCTCATAATATGTAATATCATTAATGAGATAAAATATGTGAAGGCTAAATTACACATTTCATTATATATATTATGTGATCTAAAAATTCACATGATAATTAAAAATACAAAACTTGTTATACTTAAAAAATACCTTTAATAAATATTAATCACAAAAACTCCCCCTTAAAATTTATTTGGGGGTTATAAAAAAGGAGAACAACCTAAAACAAAGAAGGGAGGTGAAATTACATAAGGATCCTAATTGATGACAAATTCTTTCAATTGGGAGAATAAAATGTTAAAATGCTTTGAGAAAATAGAGATTAAGAACAAATATGTCTTCAAAAAATATTGAAAATTTGTAGTTGAAATCATTGGAAACATCCTATGAATCCTCTTTGGAAGAATGAAAAAAATAGGAAGATGATGAAAAATATCCAATCTAACCTTAAAAACATAAAATAATACATCAATTTTAGGTTAATAATTGAACATGCATTTAAATATTAAATGAAAACATTTTTGTAATAAAAGTAGATCTAGCCAAAATACATAAAAATAATTGAGACAATCTTTGTAACAAAGTACCAATATCATTTTGGATAGTGCATAGTCAAAATATTTTTTTCAAAAATAAATAGATACTATATGTAAATCCAACCTTCAAAATATTTAAGAATATTTTATATTGGTATAAGGTAATAGAAAATTATGAAAAAAAAATCTTATTTCAATAAAGTAAATATAAAACAACATTTTTCCTAATAAAATGTTAAATAAAATATTAAGGAAAACATATATAGATCTAACAATATCAAAATCTATACATAAAAACAATCAAGGATAAATACACATCATGGTTCCGAAACAAACATATAGTCCAAAAAATTATTAGATGATAAAATGATTACGAGTTTTAAAAAAAATCCAATATAAAGAATTGATTACATGTATAAAATGATTGGTATTGATAGAAAATGATTGATATATTGATAAATTTATCATAATAATGCAATTTCTATCCAAAAAATGAGAAATAAATAAATAATGACATTTTACAAAAGTAATTTTACTTTTACAAAAATAAGATTTTTTTGACCAATTTTGCCCAATAGGCAAAATTTTGGTCCCCTTCTTCCCTTGCTTTTCAAAACTAGTCAATTTTAGGTTGCACAAGCTCATGCCATGGTTCTTCGGCTTGGTTCAACCCATTGGTTCGGCCTTGGTTCAATCAGCCTAGTTCAATCAGTCGGCTCACTTGGCTAGTTCATTGGCATGCAATGGTTGAACCATTTGAACCGTTGAACCATTTTTGGTTCAATGGCTTGGTTCAAGGGTATGCCAATTGGTCAAAGGGCAGTCTTCAAGTTCAAATGCCCTAGCAGAGGGTAGGCACCTCAAAGGAAAAGGACCAGGTAAGTTCAAAATTGTTTAAAGTTTGAATTTGGGCCAAATATACGAAGCAAAGCTAGGGCCAGGGAGAATTTCCATAGACTTTTTGTCTATGGGAAAATGTCTGCAGAGAAAAGCCCATGGAAAATATACAAAGCACAGACAGACTCGAGAAAATTATCGATAGACTTTTGTTCACAGAAAATTGTCTGTGATCTTTTGTCTGCGGGAAATTGTCTGTGGACACAAAGCCCACGGGAACTCGGGAACAATCTGAAGGAATAAAAGGACCTGCCAAAGGACCCCAAAGGGCAAGTGCCCTTACGGGGGACTCTCGGTCCAAATCTAAAGGGGTGCTAAGCAAAGTTGAGAAAGTGCTAAGGAGAAGGCCGAGGAAGACAAAGGAGTGCCTGCAGAGAAACCAACGAAGGACCTGATGATGTTTTGATAGGGATGATGATGTCCTAGAAGCCATCAAAGTTAAGAAAACAAATTGGACATTAGTTTTTAAAGTGAGAGAGCACTAACCATGAGAGCCCAGAATGTATCAACCCACTAGAAGATCACCCCAAGGGCTAAATGAGCCAAAAGAGACAAGATAGGGAAAAGACAAAGTGATAAACATGGAACAAGCAAGCAGATGGTCCAAGTGGCAAAGGGAAGCACTAATTTAAGAAGTGACTCGAGTACGTGAAACAGTGCCTATGAATTGACCATTAGAGATGCAACTAGCTTTCTCCATTTCAAATTAATGAGTGGACAAACTATGTAAATCACCTTGAAGAAGTGGCCTTACAAATCGAAAAAGGGGTGCAGTTCATTAATGTTTTGACCGGCTTGCTCTTCCCAATGAGGGGATACGAATTGGCCACTTGTAAAAAAGGGGCACCAAAGGGCCTCCTTTTCTTCTCATATATATTGAGGACTTGTAATTTTTGAGAAGGATCTTTAAAATTTGTAAAGGTGTAGCCCTAGCAAAATTCCACTTGAATCAATAAATGCATTTTTACCTCTATCTTGGATAGACATTTTTGGGTATGTCTTGAGTGTTTTTTTGTGTTTAATCATTATTTCTTGATGCTTTCATAGGTTCAACACTAGCATATATGTTGTCTATAAGGCACCATCTCTATAGCTGATAGGAACAAACCTCTATTTGGGGTATAGGGATAGAAGGAATTACTTATAGAGTGCCTCTCATAGCACCTTTGGTGAACCTCCATTCTCTGTATTTTCATTAAAACCTCCTCATCAATTTTTTTGTAGAGTGGTTCTTCTGCCAAGTGTGGAGCGTATGTATGTATTTGTCTAATTTTAAGAGTGGATGTGAGAAGGTCATTTCATTTTGGTGGATCACCTCTTTAGAGTAGTTTGTTTTCTTGTATCTTTCTCCCTATTCATCCCCCCTAATATATATCTATATATATGTATGTTTCAGCACTTGCTAGAATGAACATGATACATCAAAGGGAGCTAGCCCTTATCTAGAAACTCTCCCCTCTAGCTTCACCAGTCCCATAGGTGAGACGTGAGTTTCCATAGTTGTGAGGAGATGGCAGGAGCTCGGTCTCCTACCAAGGGTGCAATCTTCAACATCAAAAATTTTGGCACGCCTGATGGGACACAATTTGACAATTCAGTAAGGTTTCAAGATTGATGATGGTATTGTTATAGAAAATATAAGATTTCTAGCATTTGGTGACTCCACTGGTAAGAGCTCAATTTTCAAATCAAGACTAGTTTCTTAAGTTTTTATGCCTAAAGTCACCACAAGGTCTGCTTCTAAAGGGGTTCCTTTCAATTTCATTGAGTTGCCTTTAAACTCTAAAAAAATGCTAAGGTTTGAAAGGACCCATCTTTATTCAACAAGCCACCCTCCTAGACCTATTGTATGGGATGTGGCAAAGCTGTAGTTACAGGCCATTCCAGCCATGGCTTTGCCTTTTGTGGCTTGTCATGGTTAGATCCCCTTAAACCTCCTATGTTATTATCCAATCTTGAGAACATCCCTCAAAAATGTGCCTTCTTTTGATGGAGAGGGGCCCATTATAGTCATTGATCATATTAGGAATATTGCTAACCTCTGCAATATTCACAATGTAATAGAGGAAAATATCGCCATCAGATTGCTAGCATTGTCTCTCAAAGGCAAGGCTATTGACTGGTATGGAACTTTGCCTATAAATTAAATAAATTCTTAGAATGAATTGGGTACTTAGTTGATAGATCATTGTGGAGAAAAGAGCGATGGCCTCTCACTTGCTGAGTAGCTGATGACCATAAAGAGAGCTCTACATGAGTATATGTAGGATTTCAATGCATAGTTTCAAAAGATGTGGGATAGAATTCCCATCTTGGTAAGACTAACTCCCAGATATGCTTTCTTTTACTATTTAAGAGCATTAAATAGTGATATTTTTGTGATGATATAATCCATGGGAGGGCATATACTATCAGCTACTTATGACATAGCCATAGCAGCTGAATATTGCTTAGTACAGGCTGGGAAAATAGCCCCTAGGCCTCACATACCACTTTTCCCAAAAATGTTAGCTCTAATTCAAATTGTTGCTCCCATAATTGTTCCTGTACCTAGCATTGAGAAACCAGCTATTGTTTCATCCAATGAGCTTCATGAAGTTAAGAGTCTGTCGCAGAGCATGTCAAATGAACTTATAGCTCTTAAAAGATAACAAGCTCAAAACAACAGATTGAACCAAGGATACCATCATTATGGTCAAGCCCGTAGACCCCCTTTTCAAAACTATAATCAAGGACAAGGTTAGCTTACTTAGACTAGGTGGTTTCAAAACTATAACTTAGGCCCCCCTTAATCATCTAAAGTCATGGTGCCTGTTCAGAACAACCTAGTACAAGAGTAGCCAAGTTGTTTGACCATGGGATATGATCAAGAATAGGCTATTTACACAAATGAGATGATGAGTTATTTATAAAATTTAGACAATCAGGCAGCTACTCATTCCCAAATTTTTGAGGCTCTAGTTCAACCCAGCATGAGTAGTAATCAGGCCCAGCCAGATTCCACCCTCATGAACCATCTAGAAGGGGAATTTTATTTGGTGAATTATGTAGGCACTATAGACAATCAGGCTGACTATGTTTCAGCCAACACAAGATTCAAGAGAAGGAAAATGGGAGAAGCCTAGGCTACCACTCAAGCGTTAAAAACACCTTCTCCATCACACTCTAATTCAAAGGCCCCAAACTTCAGACAACCATTTGTACCTTTAGCCCCTCAGCCTACAGCTCAGGTTGGAATCAACCCCAAAGAAAGCTTGAAAGGAGGTAGTCCCTAGGTCAATATAGTGGACAAGATGAATAAGCTACATATGAACATCTCTTTATGGGATTCATTGTCTCTTCCAGGATAGAAGGACGTATTGAAGAAGGAATTGCATGAACTGGATCGATAAGCTATCCCAACAAGCACTAATCATTTCTTAATGATGAATGGATAGCATTCCACTTTAGGTCAGGTAAAGAAGGAAGATAAAATTCCCCCTTTCTATGTGTCCTTGGTTATAGGGGATTTCTTCGTACATAACTACATAATTGATAGCGGGGCTAGTACCTCAGTGATGCCCCAGTGCATAGCTGACAAGATGGGACTGAAATATGAAGAGATGAACAAAGGAGTCCTACAGCTAGATGGGAAACCTACAAAAATAGTTAGAATTTTGAAGGGTTTAAGCTTGACATTGCATGCTTTCCCAACCTTCTCAATTCCCCATGATATAGTGGTAGCAGATGTTCCTCTTTATTTTGCAATTTGCTTGTCCAGGGACTTCACATCTAAGATAGGTGGCTATCTAGCAATGAATTGGTCATATCTAGTTTTTAGAACCATGTATGGGACCAAGGTAAAAATCAAATCCGAGCCACTCTACAAGGACCATCTAGAACCATATTCACCCAAGGCAGTGAACGTCAGTTACACCATTATCGACCCAGAAGAGTCCCAGACATACCAATCTCTATCCTCTGCTCTTGAAGGAGTCACAAACTTACTCTTAGATGAGTGGGGAAATGATAACATCAAACATGATCCTTATAAGTTCATAGAGGAATCAGACCTTGGAGTCTACTGCATGTACGAAGAGAGCACCTTCATACCAAATATAATGAAGGCAAGCTAAGAGGACCTAGGCCTATGGCAGTTATATTTTGATGGTTCCAAAAGTAGGCTAGGAGCTGGTGGTGGGGTGATGTTAGTCTCCCCTTCAAAGGATAGGTACTTTTTAGCTTTTCATTTCCAATTCTCTTACACAAGCAATGTTGTAGAATACGAGTCCCTTATACATGGTCTAGAATGGGCAAGAAAAAGAGGGATCAAGGAGTTGCAAGTTTTGGGAGATAGTGAGCTGATTGTAAATCAGGTGAAAGGCTAGAATCTAACCAAGAATTCCTGGCTAAAATCCTAAAAGCATAGGGTCTAGGACTTGGTGGAATATTTCCTCACTTTTAACATCGCTTCCATTCCCAGAGAGTAGAACAAACAAGTAGATGGGCTAGCAGCAATTGGTTCTTAGTTTGATGTTTCAAGAGAAATAAGTCAAAATTGTGGTTCGCACCACTTGAAGGTGGTAATTCGACCCTCTATCCCTAACAACATTGCAAATTGGAAAGTTTTCAAAAATGACCAGTAAATAGATTTGTTCTTGAAGGAGGAAGATGAGTTTGCAACATAGAACCAGGTGAAGTTGTAGTAGCAATATGGCAACTAGATTGTTTAATTGAAGAACAATAAGCTTTCTAAAGGTTTGGTCACTCTTGATAACATATTAAATGGAGATGAACAATTGAGAAAAGACAAGGTATGCATCACAACTAAGGAGGAGAATTATGAAAGGGTTGAGATCTTCAAGGACAAATTACTTGCACTTGGAAAAGTCTACACTATTCAAGAAAGGCAATCTTTCATTTTGTTGTGTCAAGAGTTTGCCAATGTTTTTGCTTAGGATTACACTGATTTGAAGGGCTTAGACCTAAGAATCACCCAGCACACCATAGAATTAGAAGAAGGCATCAGGCCAATCACGTAGAAGTAGAGACCTGTCAACCTAACAATTGAACTTCTCATGTAGAGGGAATTGGCCAAATGGATTGAGTATAGAATCATATTTCCAATCAAACACTCCTCCTAGCTGGCCAATCTTGTTCATATCATAAATAAGAATGGGGAGATCAGGCTATGTGTCAACTTTAGAGACCTTAATAAAGTCTCTTTAAAAGACCATTATCCCCTCCCAAGCATGGAGCAGATCCTTTAGAAGGTAACAGACAACGAGCATTTCTCCCTCCTAGATGGTTATTTAGGGTATAATTAAATTCTAGTACAAGGCTGTGACTATCACAAAATAGCCTTCACCACTAAATAGGGAATGTTTGCCTACAATAAGATGCCATTCAGGTTGGCTAACACTGGTGCTACCTTTCAGTGAGCCATGGACATGGCTTTTAGAGGCTTGATAAACAACAACATACTATTATACCTTGATGATGTAATGGTATTTTCTAGAGAAGTGAGCCAACACATAGAACATCTCATGCATATTTTTGAAAGGTGTAGGGAGTTTGGCATCTCTCTTAATCCAAAGAAATGTATGTTTGTTGTTCATGAAGGGAAATTCCTTGGCCACATCATGTCCAAGGAGGGCTTGTCCATTGACCCTGAGACAGTTTGTTATATCCTGGAGATGTCCCTACCTAAGCACAAGAAAGGCCTCTTGAGCTTCTTTGGCAGGATAAACTTTATTCAGAGATTCATTTTGAATTTCACAGAGATAGTCAAGCCACTGACCTCTATGTTGAGGAAGGGTGAGGAGTTCAAGTGGACAACACAAAGGAAAGATAGCTTTGAAGCCATCAAGTAGGCCATAACTTGGGCTCCTACTTTGATCAACCCTAACTTCAACAAAGATTTCAACCTCTACACTTTTAACAATGAAGAGGTGATCTCCACCATGCTTACCCAAGCAAATGGTGATGACATTGAGTAGTCACTTGCCTTTTTTAGCCAAGGGTTAGAGGATTTTGAAGTTAGATACATGTATGTAGAGAAGCAAGTCCTGGAAGTAGTTTGGAGCCTTAAGAAATTTAGGCATTTGTTGTCAAATAGTAGGATTCACCTCATGGTCCCACATCCTAGTGTCAAGGATTTCTTGACCAATCGAGACTTGAATGAGAAGAGAGTAGGGTGGATCATCAAAGTGATGGAGTATGATGTAGACATCAAGATCACCAAGTTGGTGAGGGGAAGAGGCCTGTGTCAACATCTTGATGTAGACTTCAAGAAAAAAAGGGAAGACAACTTACTAATTCATGATGTAGCCACTACAGAGAAACCAACTATCATAAAGGATTGGATGTTGGACCTAAAGCATTTCCTTCTCACTGGTGAGTGCCCACAGGGTCTTGATAAGATTGGAAGAAGGTACTTCAGGCTCCACTCTCTCCCCTATGTTTTGGTTGATGGAGTATTGTTTAGGAAGGATCTCTCTAGGGTTATTCTAAGATGCATTGACCCAAACTAGGCTGATAAGGTACTGTCTGAGTTCCACGATGGGCTAGTAGGTGGTCATTTCGCTCCTAGAGCTACTGTAGTAAGGATAATGAGAGATGGCTATTTTTGGACTACTCTTTTTAGGGACACCCATGCTTGGGTAAGAAAGTGCCAAAAGTGTGCACTTTTCAATGGGAAACAATGATTGGCTACCATGCCTCTACAGCCTATTCAAGTGGAATAGCCATTCATGTAGTGAGGCCTGGACTTCATAGGGATGATCAATCCTCCCTCTAGTGCTAGACATAAGTGGGTCCTGACTGCTATGGATTATTTCACAAGGTGGGTGGAGGATGTTTCTTTGAAAGAAGAAAATGAAAGTGCGGTCTTGGAGTTTTATGAGGACTTGGTAACAAGATTCGAGGTCCCAGCCACCATAATCTTAGATAATGCCTTAGCTTTTCTGGGAACCAAAATAAGTAAATGGGTGTTGAGGTATGGTATATATCTTAGCACTTCATCCAATTATTATCTGCAAGAGAATGGGCTAGTTGAGTCCACCAACAAAAATTTGATCAGAATCATAAAGAGGACCATGGAAGAAAATTAGAGGACTTGGCATGCCAAGCTAAAAATAGCTCTGTGGGCTGATCGAATAACCCCAAAGAGAGCAATCAAAAATTCTCCATATATGCTCATGTATGGAAGGGAAGCTAGACTTCCCATCTCACTTGAATTGCCAACATTGGATCTCACCTACCATCTACAGTTAGAGGAAGGAACCAACATGGAGATCAGACTGTGTGAGATAATGGAGCTCCAAGAGACAAGGAACTAGGTTATGGCTTCTATGACCAGTCACTAATAGCAAGTGAAGAGACACTTTGACAAGAAATCTTTGTCAAAAGATTTCTCTAAAGGAGACATTGTCTTGAAGTGGGATGAAGATTGAGCTAAGCCTGGAAAGCATGCAAAATTTGATGCCCTATGGAGTGGCCCATACATAATCACTTAGTGCAAGTGGCATAATGCATTTCAACTCTCTAGGTTGAATGGTGAGGAACTATGTATCCTAATTAATGGGATACATCTAAAGCATTGCCACTGAGTCTCCTTTCATTTGTATATATTTTCCCTTATTTTCTTTCCTTTTTTCCCTAAGTGATGTTGCACAAGTAGTAGTATTCTTAAGTCTTGTGTGTGTTTTCATTTCCTTAAAGGTAGATCTACGTGATTGGTTTTGAATTAATTGGGGGCTATTGCTAATTTTAAAGTTACAATCTAACTCTGTGCCCAATGGATTTTCAAGGCAACTAGCTTCTAATCATAGCAAGCATGCTTCCCCTGTGAGTCACCATTTTGTTGACTAATTTTTCCCAATAGGCAAAATTTTGGTCCGCTTCTTCCCTTAATTTTCAAAACTAGTCAATTTCAGGTTGCACAAGCTCATGCCATAGTTCTTCAACTTGGTTTAATGCATTGGTTCGGCCTTGGTTCATCGGCCTTAGTTCATTGACCTTGGTTCAATCAGCCTAGTTCAATCAGTCGGCTCACTTGGCTAGTTCATTGGCATGCAATGGTTGAACCATTTGAACTATTGAACCATTTTTGGTTCAATGGCTTGGTTCAAGGGTATGCCAATTGGTCAAAGGGAAGTCTTCAAGTTCAAATGCCCTAGCAGAGGGTAGGCACCTCAAAGGAAAAGGACCAGGTAAGTTCAAAATTGTTTAAAGTTCAAATTTGGGCCAAATATATGAAGCAAAGCTGGGGCTGGAGAGAATTTCTATGGACTTTTTGTCCTTGGGAACCTGTCTGCAGATAAAAGCTCATGAAAAATATACAAAGCATGGATAGAATTGGTAAAATTGTCTATGGACTTTTGTTCACAAAAAATTGTCTACAGACTTTTGTCTGTGGGAAATTTTCCATAGACACAAAGCCCACGAGAACTCGAGAACAATCTGAAGGAACAAAAGGACCCACCAAAGGACCCCAAAGGGTAGGTGCCTTTACGGGGGACTCTCAGTCCAAATCCAAAGGGGCACTAACCAAAGTTCAAAAAGTGCTAAGGAGAAGGCTGAGGAAGACAAAGGAGTGCCCGTAGAGAAACCAATGAAGGACCTAATGACATTTTGATAGGAATGATGATGTCCTAGAAGCTATCAAAGTTAAGAAAACAAATTAGCTATTGGTTTTCAAAGTGAGAGAGTGCTAACCATGAGAGCCTAGAATGTAGCAACCCACTAGAAGATCACCCTGAGGGCCAAAGGAGCCAGAAGAGACAAGATATGGAAAAGACAAAGTGACAAACATGAAATGAGCAAGCAGATGGTCCAAGTGGCAAAGGGAAGCACTGATTTAAGAAGTGACTCCATCAGGTGAAACAGTGCCTACAAATTGACCATTAGAGATGCAAATAGCTAGTAGTGCAACTAGTTTTCTCCATTTCACATTAATGAGTGGACAAACCATGTAAATCACCTTAAATAAGTAGCCTTACAAATAGAAAAAGGGGCACAATTCATTAATGTTTTTACCAGCTTGCTCTTCCCAATGAGGGGATGCAAATCAGCCACTTGTAAAAAAGGGGCACTAAAGGGCCTCCTTTTCTTCTCATATATATTGAGGACTTGTCAATTTTGAGAAGGATCTTTCACATTTGTAAAGGCGTAACCCTGGCAAAATTCCACCTGAATCAATAAATGCATTTTTACCTCTATCTTGGATAGACATTTTTGGGTATGTATTGAGTGTTTGTTTGTGTTCAGTCATTATTTCTTGATGCTTTCACAGGTTCAACACCATCATATCTATTGTCTACAAGGTGCCATCTCTGCAGCTAACAAGAAAAGATCTCTATTTGGGGTGCAAGAATTGAAGGAATTATTTATAGAGTGCCTCTCACAGCACCTTTGGTGAACCTCCATTCTCTGTATTTTCATTAAAACCTCCTCATCAAGTTTTTTGTAGATTGGTTCTTCTGCCAAGTGTGGAGCATATGTATATATTTGTCTAATTTTAAGAGTGGATGTGAGAAGGTCATTTCATTTTGGTGCATCACCTCTTTAGAGTAGTTTGTTTTCTTGTATCTTTCTCCCTTTTCATCCCCCCCAATATATATATATATATATATATATATATATATATATATATATATATATGTTTCAGCACTTGTTGGAATGAACATGATGCATCAAAGGGAGCTAGCCCTTATCTAGAGACTCTCCCCTCCAGCTTCGCCAGTCCCACAGGTGAGAGGGGAGTTTTCATAGTTTCAATTAGAAGGCAGGAGCTCGGTCTCCTGCCAAGGGTGCAATCTTCAATGTCAACAAATTTATCTAAATAATGTACACCATTTTCTATTGAAGACACCATATCCTTTGGGATCCAAATTGGTTTAACCTTTAGTTGAGTGGAATAAATTTTATTAAACCAATGATAAGAGTCATGATTTTTTCTATAAAAAGATTTACAAGGATTTTTCAACTTTAGCTATATCATTCTTATCACTACCCCAATGTTCACAAGTCTTTTCATTTTTAACCAAAGTATTAGTAAAAAAAACCTTATATTGATTCATAGATAGAAACTTACTATGAAAAAATTCCTATGATGAGTATGATTATATGAATTCATATTAACATTATATTCTTGATAATAAAACCTTAAATAATTATAATTAGTGTTAAAAGAAAGAGATTCAACAATACCATTTTAATATTTATCAAGATCACCTACATTATAACCCATTAATTTCATATTTTTTAATCCAAAGTTATAAATTTTATTTTTTAAATAGACACATTATCTATGAAAAAAAAACACATAAAATATCAATACTCTAGAATTGATTTATTTCAAAATATATATTTTGAAAATTAAGAGTCTCAACTAAATTTTGTATTTTACCCATTTATTCATCATGTTAGTTTTGTAATGAATGAATAGTTCTCTTTTGACATTTAATTTAACAAATTAAAGAATCAATTTGATTATTTTTTTCAATTTTTTTTTAACCTAATATGGTTAACAAAATCATTACTATTTTTTATATCAATCATTTCACAAAAATAGACATGATTAAAATAATAAGAACATATGAATAGATAAAATAATTAACATTAAGACTAATGAAAAAGTATTTTAAGTTTTAATTTAAGAGGAAAGATTTAAAAATATAAATAAATAAACAACATGGTAAAATGATGGATAAAACATGAAAATGTAATAATAAACAAAGAAAAATTGTGAAATAAAAAAATTATTAATAAATTATAATGTTCCTCTTCTTTATATATTATTTTTTAATATATCACCGATATATATGACGAAAAAAAAGATAAGCAAAAATTTAAAAGTATTTAATTTAGATTATGCAAGTTCTATAATATTGTGTATTTGAAAAATTGATATATGAATCCATTATGTTAATAAAAAATAAATTAAATATATTGTTTAAATTTGTATATATGAAAGTTTAAATGAAGCTATCCAACTTAATAAAACATACAACAAATTATTTTGTATAATAAATAATTAAAGCAAAATTTTTTTAAATGAAAGGTAATAAGAAAGATAAACATTATCAAAAAAAAAGTATTGATAAAATTTAAATACTATACAACTCTTTATTTTTTATTTTAAAAATTATATACAAATAAAAAAATCTCTTCTTAAAACCACAAAAATGTATATTAAAGATAACATTATTTTTTAAATTAAAAGCAATCCTACATTCTATTTCCATATATCACATTTAAGCTTAAATATAAAGTATCGTATATGCCTATATTTTTAAATATGAATAAGTACAATTAAAAAAATGAAAAAAAAGGTGACTGACTTTATATGCTAAAAACATAACTTTTGTTAGTTTAAACACATTACAAAAAAATTGGAATATGAAAACTCTGGTGAAATAAAAACTTCTTCAAATCTTAACATAATTAAAAGATGTAAAATGTTTTGGAATGATAAAATAGAGAATAATAAAACCTATAAGCATTTTAAAGATCTTGCTTGAATTAAAATAGCAGTTTGATGCTCAAATGACCATCATTTTGGTTAATTTATAGTATGTAGATATATCATAAGACCATAATATTTTATGTAGGAAAAATTTCTATAACATCACATGAAAATAAATATAAAATAAATTAAAAAATAATGAATCCTTTTTTTATAAATATCGTATGTTTGTAATATTAAAAAAGTTAAAGGGAGGTATAAAATGCCTCTAAACTAACAAAAGAGTTATTTAAAGATTATTTATAAAAAAAATCAAAATATATATATATATATTTTAAAAACTCTTCAAGAGGAAATAAAATGTATGTTTTTCCCATATAACTTGTTAAAAAATATAATTTACAAAAATTATAATTTGAAAAAAATAGAATAATTAAATTTAATAAAATACCTTAAAACCATAAACAAGTTTGAAACAAGAGTTGCTCTTGAAAAACACATGTATCAAAAATAGTGGCACTAAATGAAAGAACTCTCTTGATCTTCCACTAGAATGCCTACACACTTAGAAAAACAATTTAGTAAAAATATGATACCTTAAAATAAATTATTCTAAGATGAACTAATAATTTATCAAAAAAACAAGTGAAGTGTGTTTACCTTAATTTTGAAAAGTGATTTAAACATATTAAAGTCACTCTTCTGGGATTCACCAACATCAAATCTACTTCTTGATCAAGAAAGTAGATAAATAATTTCATCTTTTATCCTTTCATTCCAATTTGAAATTCAAAATTTGAAGTAGATATATGCCTCCATTTTGAGGTGATGGATGAAATATTTATTTATATAATCATTCATATCAAAAGAATAAATTTAAATTAACCTTATACTAGAAAAAATAATTTATTTACCATGTGTTATTATCCAAAACATATGTTGTTAAAATTTTATAATTGTATCTTATAAACTAAATTAGCCAGAGTGTTTTTTAATCAACCAAAAAAATAATTATAATTTTTTAAACTATTGTATAATTTAAAATTTGTATTAGCACCCAATCATGCTAGATATATCATGTAAAATTCAATTTGAAAATGGCATATACATAGTATATCCCTTGTGAAACACATTCCTCTATTTAGGATAGATAAAAAAAGGAGAACACAATCAAGAATTAGATCCCCATAAATCATGGTAACCACTAGGAAACATATTAACCAATCAAGTACCAAAATATAGATATAATAATGATAACATATATAATGTACTTAAGTTAGGACCACATAATGTTAGTGACTACACCTAGGCTAGTGGCTTGAAAATTTAATGACTTCACTCATGACACAACTCCAAAAACATGATGATAATAGGATCCTCTATGGTTAAGATGTACAAAAAAACAAACACATGAATTCAAGACTAAGACTTTATACACAAATAGTAAGTTTAACACTATAATAGAGGAGTGGTTTCTATTGATTTTAAGACATGTTTTAAGGGATAAGATATTCCAATCCTTATTAATGATATTATCAATAAAATGAATTCAAATAAGTTTTTTTAAGACTCTTTATATGGATTTGATTTGTTGGTTTTGTTCCTTTGATATGATGCCTTGTTTTTATGATGGTTTAAATAATAGTTTCACTTGTATGAGGTCCACTTCTGATATCAATCTAAGTGTTGTCAATACATGCAAAGGTTATGATGTGTTGGTTTGGATATTAGTTACAATTTTCTTAAATGATGTTTCTATTTGTGTGTTATATGTGAGATTATTACCATTCCTATCCCTTATTTTAGTGATTAATTGTATATTATTCTCCTCTATGAACCTTGTCTACTGTTAATTATTGAGAATGGGAGGTGGATTTAATATGGTAGAGTAATTGTTGGCTAAGAAAATAAAAAATAATTTTCAGGTCTAGGTTATCCTTCATACTAGTGGGTTAAGTGATTTCATAGATAGAATTGATGGTTATGAGAGCACCTTTCCAAAAAGTGGTTTTTATGCTATAATGAATGAGTTATGGATAAAAATATTATTTCAATGGAAATCATAGAAGGATTGGTTGCCCATGTGACTGGTCTAAAGGTAAAAGACACCAAATGTGTTAAGTAAAGAAAATATTATGAGGAGGAGGTGGAAAACTTATTTATTGAAGATGAAAAACTAACATAATACCAAGGGAGTTACCAGTGAGAGGATTTTCCACTTCCCTATGATCTTGTAGCAAATTAAGTTTAAGCTATGTTATATTAGAGGGTATATTTATGGTTGTGCATAATTATCATTTCCCCATCTTGAATTACTTTTGACATCAAAATCATTTAAATTTTCATTTTTATATATTTATCTTGATGTAGACTTTGGTGTTAGATGTCAAGAGGGGAAAATGAAAGATACACTACATTAAGCAATCATTTTCCTCAATTATAAGATTTTTAATTATTTATATTTTGATCCTTATTGTGCCAATTTGATGAAGGATATTTCTAAGGTGTAATAGATTAATAAAAGGAATATTATAAGTAAATTAAAAAAGATGAAGGTGACCCATAATTATGAACCTATTGATCTGGATAGGGATAATGAAGGGTAAGAGAAGTTATGGAAGACTGATGAGACTGTGAATCATGCGGAAAGGGAAACACATATTTTTCCTAGAATGAAATAGTATGTGAATACTAATGTATCTACATCCATGGGAGAGAATTATAATAAAATCCAAGAGGTTGTGAAAAGCTTGTACTTTATTAAAGACAAAGGTGGAGGGATTGATCACAAGGAGAAGGAATTTCCTATAGGAAAGGAGAAGATTCAATCAGAGATTTAATATCTTATAGAAGATCTTAGGAAACATGATAAGATTTCCCAAATTGAATAGGAGGTTGACCTACATAAATCCTTCCTTCATTGATTAATAAAAGACCATTCTAGACTTAAGGAGGTAGTAAATAAAATGAATCATAATGATGGTATATTATGTACTAAAGTAGACTTGATGGATATGAGTCTTTAGGTTAAAATTTTAACTAAGAAGGTGGATAAAATGGAAATAAAAAATGATAATCTAAAATAAAATATTTTATTGATTGTTGATATCAGTTGGGTTTTTATGCAAAACTATGTGTAGAGTATGGAGGGCCTAAGGAATTTTGTTGAAAGGAAGAATGGAGATCTTGGTAATAGTAATAATGACAAAAATAGGAAAAGTCTTGATGTGGATAAATAAGAGCCTCAAATTACTAAATAAATGGAGAATATGTTCAAGAATATGATATACAACTAGGATAAAATGTATGAGGTTTGGAAATGCCAAGTTGTTAGTCACAAGCTACTATTTTTTCATTATTTTTGGTTGTCTTTTTTTTATTGATTTAGTACGTGGTTTTATATTGGTTTATTTGGGAGGTATTTATATGATTTATATTTTATTAGACTATGCATCCATGCTCCGTTTAAAGGGTAGGGTCGTTGTTTAAAACACACTTTAACATTACTAAAAATAATGTAATAATCATAATGTAGAATATCCATGGGTTAAGAGACATATAATATAGTAGCATAATATGTAGTGATCTAACTTAATATGATAAAGGGAAATAAAGGATGGATATCACTATGCAAGAATACACTAAAATAGAAATATCTCCAAGTTAGGACATGTTGCCTATGAAATTGGTCCCTTTAATATTGGGCACATAGTGTGAAACTTAATATTATGTAACCTATGAATATGTTTGACACTCAAGAAATATCATGAAAAACACATACGTATAAAACATGGGTAATGAAAAAATATCGAATAGGTGAACATTATAAAATATTATTTTTGATTTTTGGAATTTTTAATTTTTATTTAATTTTTTTTATTTTTTATTTTTTCTAATGTTTTTGAATTTTTAAAATTTTATTTTTTTTCAAATATTTGTGATTTTAAAAAAAAATTACAATGTTTTTATCTTTACACCCTTGTTGATAAATGCATGATATATTTAGTCATCAAACAAGATAATCATAACATGATAAAGTGCATGAATATTATATTTAGTATCATGCTTTATGTAATAGTGTAAGCGAAATATATTATATATGTCTAAAGGTGTAGTATAGAATCAAGATGTCATGACTTATGATATAGCCAACTACATGACAAGGACAAATAGAAAGTGAATTATAAGTTAAGGATACTTATGTACATGGGGAATAAATCTTGACCTCAAATAATAAAATTCTCAAATAAATTAAGAAATGTATAAATTATAACCATTGTATGCCAATGTAATATGAAAATCATAGAGTTCAAAGCTAAGATTAGGTAGTGCTAGTTATATATATATATATATATATATATATATATATATATATATATATAAAACATTGTGGGTAAAATCCTCCCATAAGAAAATATGTGTCATGTACACCAATGTGAAGACATATTCAATTAAATAGTGTGTATGAAAATAAAGCAACATCAAGAGGTAAATAGTGCTAAGGACATGAAAGTTCCCATCTAATGAAACAAGGTAAGGTATTTAAATAAAATGGATTGCCAATGGGATACATATATAATAAATACAATATGTAAGATGGAGATATGAGTGTCATGCCATAATGGACATATTATACTAAATTCATGATAAAAAAAAACTCATAATATTCCAATGAGAAATATGTGAGGGTACAATGCCCCCCCCCCCCCTCAAAAAAATGTGTACATAGATGTATTCCTTTATAATAAAATATACATGATCATGTATGAAACTATGTTTTTAAATTAATTTTAGTTATATAGATAGAATAAAATATAAAATAACACATGAAAGGATAGGGATATATAGGGAAAAAAGGAAATAGGTTCACAAACTAGAAGAATCATACAAGGAGGATTTTAAGCACCTATAAGATTTCTTCAAAACCCAATTCATGTTATGAAAAAATTCCTGATAAATATGCTATCATCATCTAGAGGACTAGTTTAAGTGCTAAGAATGAGACCAATAGTCAAACGGTCAAGGTTAATGAAACAAAGCTAGAAATATGAAATAAGTGGTTGGAATAATATTTAACATAAATAGAAGTCAATTATAAGGTTAAATAAATAAAATAGTAGAATGTAATCAAATGAATATGTTAAAGTCATAAAATTGAATATGGTGACGTAAAAATATACTCCTCTAATGTAATAATTTTCTAAAAATGGCATGAACAAATCTATATGCAGTTAATATTTTTATACCTTATGTAATTAATAAATAAGAAATGTGATCCATGTAAAGGTAACTTCAAATAGAAAATGTTATTTCTTAGTAAGTAAGCAATGCCCCTTAGTAGAGTTGTAAATGTAATCATAATCATATCTAGCTAGATTATTCATTTTTTACCTAAATCAAGGTACATTATTAAAAAGGTGTGAAAACATGGATGCAAAAATAGTATAGTGATAAGTATGATCTGTATTCAATGAATTTGATAAAAGAAATGAAAATTTTGTATTTTATCTTTTATGAATGTTTTTGGTTTTTACAAATTTGATAATGTAAATAACAGGAAGAAATCATATGTAAGTAATAACATATAGAATATGAAAACTATGTATAAGACTATGGTATAACTAATATGTCAATTCTTTTTATCAATGATGATCATGATAGAGATCAAATAGGTTTTTTTTTTTTATAATTAAATTGAATAAAAATATGAAGTGTGTAAAAAAAAAAGAAAGAAACATGTATATTAAAATAAAGGTCCAAAATATATGTGTGGAAGCCCTCAATGCCCCATGAGGTATTAATGTTTGTTTTGATGAGGGCGGAAAGTATCCCACCAATATATGTAATCATAAAATAAGTGATCAACATCATCCAAGTCTTGATTACATTGGATTTTATCAATAGTATTGACATTTTTTTATCCTTAAAATGTTGTTTTTCATTGTAAATAATGCTCTTTCTAATGGATGTTTACTACGGGAGGATGATTTTGCCTTGATAAAATAGATTTTGAATTTTGTCTCTCAAAGCAAAGAAATTATTTTTTGAATTCTCTCTTATTGCATGATATGTGACAATGTATTTATCATTATTATAAAATAGTCTATAGTTGGAAATTATGTTTTGTATATTCAATAGTTTGATCATGTCTTTATACAATTTTTTTTTTAGTATATTATATTGAATCTTTAAAAAGTATGTATATCAATATTTAATGTGTTCCAAATGTGATATTATTGATTTCATGACAATACAAGTATGTGAAGTCTTAGTTGGTTCATGAGGTAGAGATATGGCAAAATCCTTAGTAGATGGTATTATTTTCTTTTTAATCCAAGTATTTGGAAATTTTTTGATAGGAATATCAATGTGAAAACTTTTTAACCTTATTTTTGGGTGTAAATCATTGTATTCTAGATAAATAACATTATGTGTAAGATGAGTAAAGGATTTGTATTTTTTTTTAGTAATGTTATTTTGATAGGCTTTATGAGGATATTGATGAAAATATGTTCCTTTTATAAATTAAAGGATTGACACACCAATGAATGCATATACCAAAAAAATAAAATATGAAATCAAGAATGATTTCATTGGGATATTAATTTAGATGTTGAATGCTTTAGAATGTATTTATAGACATGTTATTAGCAACATCATTTTCAAGAAGGATTTTTTAAAACAACCCATGTAATATAATGAAACACTTGTGTCACATCCTGATTCATATCTAGACTTAATAACCTATTGATTTGTGGATTTTATGGCTATTGTTTGGTTAATTAATATTTTGGTTAATCTAGATTACATATACTAAGTTATGGATAGTTCTATATTGCTTATTACATGATGGTTAACTATGGAGCTAGCTATAATTACATATTATGTACATGATGATCATGTTTGTTTAGTTTATTACAATTATATATTATTTAAAGATAAATAACTTCATTGTTATGAGGTGGATGTAATATATATCCATTCCTCAGAGTATGATGAAGGTAGGGAATCATCAGAGAGGGTGGCATAGATAGAGGCGTTACGGGGGATAGATGGAAAATATACAAACCCACACACACCATGCTAGTTTAACATGATTTTATATTAATTTATTATTTTCATAACTAATATTTAATTTAATTTATAATCATGTGGTGGTGATTGAATATATTTGTGTGTTACATTTATGTTGTTTGAATTGATTTGCTTCACATAATGATGATTGCCTTAAAGTATGATTTAGAATCTTCATTGTGTTATTATTAATTTTTTTGGAAATTTGTATGATTTTATTCAAATTAGAAATGGATTAATACTTTTCTAGGTAATTTAATGGCATTGTGTGCTAAATGACTATTGGATATACCAACTAACAAAGTAATAGTTAAATTAGTTTAGCATGGTCATTATGATATTAGTTATATTGATTAATGATTATTGTAAAGTCTTTGTTCTTGGAAACTTTTAATAACCATATGCTAAATCAATTAAAATAATTACATTTCTTAATGAATATTTATGAATTCATTGTGTTTATTCAATATGTTAATGACTAGTTTTAAGGGTTGATTTCATTGTTAATAATTATATTGTTTTAATCACTTTTTATGAAAGTCAATGGCATTATTAATAAGAAAAGTTGATGTTGCATGAATTAGAGTTTGAAGTAATTATTATAATTATATTATTAAGTATTAGAAATTTAAAGTTAGGGTTTTAATCTGATCATTGACTTATGTTATCAAGCTATAATGTAAACAATCATGGAGTTTGGTATTTTTGGCATGATAAAACATATGAGGACTCTTAGTCATCTATGAGTTATTTTAAATTCATTGAATTAACCATTAAATTTGATAAAGAAATGAGGAGTTCAGTTGGCATGGAAACATTCATATATATGGATAAAATAAATAGTAGATAAGTTTTGGGGGTGGGTCAACATGACAAAGAAAGGAGAATAGAAAGGTTGGTGAAATTTGGAAAAAGGATTAGAGTATTGTCATTTGGGACTTCTTACTAAGTTGGTTTCATATTAAAATTCATATATGTGCTATGTGGAGTTTTTATGAATTTTGATAAATATTTTCTTAAGGGTTTTAGATAGTTTCATTATATTGAAATTATTTAAAAGAGTTTGATGTTTGGCCCTGTGGATGGCTTGGCCATCCATAGAACTGAGCATATAACCCTAAAACCTTGAATTTAATGAAATTTAATGTGATATCTTTATCACACATGCACACGAACGCGTTTGTGTGTGTGTGTGTGTGTGTGTGTGTGTGTGTGTGTGTTATACTGAGTTATTAAGTTCTCTACATTGTTTATGATATATTTAAAATACATAGATTGAGGTGAAATTTTTGAGTTTAACTTGGGTAAAAATTTAAACCCTACATTAAATCCAAGGTTTGAATTTAACTATTAGCTAATTTCTATATACAAACTCCCTAAACCATAGTTTTAAATGGTTGAGTGTGTGAATCCTTTTTCAAAATATATAAAATATACCATGTTTAAAAGGAAGAATTTTTTTGTGTATTCTACAAGGGATAAATTGAAATCCTAGGAAGATTTTGATGTAGTTTGTGTGTTAATTTAATATATTTAATTAGGATTTAATTAAGGGTTTAACCCAAGTCTTAAAAAATTCTATCAATTAATTTATTATATTATTGAATCGAGGGTTTGATTAGTAGATAAAATAGATAGAGATTTTTGAACCTAACCTTGGTCTTGGCTAAGTATATAGGTTAATATTTTAATCCTTATATTAGGTACAACTATGCATGAAGATAATCAAGGTTGAGAAATGAAATGAATAGTTAAATTTATACATAATTATATGCATACAACTAAAATACTTCTATTTATTGACCTGTCATAATGTAAAGAAGTAATTGCATCCCTCTACACCATTAAACTAGCTGTTGAATTGAGATTTTCCAAATTATGGTTAGAAGGTGATTCTTTGAATGTTGTAAATATCCTAAATAACAAAAACTCAATTTCATGGTCTATTGAGGCTATGGTGATGGAAATTAAAGCTTTAATTCTAAAGCTTGAAAAAGTGACCATATCCCATACATATCAAGAAGCCAATGGGGTTGCTGACTAAATAGCTAATCATGATGTTCAAATGGGGCATAAGGTGAGATGACATGATGTATTAAATAAGCACATTGATCTCAAAGCGCTTATTAATTATGATGCCATTCATTCTAAAGAGGGAAAGATCTACCTAGATTAGTAATGTAATGATTTGGTGGAGTGGCCTTACGGTGGACAGATTACCTTCACTGAATAGGTATATTCATGAGAATGTAATGTGGATTTCACATGTGTCAGCATATAGGCGAGTTCCATTTCATGTAAAGAACAATTAAGTCCATTTTTCTACCTTCAATGTTTGGGTGTTGTTGGAACATTATTTGTTTTGCAATATGAAGGGTGAACCGCAGAAGCAAGAGCCAAAAAGTTGTGAAGACTGGAAGGATAGACAGGATGTGTGGAAGATTCTTCAGAAAGGGAAAGTGGAAAGTTATCTGGAGTGACTACATGGATCTAAACCCCACATTATGATGGCATTCTTCAAAAATTGGGTTGATGACAGAGTAACTCTCCATGGTGTTACTGTGAAGCTTACGGAGGATTTCATTGCCGAGGTTATAGGGCTTCCCACGGGTGGTATTAAATTCTCTAAGCAGACCAATATCTCTAATGTGGCCTATAAGAAATTTCCAAAGATGGATGCAGAGGAGAAGCAGCTGGAAAAGAATGGAGATTTCTTCGATTTGGAGCAGATAAAAGGAATCTGGAGAGATGTATTATGTTGCATTCATGAGTATTTTATCCTAGATGGTAGGAGAAAAAGAGTTCATAAATTTAATTTTGTCTTTCTTAATCATTTTAGGCATAAAGATAGAATTTCCTTCCCTTTCTATTTGCATTTTTCACTGCTTCAAAGTCTGTTTGCCCATAAAAAGAAGGAATCTTACCCTATTTTACATGAAGGATTGATTCTTGTCATAGAGGGCTATTGCAAAAATAATGCCATAGCTTCGACTCCTTATTCTGACAAAAATAAGGATTCACAGTGTAAAAAGAAAGGAAAAGTTAATGGGAAAGAAAAAGTAAAACCTAAACCATCCAGTTGTAAAAAACAAAATTTTGAAGAGGAATTTGAGTGGGAAAGTATAGAAAATTCTGAGAAGAATGTCTTGGAGGAAGAGGAAGGGACGAAAACTAGGGATTTTAGTTCAAATTTGAAAGGTTATCAGGAAAATAAAGAAAAAAGTGAGAAATAAAATGAAGGGGATAAAACTGAGGGCAATACAAAATAGCATAATTCTAATCATGAAGATAATTAGAATGTGTTGGGGGAAGTATTAAAGACATAAATATTTTACTTGATGATCTAGCTTTGATAAGAGAAAAGGAACATATGGTTCTAGTTCCCAATCATGCTATGGAGATTAGGGAACAAGAAAAGGATGATCATGTCCAGCATGAAGACCCTACAAAGACAAAAGAGGAGAAAATGATGGAAAGGGAGAACCAAATTGAAAAGGATGAGTCCTCTCCTTAGGAGAATGCAGATGATAGTTGTGATGCTCGGCAGAGGGACACTAAGCTTTCATTCATGAATTTGGCCAAATTCAACGTTGATGTTATTCTCCAAGTTGATTCGTGGATGTATAAGGAAATAATGGAGCTAAATAAGAAAGTAGAATTAATGCAACATAACCAAGAAGCTGATAGGATCAAAATTAATAATTTGGAGATGTAAATGAGAGATATTCCAATTAAACTTAAGGATTATGAGAATAATCTAAGAAGGCTTATCAAAGAAAGTAGAACAAAAATGGAGGAGGTTACTTCTAGCATATGTGCGGCTGTAGCTAACCTTGGAAAAAGAGCTAATGAAGACATAAAATCTTTGGAGGGGCTAAGTAAGAGGACTAGGCAGAGCTCGAGGAAGAAAGCCCTGCAAGAAGCCGCTACTTCAGCTGTAATAACCATACAAGATACTGCAATGATTGGAAATGAGGCTGTGAAGATGATCCCAGAATTAGAAGAATTGGGTCTTCTTTGTTGCTTTTGTTTTTGTTTTGGTCCTTTTTGTTGGATGTTATAACTGGTTCTAAAATTTGGTTCTTAGTTTAAACACTTATTTTGAGTTTCTAGGTCTCTATAAAACCTATGATCTTTTTATGGTTTTGGTCTATGGTTTCAGGTCCCTGTAAAACCTGATTTTGATGCTAATTTTTAGTTTGTTTTAGGATTGCTCTTCCTATTGGGTGTTTTTGATTCATCTTTCTTTTCTCTATTAAATGGTTTTGGGGTCCCTTCAAAACATGCTTTTACCTTAATCTAAAACAATGTGTGTGTGTACTACCCAGGTTTATGGCTCACCTAATTAAATATATATCATTGAGTATATATTATGAATGAACTCTAAATAATGATTATATATTGAAGTGGTTTCCTACTATGGTTATTTGGGTTATATAAAGTAATGTATTCATCCTTAAATACATTAGAACTATTTATTGAGATATATAACTAGGACTTATAAGTTTGTATGTCTTTTGAGATACATATAAATAAATATATATATATATATATATATATATATATATATATTAAAAATAATGAAACTTGTAGAAGCTTACTCAGTTGGGTTAGTATTATGACTGAATAATTGAGAATTTTGGATATGATAGTGAATTGTTTGAAGTTATATCTTTTAATAGAAAGAAATATGCATAATATAGTTGGTTAAATTCATATATATGACTGTATACATTTAAATGTGCAAACCATGGGATACTAAGTTTTATGATATATAAATGGGACTTTGTGCATTTGGAAATAGCTTTCCTTTATATAGGACTTTGTTTATTATAAGACATGGCTAAGTTGTATATAAGACTGTGTAAATTTGGATATGAAAGTTAAGGACTATGGGTTATAAGGATATAAAACATAATCATGATTCATTAATTAATGCTTGATTATAATATGAAAGAGTTAGTTATAATTATTAAGTTTAATTTATATAGTATATGTGGTACTCTAGTTTATGGACAAAAGTTTGTCTAATTTGAGTATAATGTATACAATTCAAATTTATATAACTTGTTGATTTAATTTTTTATATACATAGCTGAGTGTTTACTTGGTATACAAATATACATAATACATAATAATTATTGATTTAGTTCAAATATAAAATGTGTATACCATATATATACACACACTCAGTTAATGAACATTGCATGATATAACAAATATATGTGGGTGTATTTGTCAATTGAATTATCATGGCTAATTTATAGGTGTGTTTAAAAGTTTGATTGAACATTTATATATGTGAATGTTATATGGAGATTTCTATCATTTTATATTATTATTAAGAAATTTATATTTTTGAAGCTATACTTTTTATTCATATCTACTATACATCAATTGGTTGTAATATTGTATCAGTCGTAGGCCGAATTTATAATAATACTTTTATGAATTAATGCAGTATTTATTTTTGTAATCGACATTGTACCTAGTTTTGATGTTTGATAATGTGATGGTGATATTTAGCTAAATATATTATTTATATACCTTTGTATTGTTAATTAAAACTAATGTATTTAGTTAAATATCACTCTTGTAGGTTTCATCGTGATGGAATTTATTAATTGAATTTGTGTGATTTTTTAAAATACCCTATTGTAATAAAACCCATTGGGGTTGTTACATTATGGTATCAAAGCTAAGGATCAAAATATATGACTTAATGTGTCCACTTATGTAAATATATTCTCTTATTAAGTACGAATAAAAATGGTTCACTCTAGACCTAGAGGTGAGGGTACCTCAAACACCAATTCTCTAAGGGATCCAAATCAGTTCATTTTTGAGAAAGCTACAAAGTTGGATTTGATCTTCACAACAACGCATGAAAATAGGGACCAAATCATAGCCCTAGAATAGGAAGTGCATGGGCATGTTGAGGAGAATTTTAAGGAATAACTTGAAGAGCATCTTATTGAGTAGGAAAATCCTCAAGAGTAGAGGCATGAGGAAGTGACATAAGATGTGATAGATCAAGTAGCTATAGAGTTGGCACAAGATGTGAAAAAGGTGAATCCACCTAATTTAGATAGAACTATTTTTGGTGATGGAGTTGAAACAAGGATAATAGAGATGGATAAATATTTTGAGATTCAAAATTACTCTAAAATCACTAAAGTAGTATAGGGAGCATATCAACTTGTTGGAGAAGAAACAACTTGGTGGGCAAACAAGAAGCTTGAAATGAACCTCAACTCTACCACCACCACCACTTGGTAATAGTTTATGATATTTTTTAGGTCACAATGGCTTCCATAGTTGTATTTTGATCAAAATTTGATGGAATTTTTGAACCTTAAGAAAAGAAACCTTCTATGAAAAAGCACTAGGAGTAATTCACCAAGATTATAAAGTATGTACCTTAGTATTAGGTGGATGAGAGGATTAGAATAAAAAATTCTAATATGGGATTAAAACCCCGAATTGGTTATGAGGTGGGTGTTTATGGTCCATCTACCATGGATCAGGTCTTCAAGAAGGCAATTAAGAAATAACATAAGATAAAATATCTTGCCCAAGTTAGAGATAAGTTCAATAAAAAATTTAGAAGTTCTAAATTGACTTTCAAAAAGAATAATTGGAAGAGGAGTGGAGATTCCAAGATCCAATTCAAGAGCTAGAATGTTAAGTTCAATAGTAACACAAGGAATAAGAAACATGGAAATAGTTTCAAGGGAGGTTTCAAGGGAAACTAATAGTTTGATAGGAAAGGACCACCTAGAGGTTGAATAGTTTGTGAAGGTGACCATTACACTTGAGAGTGTAACTTAGGGTAAGTCAGGTGGAAATAATGAGGGTAATACTTCACAATAGGGAACTTTTCAGTAGTAGATTCATGTAGCTATTGATAATCATCAGACTGAATTCCAAGCTTCTCCTATAGAATTATTAGGTATTTTATCTAATCATTTATTTTCTATTTTGATTAACATGGGGGACACAACATGTTTTATTTCTCCTATAATGCTTAATAAGTTGTCTAGAAATGTTGGAGTTATGGAAATGCATGGTAATTTTAGTATGGGAATGAGTCAAAGTTCAAGGTTGATAAGTGTTTAGCGGAATCTAAGGTTAGGTTACCTGAGTTAACTACAGTAGTAGATATGTATGCTACATTGTTAGGGTCATATGATGTGTTCCTAGTAGTCAATTGTCTTATAGAGCATAAAGCTAAGGTTGATTGTTATTTGAAGAAGGTTGAGTGTTAAGATGATTTTGGAAATCAAACATAATTTTAGGGTGATAAAAGAAAGTTGAAGATTAGGTAAAATTATGTAATTCAACTAAAAAAGGCCTAGAGGAAAGGATGTCAAGCATTTATTGTTAAAATAAATGATATGGAGAAATATAAGGAATAATCCATTGAGGATTATCCTTTTCTAAGGAACTTTTAGGATGTGTTTATAGAGGAATTGCCTATATTACCACCCAAACATGAGTTTGATTTTTTGACTGGCATCATACCTAGATCTAAAGTGTAGTCTAAGGGACTATAGAGGATGACAACTACTGAATTGGTTGATTTGAAACCTCAACTATAGGAGTTATTATCAAATGGGTTGATTTAACCAAATGTGTCACTATGGGGTGCACTAGTGGTGTTCATCAAGAATAATGATGGTACTCTTTTATTATGTATTGATTGTAGGATGTTGAATAAGGTGACAATCAAGAATAGATATCTAATACCTCACATTGATTATTTTGATTAGATGCAAGAGGAAATAATATTTTTTAAGATTGATCTTAGATTAAGGTATCATCAACTAAGAATCATATATGAGGATATTCTTAACATAGCATTCAAAACTTAGTATGGGCACTACAAGTTCATAATGTTACCTTTTAGGTTAACAAATGCTCTAGAATTATTTATAAATCTCATGAATAGTATGCTCAGAGATTATTTAGATCTATTTATGTTAGTTTTTCTAGATGGCATCCTCATATATTATAAAGATGAAAAACATCTTTAGCATGTATAACTAGTTTTACAGTGTTTGTAGAACCACAAATTGTATGCCAAGTTGTCCAAGTATGCATTTTTACAAAATAAAGTGCAATATTTGGGACACATTATCTCCATGGATGTAATTTTAGTGTATTTGGAAAAGAGAATAGCCATAATGGAATGGTTAGCACATAAAAACATGTATGAGGTAAAGAGTTTTATGGGATTAGTAGGTTATTATAAGAAATTTGTTCTAAATTTATCAAAGATAGCTAGAACAATTACCTCTCTTCAGTGGAAGAATCAGAGTTTTGTCAAGTTAGACAAGTGTGGGAAAGAATTTTAGGAACTAAAAAGGAGGCTTACATCAACACTTGTGCTAAGAGTTCCTAATCCTAATTGTCAATTCTTAGTGATAACATATGCATCTAGGGATAGATATAGAGGAGTTCTTATGTAGGATGGTTAAGTAGTAGCATACAAGTTTATAAAATTGAAGCCTTATGAGGTGAATTATGACCCTCATGATCTTGAACTTGTTACTATATTGCATGGCTTACAAGTTTGCAGGCATTATCTATTAGGGAAACCATTTGAGTTTAAGATTGATAATCTGGTACTCAGGTACATCTTCACCCAACCAAACTCAAATGCACATAAACAATGTTGGTTAGAATTCTTGTTTGATTATGATTTTGATATTAACTATATAAAGGGAAAAGAGAATAGAGTTATAGGTGACCTAAATCATAAAAGGTATAGAGTATCCTTGGATACTATCATAAGTACTTTTTGTGTTTAGGTAATTAAATTCTTATTAGGAGATAAATTATATAATAAAGTCAAGAAAACATTTCTATAGAATGATTAGAATACTAAGTATAAAGGATTTGAATTAGAGAGTGATGGCCTTTTGAGGTACAATGGTAGGATGTATGTGCCTGATAGAGAGAACTTGAGGAACACAGTGCTAAAGGAATGGCACAATGACCCATATTCAAGACATCTAAGTGTAACCAAGATCATGGTTAAGTTAAGACCTCTCTATTTTCATAAATGGATCAAAAAGGATTCAATGGATTTTTTGTCTCATTGTTTTAAATTTTAGCATGTGAAAGTTGAACATGTACATCTAGAAGGATTTTTATATCCACATGATATACCAAAATGTAAGTAGTAGGTAATTAACATGTACATTATCCAAGGTTTTCCATTATCATGGAACTAACATGATATGATATTGGTTCTAGTTGACAAAATAACCAAGATAGCTCACTTCATATCAGGTAACTTGATAGATGATGCACTTGTGCTTGAAAAGAGATTCATAAAAGAGGTGTACCATTTTTAAGGATTTTTATAAAATATCATTTTAGATTGAGTCTAATAATGAATTCTATATTTTGGTTGAATTTTAATTTAGATATAGGTATGTAGTTAAATTTTAGCACCGCATATCACCCAAAGACCATTAGATATATAAAGAGTGTTAACCAAGTTCTAGAAGATATCCTTCAAATTTATTTCATGGATCAAGAATACAAGTGGGAAGAGCACCTTCAACTGGTTGAGTTTGCTTGTAATAACTCATACACATAAATTTTAAATATGGATTTATTTGGGGCATTATATTGAAGGAGGTGTAGAATATAAATCAACTAGGACATACTAGAGGACAAGGTAGTCTTTGGACCTAAGATTCTTGTGGAAATGTAAGACCAAGCTAGAACAATCAGGTAGAGGTTGGTCAAGGCCAATGATAGACATAAAATTTATGTTAATATGAAGATAATAGAAAGGTAGTTTTATGTTGGTGATAAAGTGTTTCTTCAGGTTAAGCCTAACAAAATCTTGATTAGGTTTGGGAAGTCATCAAAATTTTCACTTAGATATGTGGGACCCTTCGAGGTTCTGGAAGTGATCAATCCTATAGCATATAGGATTACATTGCCACCAACTTTAAATCTTTTTCATAATGTTTTCCATGTATCATATCTTAAAAATTATATTTTTGATCCTTAGCATGTGTTAGATTGGAATGTTTTCTAGGTTCTAGATCCCAGGGTGGTCATAGTATAACTAATCAGAATAATTGACACATGCAAAATTAGTTTGCATTAAAGAGAAGTGTCATAGTACAAGGTCTAGTGGTACCAATATTATATAGATAGTTCCACTTAGGATGATTATGATGAGTTTTATAAGTTTTTTACACATTTTTTACTTGATATGTTTCTAGATATTATTTATTTTTTATTGAACATTGTTTAAATTTCAAAACTTATGTTTGAATATGTGTCATTGGGATAATAACCAATTTTAGGGGGAAGGATGTCACATCTTAATTCCTCTCAAGACTTAATAACATATTGAATTGGGGATATTTAAGGTTATTTTTTTGTTAATTACTATTTTGGTTAATTTTTGTTACATATACTATGTTATGGACAATTATATATTGCTTAATTTATATGATTGTTAATTGTGGAGTTAGATCTAGTTGCATATTATGTACTTAATGATCATTTTTTTTTAGTTTATTACAATAGTATATTATAGATTTTATATTTTTTTAAGCTAACTACCTTCATTATTTTGAGGTGGATGTAGGATAAACCTATCCCTTAGAGTGTGATGGAGGGAGGGAATCATTAGAGAGTGGTGTAGATAAAGGTGTTGGGGGATGATAGATGGAAAAAATAGAAACACACACATACCATGATAGTTTAACATGATTTTATATTCATTTCTTGATTTTATAGCTAATATTTGCTTTTAGTTATAATTATTCTGGTTGTGATTGAATATAGTTGTGTGTTGTATTTGTGTTGTCTAAATTGATTTGCTTGTCATAATGATGATTGCCTTAAAGTATGATTTAGAATACTCATTATGTGTTCTTGATGCAAAATTTAGAAATATGTGTGATTTTCTTTGAATCAATAAATTTTTAATACTTTATATTAAATTTAATGGCATTGTGTATTAAATAACTATTAGATACACTAAGTATCAAGGCAAGAGTTAAATTGGTTTCTTATGGTCATTGTGATATTAGTTATATTGACTAACGACTATTGTAAAGTCTTTGTGCTTAGGCATTGTTAATAACCCTATGCTAATTCAATTACAATAATTGTGTTACTTAACGAATATTTTAGAAGTTATTGTGTTTATTCAATATGATAATGAATACTTGTAATGGCCAATTTCAAGGTTAATATTTATATTATTTTAATGACTTTTTATGAAAGTTGATGGCAGTGTTAATAAGGGAAGTCGATGTTGCATGAATAAAATTTTGAAGGAGTTATTATAATTATATTATTAATCATTAGAAATTTTTATATTAGGGTTTTAATTTTATAATTAATTTATGTTATCAAGATATAATTCAAACAATCATAAAGTTTGGGATTTTTGGCATGAGAAAACATAAGAGGACTATTAGTCGTCTATGAGTTATTTTACATGTATAGAATTAACCATTTAATTGGCCAAAGAAATGGGTATTTCATTTGGCATAGAAATAATAATGTATATGTAAATAATAAGGATTATGGAAGTTATGGCGGATGACTCTAAATGATAGAGAAAGGAGAAGAGAAAGGTTGGTGATATTTGGAAAAAGGATTACAATATTATCATTTAGAACTTATAACCATGTTGGTTTCATATTAAAATTCATATATGTGATATGTGGAGTTTTGATGAATTATAGTAAATATTTTCTTAAGGTTTTTATTTATTTTTATTATATTTAAATTATTTAAAATTGCTAAATGCTTGGCCCTTTAGATGGATTAGCCATCCATAGAACCAAGCATATAACCCTGAAACCATGGGTGGAATGGCCTTGAATGTGAGATATTTAACACACACACATAATTGAGTTCTTAAATTCTCTATGTTGTTTATGATATATTTAAGATACAAATATTGAGGTGAAATTTTTGAGTTTGTCTTGGGTTAAAATTTAAACCCTAGGTTATATCTAAACATAGAATTTAACTGTTAGTTGAGTTATATATATGAAATCCCTAAACCCTAGTTCAAAATGGCTGAGTGTGTGAATAATTTGTCAAAATATATACAATATATTGAGTTTAAAGGGAAGAAAATTTCTATGTATTCTATTAGGGATAAATTAAAATCATAGGAAGATTTTGAGGTAGTTTATGTGTTAGTTGAATATATTTAATCCATATTTGATTAAGGGGTTAACCAAGCTCTTAAAAAATTCTATAAATTCATTTATTATATTATTGAATTGAGGGTTTACTTATTAGATAGAATAATTCAAGATTATTTTAAACCTAACCTAGGGCTCAGGTGAGTGTATGGATTGGTATTTTAATCCTTAGATTAGGTACATCTATACATGAAGTTAATTAGGTCTGAATAATGAAATGACTCATTAAATTTATATATGCTTATATTCATACAAGTATAGGAATTCTATTTGTTGACATGTCATGATCTATATAACAAGGTATATATATGCTACCAAGGTTTACAGTTTACCAAATTAAATATATATCTTTGAGTATATATTATGAATGAATGATAAATGATGTTTATATGTTTATTTGGTTTATTGCTATGGTTATTTGGGTTATATATAGATTGTATTCATCCTTAAATATATTGAAACTATTTACTAAGATATATCTGGGACTTATAAGTTTGTATGTCTTTTGAGATATATATATCTTCCATATAACAAAACTTATAGACACTTACTCAGATGGGTTAGTCTTATGATTGCAAGTAACTAAGACTTTTAGATAGGATAATTAATTTTTTGAAGTTATGTCTTTCAATACAAATGAATTTGCATAATAAAGTTGGTTAAATCCATATATATGAATATATACATTTAGATGTATAAACCATGGGATATTGAGTTTTATGATATAGAAATAGGACTATGTGTATTTGGGAATAACTTTCCTTTATATAGGAATTTGTTTATTATAAGACATGGCTGAGTTATATATAATACTATGTAAATTTAGATATGCAAGTTAAGGACTATAGCTTATACGGATATAAAACATGGTCTTGATTCTATACTTAATGGTTTCTTATAATCTAAGGGAATTGTTATGTGAATAAGGAATACATAGAGGGGAATTTGGTCTTATGTTAGTCCAATAAAACAAATCAAAATAACACACTAAAGTCCTAACACCTCTAGCCTAGACACTAGGGAGAGCTTACGTAACAAACATACAAATGAAATCACAACTAAAACATAAAATAAAACACTCTTTTGCCTTCCTTGAATCTTTAAATAGATTATTGAAGTGGTTTAAATGATTTGTGCATCAATAAATCTTTATCAATGGAGATTTGTTGGCTTCACCTTTCCTTGTCACCTTAGCTTGGCTACTTGGATTATGAATTTGGCATGGTAACATTACATTATCTCTTTTTGAAAAAACTATGTTGATTTTTTATGCTCAATGTTTCAGATCCTCTTCTATGATCCTTTATCAAGAGAAATATTATGTTGATTTTTTCATGTTAACATTATTTGAAAATCTTGTCTCTCTCCAAATTAGCATTGTAAATTTGGATGATGAGATCTTGTTAAAGATATTTTTACACAATAAATTTTCACCAAAAATATATCTTGTTGAATATATTTGTGCATAATAACTTTTCACAAAAAATAGATTCAAATCAATATGCATGGCCTTGTATTTATAGCCTAAAGTGTTAACTCTCCCCCAAGGTGAGTTAAGGTTGAGTTTAAACATGGAATGAGTTCAAACTAACCCTAGGTGAGTTCAGGATAACTCTAGTCAAGTTAAAATTTGTCATGTAATTATAATTTTTAATTACTAGGCATTGCTCTCAAATTAGATATTTTGGAAGAGATTGACAATTCATAAAGGCAATGATGAAAAGGATTGATATTTTAAACTTTAAAATATCTATTTTTAGATATTAATTAATTGAAAATGGATAATTAACCTAATCATTTAATCTTGTTTGATTAAAAAATTTATTTTGATTATCACTTTTGATCTTTCAATATTTGATTAAGTACCCCATTTAATGGGTCCATAGGCCAAATTGATAGTTATTATGTCTCAAAGTGATTGACGATGATTACATGAGAGGTTATTATTAAGTATGGTAGAATACCCTAAATAGGGATGACTCAATACAATTTTGAGTGTTGATTAATGATGCGTAGCTAAAATTGGGATGTTTAGTGCTTCTTAGGCTTAATTCATAATATTTGGTAGGAATCAGTTTAAAGTCTAGTTGAAAGCTAGTTGTGGCTAGAATTGGGTGTCTACAGTTTGCTCTTGTTTAGGAAGGCATTTCAATCTATAAACATAGTGATGTCTTCTTAAATAATGAAAATGATGTTAAGAAAAAAAGATGATAATGATTGAAGAAGAAGATCCAAACAATGTTTGGGAAAGTTGTAATGATTCCCCCTTGAGGGAGTGGCCGACACATATTATTGATGGATAGTCCCTCAAAAATAAGAAATAAGAAGAAATAAATCAATTTTTACATCTTGATTCCTCGCTAGGAAAACTTTTTAGATTATCCATAGATATCTATAGTTAATAAATATATATTTGGCTATATTTTTGACTAAGCTTGAGATTTATGCTATTTTAAAAAATAGAATGTTAGTTAGATGATAATATATGAATGCTTATTATGAACTATTTTATGTATGTGTTTACATTTTAAGCATATTAATGAATTATTCTAGTTAGATATTGTTGATTATGATTATCATGTGAAAATACGTAATTGCCTATGTGTTGTGAGGTGGATCCAGGAGAATTCATCCCTCAATCATGCTGGAGGGAGAGCATCATTAGAGAGGGTGGTGTAGATGGAGATATTGAAGGTCTATAGAGAGATGGAAAAAAATTTCTCACACACACAATAATTAGCCATTATAGAAATGAATTTATTTTCTCATGGTGTGTTTATTTTTACTTGCATTTGAAAGTTGATTTTTTTGAGTTTGCCAATGTAGTTTAAAGGCCTTACTAAAACTTGATTAATATGTCTAATTAGTAATTTTAGTAGGAAAATTATTAATGTAATTAGATTTTAATCTAGGTTATTAATTGTGTAAATGTAATTAAAAATCTATGGCATTAGGAAGATGATAATTAAATGAAGAAATTATGGATTTTTATAATTAATAAATAAAACTTGAAACTATCAGTTGAGAGAAAAATTAAAAAAAAAATTAGTTTGAAAATATTAAATAGAACATAAAAATATATATTAAAGCAATAAAAAGTCATCTGTTATTAAAAATTAATGAATCTTTAAATAAATAAAATTATATTAAAAACATAAAAATACAAAAAGTAATAAAAAAATTAATTAAATATGAAAAAAAAAGAAAAATATTCAAAAAATTAAAGATTTGTTTTAAAGCTACACCTATTTTATTATAAAACAAAGTTGGTGGAAGAGGCATAACACAAATGAGGGAGGAGGTGTACTTCATTAGAAGGAAGATGGTAGTACTATGAAGGAAGAAAAAATAAGAAGATAGAAAAAAAGAGTTCATTACATTCGTGCTATCCCAATGGGTCCCATAATCAAGTAAGACATTCTATTAAATTTTAGTCTAAATTTGTATGATTGACAGCTCTAAAAATCTCAGTAAAAACATATGATGATATATGGTGATCTATATTAATTTGAGATAACTTAATCAATGAATTACATATATTAAATTTCAAAATGATCTGCATATTATGAAGGATTATATTGTTGTTAAACTAAACTAGTGATTGTTTTTTATAATATATTATTATAGCATTCCCCCTATAATGTTATTTATATGTACAAGAAGCTAATATCTAGGCCAACCCTCACTAGTTATAAAATGTATTGACATTATAACTAGTTATAGGAAAGTAGACTATTTATACAGGTAAATGAAATGACTATAATGATTTATAGTTGTGATTTAGTTAAATAATGTTATATATATAAACAATGACCATTCAAAATTAATTACATACTCTAGTCTCACATAGAGGAGTGATTAAAATGCAAGTCATCCATTATTCCTAAACTTTAACAATCATATGTTTATCCAAATAGTCATTTCACTACATCTATACCTAGTGATTTAAATAATTGTGCAGTGACCAGGAAATAATTTTTATAGAGATCAATGCAATGAATTTTGTTAAAATAAAAACAATGATCTACTTTCATGTTATGATCTGATCCTTAGGATGAGTTAAATCATGTAAGATTATTAAATTATACTTGGGTGAATTGACCTGGTCAAACATTATAGTTTGGAATAAAACTGAGTGTGTAATCCACCCTATGACATTGAGTGCAATGTGCAATCCACTCTGGCAATTCTACAGAGTTAATTCTGGTCATCTAATATCTATCTCATATCTATTACCCACCTATAGGTATATATGTGGTGAAAGATATACAAAACTATCAATGGATATAGTAATTGATTAGTTAAAATATTTATAGAGGTGATTTATTAAAATACTAATGAAATCAATTTAGGATTCTAACAACATCAAGTTTACGTTAACCTGGTCTCCTTACAAACAACAAATTGTTTATTTTTTTGGGGGCATCATCCTATATGGATGAATTTATATGCGGTCTCATATAACCTACTAGGGTGTTGAATTACTTTGTATCCCCTAAAATTTCTATTAAAGAATAAAGTACTTGGTTATATTCTCAAAAAAGGCACTATATAATATCTTATAAAAAGAATAATACTATAATACAATAATATAATTTTATATTATCTTATTAAGATGTAAATATCCATAAATAAATAGTATTATATAATCAATGATATATACATTAGTGGAAGGTTGTGATAAAAACTCTATTCTAGTTATCTAATTGAGGCGTCACTCCATTTTAGCCAAGATAAATAATTCCAGAATAAATTAAGCATATATATATATATATATATATATATATATATATATATATATCCATATCCTTGATGGTACTCAAGGATTTAGCTAGAATTTAACAATGATAAATACTAAGCTTTTATTTAAAAGTATTTAAGTATATACTTAATCCTAAAGTTGTTATTTGAGTGGCAATGAGAGAATAGACATTTAATCTATTTATATATTAGAGAAGGTTTTTAATTATTCACCCTTGGTATCGAAACTTGAAAGGAATTCATAAGCTCAATTTATGTAAGGAATTAAATTAGGGTTTTATTATAAACCTTCTAGTCTTGAGATATATTTTTCCTATAGCTACAATAATATCAAAGTTATATTGACTATGGGTATAAAACTTGAATTAGTAATTATTAGTGAGAATGATAAAAAAAAATCAGACCCTTAGCCATTATGGTATAGATGTCCATAACATTGTGAAAATGGAGTTGAATCGGGTAAAACATAACTACCTCTCTTTGTGGGTAAAAATGAGTGGGACTTTTAGATTCCTTGATGTATGAAAACCCATCATACGAGATGTGACATTGGACCAAGTTATGACTATCTACATAATTAAACCATGGGGGTAGATTTATTAGTCAAGAGAAATATTAATTGAAAAGTGAAATAAGTGAATGTAATATTTTAGCAAATGATTTCTTAAAAATATTGAAATGTAAACCAATGTTAATCTGGACATTTGATGTTTTTGAGAAATACAAAATTTTGGATTTTCTAGCTATTGTATGCAAAGAGGGTTTCCATGTATTTATGTATGGATTTTTTATTTATTCATTATTATGCTCAGTAGTTATAATTAGAATAATAAATTGTGGTTTAAGAAGTTGCATAACATTAAAATACCTACATGTGGTGCACATTAGAATGTGAAAGTGCTAGTATATATGGATTATACCTATAATTCATTAGATGATTAAGTCATATGAATTAGGAACTATAAACCATGGAACATTCTCCTATAATAAAATGAGTCATTATAATGAAAAGTTATAATGGGATTTATGAATTAGCTAACTCACAATTAATAATAGGAATGACTATTTGTCATATGTATTTAGTATGGAATACTTATGTGAATTTACCTATTATGACTGTGTTAAATATGTAGTTATACTTATTACATAATGATGTGTCATAATTCATTTTTAGATACCTTATTATGTTTGTATGTAGATTATACCTAGGTGGTATAATACTTTATTATTTAATTGTTATTATCTACATGGACCAGTTGAGTGTTTAAATTCATAAGTTGATTTATGTGTTGATATGTAGTTGGGAACCTATGATAGTATAGGATATCATAGGGTATTACAATATAAAATTATGTTGTACCTAAGTGGTACTTATTATAGCTATGATACCTAACTCATATCTACATTTGTCTATGTACTATGTATATACTAGTATTTACTATAGATATCATATGTTTTTACAGTTGATAAACATGTGTATGTGTGCATGAAAATCATATAATTTAATAAATGTTGTATTGATATGTTATTATGTTCTGTGGGAATAATTTTTTGCTTTGTTATATATATTTACTCATATAATGCATGTGTTTATGTGTATTAAGACTACTTCATATGTTTGATTGTGGAAAATTGGTAGTTAAATCTTAAAACACTAGACTGTGGTAATATGGGTTGTCATAGGGTGTATATTAAATAAAATCCAACTATATTATTTAAATTGTATGTTTACCTGGGTGGTATATTTGTAATCATTATTTCTAGTATGGGATAGAATATAAAGAGAGATTCATGTGTATGTTTGACAGACTAAATCTATGTTGTTATTACTCCTATGTGTAGTATGTCATGTGCTGCATTCCAGTAGCATGTAGTTTGATGAATCTTGTGGTTAAATTATATTTTACCAATATCCATTATAAATGTGGAATAAGGAGTGAGACAGACTTCAATGGATTACTAACATTGTAATGTAAGATGAAGGTAGTCTGATCCAATGGTGTGTATGAAATTGATTGATCTATATCATTATCATTTATTATTTGTAAAGCTTTCTAAAAAATTATGTTTAATGAGACATTATAATTTCATGAGTGTGGTTCACATGTTAGTGTGATATCTTACAATAGATCAGATTTCTATGATACACTACATGTTTAGTCTAGAATTATACAACACATATGTACTTGTTAATCTCTCTAGATTATTGCATTGTCATTATCTACTCATATATGAAGGGAGAGCCATATACTAATGGGATTAGTGTGGGGGATCATTAGTTTGTGGTTAGTGTGGAAAATCACTTAGATGATGTTCTCCCTCCCCATGTTAGTACTATTATTGAGATGACACTTGAGATTGTCATAGATATTGGAGAGTATGGGGAACTCACGCTCTGAGGAGCCATGTATCTATATATACATTGAATTTATTGTATTATATTTATCATTGAGTTGTAATTACTTGTTACTATAAATCAATAGTATTATCTATAGACTTGTAGTAGTTGTAGTTGAGTTAATGTAATTACCTCATATATTAACTTTTTGACATGTACTCTCATGATATTAGAGATCAGTATTATGTGATGTATTATTCTTGTTGTTATTGTTACCTTGTGTAATTATTTTTGTCTCTATAGATTCTCGTGGTATAATCTACATTTGGTATATGTGTTTAATCAAAAAAATTATTCACATATTTCTATATCTAACCTAATGGAGTTGTTACATGTGGTATTAGAGCCATGGCTCGAACTCTAAGACCTAATGAGTCCATTAGTGTTCACATGTCTTTTGATCATCAGTGTGAACCTAGTGTCATGAAGTATTGCACTAGAACTTAGAATTATGGTTTTTCAATGTGGAACCATGTCACATCATGATTAGAGTTTTATGACATTTGTAAAAAGTGTGTGGGTCATTGAGCACTCGTACCCCTTTGAGTTATTTAGGAGATCAGTTTATCAAGTGTTCCTTTGGTGATGGTTATATTTGAGACTTGATTAAATGGGTATATATCATATTTCATGAGTTATGAACAAAATCTTCCTATCATAGTTTGATCACTTAGATTAAACACCTCAAAAGTGACTAAACCTTTTCTTGTTTATCAAGTCATCATTGTCATTAAGTTTTGTGACTGTTTAATTAGCTCATGATGCTTTTCATATATTTAAGTGCTTTAGATTTGACTCTATATTTATAAATACTTGGAATATAAAATATTTTAGGACCATTTTGCTTTTAGTACCACCTAGGGCAGTGGAAAATCCTCTTAGTACAATGTCATTGTATTGCTTGATAATTCCTTTATGTTAGGAGTTTAATTATGAAATTTTCACTCTTAATATATGTGGTGTCATCCCTCTAGTTGGATTAGAGATGAGTCAATATTATCTTATTCTATTTTGACATTGTTGTGATGTTTCTGAAAGGAGTCTTTTATGCATGATGTTGATTTAGTATTCTCTTAAATGGGAATTGTTTTAGAATGTTGTTTGACTGTACTCCCTTAGAAATTATTGGAGAATTTTTATACTCTTGGTGAGAGATAAGTTTTAAGATTAGATGTATGGAGACATATTTATGTTGGCATATATCACTTTTAAATATGGAATTAGATTGAGATACCATACTTAAAAGATTAGGTAAGTAGGTAGTGTTTGGCAACATTTAGTTGTGGTGTTTTTCTTTACCCAGTGAATGTATGTAGGATTTTCTGAGATGATATCTCTCTACTTTTTACTTATATCTCTTTGGAGTAATTACTTGATTTAACTTATGATTTTAAGACCATGTGAGGTGGTAAACCATGATTTACATATTAAATTATATACTAAGAATTATATTTGATTAAAATTAGTATGATATTATTTACCCGTAAATATATTGATATTGTTCTCTTTTTTTATATCCTATTATTTTGAAGAGATATGTGTATACCTTTCATCGTATGTGAGTAGGGTATAGGAGGTTTGGAACATTTTATCAATCTTGGGGCTAGAATAAAAATTTTACTTCTTATGTGTGAAAGTAAGGAGATAATATTTCATTTATTCCTTTATAAGGTTGAAAGGAACTATGTGATTCTTAGCCTATGTATGTTATGTTAATTATAACATTATTTTATCTTAACTATAAAATATGAAACTAGTTATGTGTGGCTAGTAGTAACTTAATACATTTATGGATTGATTGTATGATTTATTTTGTATGTTTGAGGATACATGTAGAATCATTTAGCACATAGCTTTAGTTTCAATGATTTAATAGCATAAAATTATGATTCTTTGAAACATTGTGCACATTTTAAGAACCTTAGGTCATGGAGATCTAAAGGAAGAGTGATGAATTTTGAACATGAGTTATAAGTGATAGGATGGTATCCTACTTAGCCTCATAGTAAATCATATTATGGTTTTGAGTTGGATCAACAAATAAACTTGTTGAATCCAAGGTTTGATAGGCAAAACTTATCAAATTTAGTCGTATAAACATATAAATGTATACATAGATAGATATTCCATATGGATGAGTGTTCCATGATTTTTTATACTTATATTTACCATTTCTATTCATCATCATACTTTTCAAGAACTCTGTAGAGTAGTGATAGTATTGACATGCTATAATTATCAATAGCTATGTGGATTAGCGATAGTATTAACTTATTCACATTAATTTTTCTAGGTTCTATAATTACTTTTTTACGTAATGAGAAAAACACTCTCTAGGTTAGGGAGATGTGTTGGGGATGGAAGATTTTTTGGAATTCTTCCTAAAACTTTATTTTGGCTTACATGATGATTTTGTGTGCTCTTGGAAAATTAGTGAAACTTCACTAAGACATGTGTGATGCTTCAAGGTAACAGAAGTGGTTAATCCTATATTATATAGGCATGCCTTGATGATTTTGGACCTTAGGGTGGTCATGATAGAATATGTTAAAGTAAGTAATACTTTTAAATTTTGTTTGCATAAAAGAAAATGTTTTTTATCAGGGTCTTGTGGGAACAATACTTTAGTAATAATACAAATTGAAGGAACTATGGCGAGTTCTACTAGTAATTTTCCATTTATTTTCTTAATTTGACATTGTATATCATGTTATTGTTATGCTAATAAATGTTTTTCACTAGAAACTTGCCTAGGAATAAGCATCATCAAGGGCGATGACTAGATTTAGGGAGAAGGTTGTTACATCTTAGTTCCTTACCAGGTAAACTTGTTAGATTATTTGTGGATATTTGGAGTTAACAAATACATATTTTGTTATATTTTTGATTAATCTTGAGATTTATGTTATTTCATAAAAATAGAATGTTTTTTAGTTAGATGATAATACATGAATGCTTATTATGAACTAGTTTATGTATGTGTTTACATTTTAAGTATATTAATGAAATGTTCCATTTAGATATTATTGCTTGTGATTATCATTTGAAAAGACCTAACTACCCATGAGTTGTGAGGTTGACATAGGATAATTCATCCCTTAGACATGCTGAGGGGAGAGCATCATTAGAGAGGGTGGTTTAGATGGAGATGTTGAAGGTCTATATAGAGCTAAAAAAACCCTACATACACACAATAATTAGCCATTGTAGAAATGAATTTAATTACTATGGTGTGTTTATTTTTAATTTCATTTAAATGTTGATTTATTTGAGTTTACCAACATAGTTTAAAGGCCTTATTAAAACTCGATCTGCATGATTAGTTTGTCTAATTAGTAATGTTAGTAGGAACATTATTAACATAATTAGATTTTAATATGGGTTACTAATTGTGTAAATGTCATTAAAAATATATGGAATTAATAAGATGATAAGTAAATGAATAAATTATGGATTTTTTTAATTAATAAATAAAATTTTAAATTATCATTTCAGAGAAAAATCCATAAAAATAATTAGTTTGAAAATATTGAATAGAACATGAAAATGTATATTAAAGAAAAAAATTAAGTCATCTATTATTAAAAATTAAAAAATATTTAAATAAATAATATTATATTAAAAACATAAAAAAAGAAAAATTAATAAAAAAATAATTAACTATGAAAAAAATCATTAAAATAATTAAATATTTGTTTTAAAGCTACACCTATTTTCTTATAAAATAAAGTTGGTGAAGGAGGCGTAACATAGATTGGGGAGGAGGTGAACTTCGATAGAAGGAAGAAGGTAACATGGAGGAAAAAATAAGAAGACTAGAAAAAAGAGTTCATTGCATTCATGTTATCCCAATGGGTGCCATAATCAAGTAAGAGATGTTATTAAATTTTACTATAAATTTATGTGATTGACACCTCTAAAAATATTAGTAAAAAATATGATGATATATGGTGATTTATATTAATCTTAGATAACTTAATCAATGAATTATGTATATGAAATTTCATAATTATCTGCATATTATGAAGGATTATATGGATGTTAAACTAAAATAGTTATTATTTTTCTATAATATACTATTATAGTGTTCTACCTATAATGTTATTTATATGTATAAGCTACTAATATTTAGGCCAACCCTCACTATTTATACAATGTACAAACATTATAACTAGTTATAAGAAATTAGACTATTCATACAAGTAAATGAAATGACTGTAAAGATTTATAGCTGGGATTTAATTATAGAACTTTAACAATCGTATGTTTATGCAAATGGTCATTTCTCTACATATATACTTAGTGATTCAAATAATTATACAATGACCAGGTAATAATTTTTATAAAGATTAATGCAACATTTTTTGTTAAAATTAAAATAGTGATATACTTTCAGGTCATGATCTACTTCTTAGGATGAGTTTAATCTTGTAAAATCATTAATGTATGCTTGGGTGAATTTACTTGGTTAAACATACCAATTTGGAATAAAAATGAGTGCATAATCTACCCTATGACATTGAGTGAAATGTGCAATCCACTCTAGCAATTATGCAAAGTTAATTTTGGTCATTCAGTTTCTATCTTCTATCTTCTATCTTCTATCTATAAATATTTAGATTATGCACTCATTTTTATAGAGGCGCTTTATAGGATTTATAGAGGCGCTTTATAAAAATCCTAATAAAACTAGCTAAATATTCTAATGGTATTGAATTTATGTTAACATGGTCTCCTTACAAACAAAAAATTATTTATTTTCTCATGGGGCATTGTCCTGTATGGATGAATTTATATGCAGTCTCATATAACCTGCCAAGGAATTGACTTCCTTTGTATCCCCTAAAAGTTCTATTAAAGAATAAATTACTTCGTTATATTCCCAAAAAAAGCTCTATATAATATCCTATAAAAATAATAATAGAATAATAGAATAATCTAATTTTATATTATCTTATTAATATGTAAATATCCATAAATAAACATTTTTATATAATCAACAATATATACATTAGTGGCAGGCTGTGATAACAACTCTATTTTGGTTATCCAATTGAGGCATCACTACATTTTAGCCAAGATAAATAGTTCTATAATAAATTATGTGTATATATATTTATCCTTAATAGTACTCAAGATTTAGCCAAAAGTTAACAATGCTAAATACTAGGCCTCTGTTTAAAAGTATTTAAGTATATAATTAATCTTAAAGTTGTTATTTTAGTGGTGATGGGAGAATAAATATTTAATCTATTTATATATTAGATAATGTTTTTAATTTTTCACCCTTGGTAGAAAAACTCAGAAGGAATTCATAATCTTGATTTATGTAAGGAATTAAATTAGTGTTTTATTATAAACTTTCTAGTTTTGAGATAGATTTATCCTATAGCTACAATAATATCAAAGTTATATTTTCTATGGGTATAAAACATAAATTAGTAATTATTAGTGAGAATGATAAAATATAACCAGATCCTTAGCCATTATGGTATAGATTTCCATAACATTGTGAAAATGGAGTTGAATTGGGTAAAACATAACTACCTCTTTTTGTGGGGATAAAATGAGTGGGACTTTTAGATTCCTTGATGTATGAAAACCCATCACATGGGATGTTACATTGGATAGAGTTATGAATATATACATAATTAAACAATGGGAGTAGATCACTTAGTCAAGATAAATATTAACCAAAAATTGAAAGAAGTGAATGGAACAATTTAGCAAATGATTGCTTAAAAACCTTTAAATGTAAACCAATTGTTAATCTAGATATTTTATGTTTTTGAGAAAAATAAAGTTTTGGATTTTTGAGCTATTGTATGCAAAGAGTGTTTCCATGTATTTATGTATCAATTTTCTAGTTATTCATTAATATTCTCATTATTTAATGTTAGAACACTAAACTATGGTGTACAAAGTTGCATAACATTAGAATACCTAAATGTGGTGCACATTAGGATGTGCAAGTGCTAGTATTTATGGATTATACCTGTAATTCATTATATGATTAAGTCATATGAATTAAGATATATAGACCTTGGAACATTATCCTATAATAAAATCAGTCATTAGAATGAAAATTCATAATGGAATTTATGAATTAGCTGACTCACAATTAATAATATGAATGATTGTTTGTCATATGTATTTATTTTGGAATACTTGTGAGAATTTACATACTATAACTGTGTTAAATGTGTAATTATACTTAGTACATAATGATGTGTCATAATGCATGTTGAAATACCTTGGTATGTTTATATGTATATTATACCTAGGTGGTATAATACTTTACTATTTTCTTTCTATTATCTACATGGACTAGTTGAGTGTTGAAATTTTTAATTTAGTTTATGTGTTGATATGTAGTTAGGAACCTATGATAGTATGGGATATCATAGGGTACTATAATATAAAAGTATTTTGTACCTAATTAGTACTTACTATACCTATTATACCTAACTCATATCTAAATTTGTCTATGTAATGTGTACATACTAGTATTTAGTGTGGATAGTGTATGTTTTTACAATTGGTAAACTTGTTTATGCATACATGCAACTCAAAGAATTCAATAAATGTTGTATTGATATGTTATTGTGTTTTTTGGGAATGATGCTTTACTTTGTTATATATAGTTACTCATATAACATATGTGTTTTCATGTATTTAAGACTACTTCATACGTTTGATTATGGAAAACTGGTAGTTAAATCTTATAACAGTAGACTGTGGTAATATGGGTTGTCATAGTGTGTAGATTAACTAGAAACCAGCTATATTATTTAAATTATATAGTTAAATTTTATGTTTACTTGGGTTGTATATTTGTAATCATTATTTCTAGTATGGGATATAATATAATGAAAGATTCATGCATATGTTTGACATACTAAATGTATGTTGTTATTATTCCTATGTGTAGTATGTCATGTGATGCATACCAGTAGGATGTAAGTCGATGAATATTGTGGTTAGACTATATTTGACTAATTTTCATTGCTATTGTTGATTAAGGAGAGAGATATAATTTACTAACTTACTAAAATTGTAATGTTGATGAAGGTAGTCTGATTAAGTGGTGTGTATGAAATTGATTGATCTAAATCATTATAATTTATTATTTGTAAAACTTTGGGCCAAAGTATATTTAGTAAGAAATTATCATTTCATGAGTGTGGTTCACATGTTAGTGTGATATCATGCAATAGAAAAGATTTATATGATATACTACATATTTAGTTTAGAATCATATATCATACAAGTACTTTCTAGTCTCTCTAGATTCCCATCCTGTCACTGTCTACTCATCTATGAAGAGAGGGCCATATCTTGATCATATTAGTGTGGGCGATCATTAGTCTATGTTTGGTGTGGAAAAGTGCTTAGATGATGGTCTCCCTCCCCATAATAGTACTATTATTGAGATGACACTTGAGATTGCCATATATACTAGAGAGTCTGAGGAACTCATGCTCTAGGGATGCATGTATCTATATGTAAAATGGATTGTATTATATTGTTTTTATCATTGAGTTGTAATTACTTGTTATTGTAAATCAATAGAAGTAGTTGTAAACTTGTAATAGTTGTAGTTGAGTTAATATAATTACTATTTGTATTCTATTTTTGACATGTCCTCTCATGATATTATAGATCAATATTATGTGAAGTATTATGCTTGTTTCTATTGTCACCTTGTGTAATTTTTATAGTCTCTATAGATTCTCTTGGTGTAATCTACATTTGGTATGTGTTTAATTAAAAAAATTGTTCACTTATTTATGTGTCTAACCCAATGGGGTTTTTACATTAACCCATGGGTGAGATTAATCAAATCAAGATAATGCTTGCACACATTGATTTAAAAAGTATTAATTTTCCCAAAGGTAGTTATAATCAATAATAAAGGTTGAGACACTAAGTTTCCCAAGGTAGTTGTAATCAGTGGCACAAGCACATACCCTAATAGGGTGAATGAGTTGAAATAGTGATTTACCCATAGGTAGTTGTAATCATTAAGATGACCTAGATTGAATAGTGATTTCTGGTTGTGCCCTATTATGGTAAATTACAATCATAACTCAAGGATATAACTTGTTAGACAAATTAAAGATGAGTGGGCACAAATGTATATGCGATGGTCTAATGAATAAAGAAGTAACATACAACTAAGTAAATAATGATGCATAAAGTGATGAAATAAATTCTTGGAAGAATGATGGTGGTTGAGCTGACCTGAGATACATCATGTATACAAGCATTGCCAACATAGTCAAAATGGACCTCAGGCTAATGTAGTTCACCTAGAAGGGGGATAAAATACAATTAGGAATATAATAATAGTAACTAATCAATGTGATTGATTTAGTTATACTTTCCAAATGCAGAGATGCTCATCTTTATTAGCATTAATAAAAATATAATGGTCAATGGGTTGATTTGATTAAGGAAGGTTTGAGGATTTACTAAGTTTACCAAGGAGAAGTATTTGTGGCACCATTACTTGTAATATTTCTTGACATGAGATTTTTTGTAACATGTGATAGTATGCATCATGGTATACAACACCATGATGATAATTTCATAATGTGTAGAAGGATTGACTCCTAATATAATAAATAAAGACACACCAATGATAAAGACTATAATGATAATGTTGATGTATGAATATGGGTAGACTCAATAATAATGTGAAAGGAATCACCTAATGAATGCATATAGACTAATTCAAGGCACAACAATGAAAGCAAATGAATAGTAAAATAAACAAACAACTAAGAAAATAAATAACTAAGCAAATAAACACATAAAAATATTTAAAGGAAAAGCAACATAAAGTATCTTATTGTCAACCAAGATAATATCTATGTTTGATGGATCAATGGAGGGATAAATAGGTGGTGCCCTCAAACAAGGATCTATGTAAAAGGACACCCCCAATGGAAGTGGAATGCATTAGAACAAATAATTAATTTCCCCAGTAGGGTAGATTGAGGATGATTGACTAGGTTTAAATAGGACAAATGTTTTTCAATTTATAGGGTATATATATCTAGGATATGGTAATCCAATTATTTAATTTTTAGGATTTTGAAATGATTTTGGAATTTTTGGGTATCTTAACTCATTATAGATTAATAAGATACCATTTGAAAAATGGTAAGATCATTGTCTTAGGTTTCTCACATAATGGTGAGAGTGTATGGAAAAGGGAGACCAAGTTGACCTTAATGTGAATATAACATTGTCTACATAGTCCCATTAATACGTCAAGTTTTTGTAGCTCTACCTATACAAAAGGTGGTGAGAGCTGACTAAGTAACAATAAGTTCATAAATTAAGGAAAATGGAAAGTTAAATGATAATAGTAAGGGTGAGGTAATGTGTTAATCCATGGTAAAGGTGTTCTTCTTAATTTGACCATAAATAGTTATAATTAGTAAATAACAAAAAATGGTTAGTGGTAGTAATTTTCCCATAGGTGGTTATAATTAGTAAGATAAGGTAGGATATTGATTTGCCCAAAGGTAGTCATAATTAATAAAACCAATCAAGTGTAAATAAAAGATGTAATTGACAAATCCACAATCAAACTACTTTTATATACTATTATTTCAACACATAAATATGAAATTTATAAAATTAGGTGGGGAAGGTGTTCACATATCCAATAGAACCAATGTCAAAAGGGTTATTTAGGGTAAGTAAAAACAAGTTTATTCAATAGGGAAGGTAGCATAAAATGGCATATGATGTGGTATAAATAAGATGATGATATGATAAAAGGGATATAATGATAATAGCATTTACCCTAAGTGATAAGGTAAGGTTAATAGTAGGATATGAAACAATGGAAAGAGGAATGGAAAGTAAAAATGGCAAAGTAAATGGCAAGGAAAAGATATGGTTCTATTGTTCTTACTGATGTGGAGATGCATGTCATAATCAATATATGATACAACAAAAATAGTCAATCATGTTAATTTATATCCCACACCTCTTCTAAATAGTTGTTATTTCAAGAACCTACTACAAATTTAAACTCAAAGAATGTTGTTTTGATCTTCATTGGTCATTGATTTTGTTTCTTTCCAACTTTGATACAAGATATCTTTGTATCCTCTATAAAGGAAAGAGTAACTAGGGATGGTAATTACAAATAAATATTGGATGATAGGGCTTATTTTTAAAGTAAAGGTGGATGATAATGGAATGTATAATGGTTGTGAAACAAATGAATATTGATATTTTTAGGCACACATAATGTTGTTGATTCTAGATTTAACATTATTTTAGTTGTGATAGGGATGAATACTTTTAAATGTTCTCTTGATAGGACCATCAATTTTTGTTATTTTTTGGGTCTAAGAGTAACTACCATCTAATTTTGTTGTAGATTGTAAGATGTGTTGATGGTATCTTTAATAGTTTATTCATCTAGAGAAGAAATATTTTACATAGTTATTGGTGCCTCAAAGAGGCTATCACCAATTAAGTTATCTTCAGTATCCCATACCACCTCCAAAAAGGTTTCACTAAGGAACATTGAATTTTGATTTTGATTGTCTTCTATCATATCAAACAAGGTTTCACAATAATATGTTGAGTTTGGACTTTGATTGGCCCTTAGCACCTCTAAAAATGTTTCACTAGGAGATTATTCTTCTTCTACATGAATATGGTCATGCTCTCCTTGATATTATTTAACTAATATGTCACCATAAATGAATTTTAACAAGGTAAGATTTTTTCAGTCCTAATCAACACTTGTGGGAGATGGTATGTCAATATAATGGCTATGTTGGTTCATGTTAATGGCATGTGGAATGGTAATGGAATAGAAAGAGGAAACATAATCCTTGTAAAATATACTAGTAGAACTTGTGTTGATGTTGAACTAATCATCCTCAAAAATTGTGGAAGGATGTCAAATATATTTAAATTGACCTACAAGCATGTGTAACTAATATTATAATAACTATGAATGCATTGTGATTTTGAAGTTCAATCTCACTCAATGGAATATGAATCTAATGTTGAGGTTAATGTTGATTCCACTTATGATGCTAAATCTTATATCAATTCAAGAATAAAAAATAACTTCAATATTTATTCTTCATCTACTATGGATGTTATTATCATAAAATAAGGGTTCAACCTACACTAGATCATCTAGGTGAAACCCCTCAAAGAGAGGGAATAACTTAAGGGGTGACTCCATAGAGACTAGATTGTCAATGTGAGACTCCTTAATGAGGGATAAAATGTCAAGAGACAACTCCATAGAGACTAGATTATAAAATTTAAGATCTTTAAAAATATGACAATGGTCAAGATAATGATTTTACCAAAGGTGGTTATAATTATTAGGAATTGACTTAGTAAATATTGGCTTGTTAGAGTGAGACTCGTCGACAACAAGGATAGTATCAAAGTTAATTCATCATAAGTTGACTCATCACAAATAAGTATTTCAATTAAAAACATCATTTATTGGTTGGTTATCTTAGTCTTGGTTTACAAATAGTTGTAAAATATCATTTTTGAACACATCTTGGTCTTTGAATGATCAACTCTATTGGAGAGGTACCAATTGGCTCAATTGTAACTCAAAAATTGGTATGGGTTTTCTAAAGTGGGGGAACGTAGGAACTAAATGAGGAATGATCAGTGATTGGATAATGATCTCTTTATAAATGAGCTCATCTAAGATGGGTTTAACAAAGACTAGTTATTAGTATAGGATAGTAACTATGACCCATCTATTCATAATTGCAAAACCTTATTAGGATAACAATCTACCATAATTAGAAGGGCCTAAAATGGTAATGGTAGGGAATTGTGAAGCATGTTTAATTGTATAAGCCAAAGGACAAGGTATTGGAATGATAATGGTAGGGAATTATGGAGCTTGGTTGATATCATGAGCTAAAAGATGAGGGCCAAGAATGGTAATGGTAGGGAATCTAAAATTTTGGTTATTATTGAAAACCAAAGGATAAGGTTCTGGGATGATAATCCTTGGACATTATGGAGCTTAATATCTCATGCAAACCAAATGAGGGTTAATGTCATAGGTAGGGGATTGAGTACCATTATCATTGAAAGGTTAAACTTGGTACATTAATCATCCCAAATAAGGTATCACCAAATATTATTCTTGAGTATCTTGGCTTTATTCTCCAAATTGAGTATTATAAGGAGGATAAGGATTTGTCTCATAATCTACATCATCACCATAGGGTTCTTGAATAAAGTCATCTTGTGTGTCCACATTATCATAGCTTGGATTGTACATGGATTCACTATGAGTTTAATAGGACATATCCAAATCAATAATGAACATTTTGTAAAAAGGCCTAGAGTTATACAAACTTTGAAAAATAAGGTCTAAATAATAAATGGTCCAAACATGTTCTAATGTGGTCTAAGGAATGGAGTTGTATCTCCAAAAATGTCAATAATAAAAATGGGTAAAAATAGTCTAACATCCAATGTCAAATGTCTTACACAAGAAATTCAAGTGGATGACTAAAACTTAGAATGCCAAACTTAGGTATAAAGTGTTTCAAAAAAGTCTAATCTAGGTCTAAATAAATAAAGGTTGTTAGATATTTTGAAAAAATGGCACAAAATTTAGGCTCAAAATAAGTATTGTTAGGTCTTTTGTAAAACAAGGCACAAAACACAATGATTTCTAAAAGGCAAGATATTTAATCTAACAGATTTAAAACACTTTGACATAAACTAGGCATTCATATTTAAAGAAACACTTGATATTTTGGCAAAATATAATGAATTTTAGGCATACAAAAGATATACCACTTCTCCAAATCTAGGAAAAAAAATAGTATTTAAATAGAGCAAGGAATTAACCTAAGTTACACAACCTAAAAGTGAAAGGTAAATGACTAAGACAAACTTGCGTGAAACATAGGTATAAACCAATCAATGTTTGGATCTCAACTTTTCAAGGCTAATTTAAAAATTGATTTAGAAGACTAGGATTTTCAAATCAAACAATAAGGTAGACAAAAATGAATGGCATGATTTTACTAGGTATAGATCTAAAAGGCACACGTGGTTTCCATTTTACAATTCTAGACATAAGGAAATAAGTATATGAAATAATTTGAGTAGTATAATGATGTTATAGTGATATTAAGATGTGTCAAATGGATTTGTTTCAAATAAATTTAAGGCATAAGACTTGAAATTAAAAGGGCAACATAATGATGCCCCTTTTCAAATAAGTGACACACAAAAAAGTTTGATCAAAAGATTAAGGAAAATATGTGATGTCAAATGGATGGTGTAACACCTCTTCAAACAAACGAGTGATGTGTGAAAAATAATCACTTTTTTGGATGTGGTATGATAAACAAATAGTTTCAACTCAAGATCATGAAAGTAGAGGAAAAAATTAAAAAATCACCTAAGTGCAACATCCTAAATCCTAAAACTGACAACGTTGCATTGTACTAAAAAATTATATCTATATACTTACTCTTGAGATGATTTTAAATTTTTAATCTAAAAAGTAAAATCACATGAAAAGTAGGGTTTTCATGCCCCATATTCTCTCAAGAGTTAGTATGGTGACATGTAAATTCAAGATACTTACCCTACATCAGCAACATGTCCAAGGCAATTGGGTTTGTCTAAACTATCATTTTTTTATTGTTTCTAAATGGTCCCATATGTGTGTCAAACACTAAGGAACAATCATATCATTTAGATCCATGTCAACCATATTGTTGTGAAAAATTATTTTTCTTTTCATAACTAATACATCTATCAATTTCTAAGTGTAATATACCATTTGAGTTGCCCCTACATTATCATTCTTAGTACCACTAATGGATATTATTTTAACTACTCAAAATAAGCATCATAATGGGTCACCCTCAATTTATATACCCAATCATGGAGTGGGGTTTAAATGATGTTGGGAGATGAAATCTAGGGTCAACATTTCCCTATATAATATATGAGGAGGCTATGAACTCCCACCCACAAGCCAAAAAAATGCATGAAATAAAGACAAGTGAAAGGACTTTAGGGTCACATTGGGGTCACCCAAATCATATGGATTTTGGGGAGGGACTTAGTGAATTTCCTTAAACACTTTTGGACCAAATCAAAAAATGCAAAGAGTGAGGGTTTTCTATCACCCAAATTCCCTAAAGGGGATGTGGGATAACATACACACGACACTCATTTTTATAAATAAACACTTCAACAAACAAGCAAAAAATGCAACTCTTATGAGTATTTAACTAAGGTGAAAGTTAATTTTTATAACACTAAAATGAGGTATGTAATGAAGTTTTATCCCCTTGGATTTGTTGTTTGATAATTATAACAACTTAAAAGAAACTATGAGATGAAAAAAAGTAACATTTTAAGCACAAAATACAATGTGTGTAAGATTTAACCATTCTTAAAATTTTCTCTTTACACCTCAAGACATTAAAATTGTTATAGGGTTTTCATTCTTAGAATCCCAAAATCAAGTGAGAAAACAAAATTTCAAATTTAGCTCTCAAGTTTTTTGGGTTCTTGTCTCAGAGACCAATCATCATTGATCCATAGGGATCAACATCAATCCATAGAGATTGATGTCAGTTACATAAATTGACATTGATCAAACAGATTATCAATGTTTCTTATAAAACACAAAAAAACCAAAATCTAGTTTGATGGAAAAATGATTAATACATGAGCCTAAAACCAAAACACCTCATATATTATGCAATAAATGGGTTATAAAAATAACATGAAAATAATCTAACATAAAATGAAGGAAATAAAAATCGCATAAAACCATTATTAGTTATGTTCTTGATTGTGTTCTATTTTGCATATAGGGATCATGGTAAATTCATGGAATTTACATCTATCTAGAAAATTTACATTGATCCTTGTAACTTGTAACTTTGCTAAAAATAAAAAGATGTAAAAAATAAATTTAAAACTTGAAACTTGAAACATGAAGATTTTTATATATCCATAAGAAAAACTAAAACCAACATATCAATCTCCTTGGCCATATGGATCATCCATCCCACTAGGCATGCCATGATATGAAAAAGGAATACATAGAGGGGAGGTTAGTCTTGTGTTACTCCAAAAAAATTGTTTTTTTAAACATACCCCACACTATATTTTTCATTTGAAATGTGCCCCGCACTTTATTGTTTATAAATAATGAATATCTTGGAGGGGTGCCTATGAGTTTTGAGGGTTATTATACTTATATTATCTATATAAATTTGGTGATTTTAATGTTTAATCATGTTGTGGTATAATTTTTATTTTGGAAGTACTTATTCAAACTAACCCATTAATGAAAAAGATGGAAATAATGGCTTTGCATGATAGAAATTTATATGGTTGTATTTCAGAGTATTTAGTCTTCAACCTACTTGGTATTTATAATATTTCATTTCGAAAGTGATCTCTATAAAAAAATTCTAATCGACATATTTGTGTAAACAATTTTATTTTACAAACTTTCTTTTTGGTAACAATTATTTTGATAGGTTTTCATCAGTTGCTTTCTTCATGGTATTTTCTCTTTGGATGCTTATTCATCAAATAATTATTATTTAGGAACTTTCATTTTAGTATCATTATGTTGGTATGTTTATTTTGGGAAGACTCTTATCAAAGAATTTCTTTTGGAAACTCTCATTTTGGCAAATTTCATCATAAGGTTTATTTTATAATGATTATATTCTAAAATATTCTCATTGGATGATTTTATGATAAAAAATTTCATTACATAATATTTGTTTCAAAGAATTTTCATGAAAAATATTCCTTCAACAACCATAGTCATCATATCATTGTTTTAGAAACTTTTATTTTGGGAAAATTGGGAGCATACCTTTCCAAATAACATTCTATGCTTTAGATTCTTTTGACCTATAGGTTAAGATTGATTACCTTTGATTAGGATACATAATGACAAATGGAAAAATAATAAAGGTTACATGGTGGCACCCTAAATAACAAGGCATCCTATATTTCATGTACACTAAGATAGGGTGGTTAAATTAAAATTGAATGAAGGTAATGATAACATATATGTTAATGAGTAATGGTGCATAAACTAGAAATAAATGAAGAATATTGATTTACATTAAGCCCCTAGCTGAGTTCACATCATTCCATCTTTGATCTCAGTTATACTTCAACCTCAAGTGATCTCCAAAATCCTTAACTACTATCATAGTAATTTTCTATTTTTCAAGATTTAGTCTAATGACTTACGCCATTATCAAAATCTTGGAGCATAACTAGTACTCAATAGAAACACTATGGAATCATCACCTAGGTATTAATGAAAGATCCCTAACATAATAAAAATTCTAAATCAAGGATTTTATAAAGTACTTAGACACTATGTTTCAAGAAACTACATTCGATGGACAATATACAAACTACTTAGTGTTATGGGAAGCGATGGAGAATGTAAATTCATTTGAATCAAAGAAGACATTAAAACTAAAGATAAGCATCTGGTGAAGGACTTACTCCCTTTCAAACATTAATCCCTACACTACACATCCATAAAGATAGAGGTGATACCATGTATTGATCTACTATGATGCCTCTTCTTTTAAGTTAGGATAATGGATGGAGGATTTGTTCATTATATAGACAATAACACTATTGTCATGTATATTATAGGAAAATCATTTTAAAATTACATGACCTTACCCATTTTAGATGTTACTTTTAATTTTCACATAGTCACCACATGAAAGAAGACAAATAATCTAGAGTGAGCTCTATTAAGGTAGCTTCTCCTTGGGGAAAGTTTCACTTTAAAGGAACATGTCAAGAGCCCCATCCCCATCACCCATTTGAGAATGGGAATCCATGTGGGGATGGATCTATTGATCTAATGTTTTATCCATGCTAGTATATATTTCATAGACCTAGAGTGGGTTCCCCTAAAATACCTACTAAATACCTTAGATTATACCTATTATCTAGGGGAAATCATCAGTGCACACCTCAAAAGATCAAATTTTTCATAAAGATAAGTGGCCACTAAGAGGAAAATTTTATATTATTTCTTAATTATTAGATGCCATCATGGGCATAATACATAGACACAATGGATTTCTAATATAGAAGTCATCAAAAATAGGATTTATACTACTACATTTTTTTACACATATATTCATATGTTTTAAACATAGAAAATATCAACTCTACCCTCAAGTCTTCATGGCCATACATGGCTATACTTTGCCAATAATTTCCCATAACATAGCCTAGACACTTTCCAATAATGTAGGTGATTACAATCTCTATCTAGATTACATAGTAATTATGGTATCTAGCTACAAAGTAGATCCTCTTCAACTCCCAAGTTCATTCTAGACAAGGTATCTAAGTGAGAAATTGAATATCAAATTTGGAACAAAATTGATTATGAGTTGATGAGAAATAATAAGGCCACCTTCCATTGATCTCACATCATAATTGGGTGACTATAATACATAATTTTTAGACAATTCAAAGAGGCTAGGAATGCCAAAAAGGCATATGCATTGCCTACCCTTCCTCATAGAGATTAGAATCCTCATAACAAGGTCTAAAATAAACTTTATACCTATGGCCTTGCCTATAATCATCAGCCAATGGATCAAGGTTTTATCTTCAAGAATGCCAAGGATGATGATGAAGTCAAGGAAAGTGCCACAACTATAGGACTAAGTGAGGAATTTTTGAGAGTGATTCAAATATAAACACCTCTAACACTCAGTGAAGTTAATTTTAAAATTACGCCTCTTAGAAGATAGATATCCTCATATTTTTGGATTGGTGGGAAATCATAACTATAATAAGAGTGTCTAGATATTTAAACAACTTAAGGCTAACCTCAGTATTAACAATAGTTGGTAGCTAAGGCACCACTCATTAATGAATATGATGATAAATCTAAGGAAGAATAATGACTACCTCCACACAAGCAGGAGAAGAACCAATGCTCCCAATTCAAGCTTCCATAGTTGAACTAATATAGGTAAAGGAATAACTAGGTGAGGAGCTCACTCAAGAAAAAGGATGTAAACAAAGATTAGAAGATGGGATTGAATGCTTAGACTCCTTTGATGAAGAATAAATAGTGGTTTCCTTAGTCCACATTCCTTAAATTATTCCACCTCTCTTCCATCATAAACAATAATCCCATAGATAGGCAAAATAACTAATACCTATCAAAGGAATCCTAAAGGAGAAAAACTAGAAACATCTCTAACTCAAGAGGTGGATGAGGAATATTTGAAGTACGTAAAGTTTTTAATATTATAAGCACTTAATTCTAAGTCACTTATTATAATTGAACCATCTAGTAAGGTAACTTTACTCAAAATTACTTTAGTATTTTTCCCTTTAATGTCTTTACCTATAGATTCTATCTCCCTTAAAACAATGATTTCCATAATCATTCCCCAACAAACATTCTCCTTAGGTTTACTTTTCTTACACCCATCTATGAACTTGCCCATTAACACTACACCTACTCCACTCTCTACTACTATGGTTTCCACTATTATAGTGTATATCCCTTTAGTTTCTATTCTATTAACATCCACCCCATCATTAATTCCATCCCTTCAGTTTCCATTCTATTAACATCCACACCATCATCATTAGCTTCCTCTATTCCGTCCATTGCCTAATCCATCACTTTAACTACATCTCCTTCTACCCAATTGGGTTTACCCTTGCCTTCTTCCACTCTAACCACCATAACTATAATAGATACTACCAAGAGGGTACCCAAGAGGCAACCACTATTTGTTATCCATTTGATGCCACAATATGTAAACATAGACTAGTCAAAGATCATTTAGTTATAAATGACCAATCCTTCCATATAAATTGATCAAAAACTTAAAGAACATACATAAGTGGAAGCTAAGCCCTCAAATCCCTTAAATCTCATTCTTCTAGATTTGGATAGTAATTAGGATCCTTAGCCTCTAAGATGCCCAATCTAAAGATAATAGAACTACCAACAATTAGATATTTGTTTGATAAAGCTACATCATTAGTACAGAAGGTGAGGAAAAGGAAAATTAAAGATAGCATAGGTAGAGCCTTAATCATGGAAGAAATGAAATAAGTCTATTCCCTAAGAAAAAGGTATAATAGGAAAAATGGCCAGTCCCCTTATATTGAGGACTTGTAGTCATATATGGAGACCCATAAATAATCCATCCTTTCCATATACAAGGGACAAAAATTTCAAGATAGGAGCTTGAGGAAGATTTATAGATACTCAAAGAGCAAAAAAAAAGTGATTTGGATTCCCCAAAGCATTGAGCAGAATGTGTAAGATGTACCTCTTAGATTATATGAAATTACGGATTCTATCCATATTTTAAGAGTAAATCTATCTCCTCATGTTAATAATATAACCAAATTATTTATAATCCACAAGGAGGATGACAATAAGTAGAAATTTTTAGTTCTATATAACCCTAATAAGGCATTCAACCATTTAGACTTGATGACCCCACTAGAAGCATATAATGCTTTGAATTTAGCATTAATAAAAATGTAAGATGCTCAAGATTAGGTATATGCTAACCAAGAGAAAGAGGCCAAGTAAATTATGATAGGAATGGGGTTGACTTCAATTCAATATAATAGAGGCAAACTATTTATAAGGGATACATTTGACCAAATAATTAAATAAGTGTCAAAAAAATTCAAGTACAGTCTACAAGGTTTGAGCCTAGAATATATTGAAGCCAAATTGAGCATAACAAGGAAAAAGGTGACAAAGGTAGAATTATTCAAAGTTGGGTTTAGAGAAAACAAAGTAGATCATACAAAATTGATGGAGAAAATGAGTAGGTGACAAGGCCATACCTCCTAAATATGAACTTAATTAGAGTACAACACAATAAGATGTATAAACACTACAAGGACATGGATGGAAAGAATAACTTAACTCAACAAATTCCACTTACAAATTCCACTATGTTAAATTCAATAATAGATCCAACAACAACTCCCATGTTGATGACACATTTTACTATTACTCCCATGGTAACAATAGCTCTATCATTCATTACATCTTAAAGTGCAATTTTAATTATTATAGCATCAATTACAAGTACTACTATAGTTACCATAATAATTTTGAGACAAGTCAAACAAGAGACAATTTAGATAAAGGATAACTTTCTACATTTTGTATATAACATTCATAGCCAAATATTTAAGTCTTAATTTCGTATATATTATAATTAACTAATTTTTTGGATAGTATGCACACATTGCATGACTAGGATATTTGTAATACATTGATATGTAATTGATACTTATCATGTAGTCAATTAATAAGTAAATAGAGTGTTCTAATCTTGTAGGATTAGGTGACCCCTTCCCCAAGATCTATATATACATGTAAAACCTTATATTCAAAGATTCAAAGTTTTTAAATGAAACACAAGAAGGAATCAAGGATTTGATTATCATGTAACTATGTTTGTTCTTTCTTCTTCCATTTCTATGTTAATGAATTTGAAGTTTCTTTATTTGTATTAATTCAATAATTCTTATGTGTGCCAATGATATGGATTAATATGATTATTATATGAGTGAATTTTAGTCTTATATGTGTAATAGATATTGAATATTGGTGTCTTTAACTGATTTAGATAGTTAGTAAAAGTTTAACTGATGATCTAAGGTGTGTAGAAGTGTCTCATTTGAAATAGTATATTAGGTGTGAGCAATAGTTTTCCTAGATAACTTCTTGGTCTGAGATGTAACCTCTTGTATGAAGGTATGCAACAATATAATTAAAAGGAGAAAACTTTTGTTGAGACCCATAAGCATCCTATATCTAAATATCCAGACTTCTAGCCATGTTTGTTTATGAAGCATGCAAAAATTTTAAATAAAAAACACTGGTTCTTGAGATACTTTCCCATTAAAGAGATAGACTAAGAATTTCCTATTCAAAGACATGTAATCTTTATTTCTACCTTACCTTTCATTCTTTTGAATTCTCTTAGAGATCTTCCCACCATAGATTAGTCTTCCACCAATCCAACTCTCTTAGTGATTTATCATTTTTATTATAATCCACACATCCATCCATAAAACTAGTTAAACAACCCACGTGCTCAACCTTTTATTCCACCACTCAGTTGTTCTAACTACATACATGAAACTCATGCCTTGAAGTATAACCTATTTCCATAGAGATACTAAAATGTTTGAGGTTACCTCATTTAAAACTCTTTGAGTTATGCATAAAATCCACATCAATAGGAAGAGAAAAAACTAGTGCTAGAAAGAGGGCACACTTATGTGCTTTGCCAATAAATAGGAGACCCATCATCAAAGAGATGATTATGAGATTAAAAATTTCTAAAGTTGGATCCATCCTTTTGGGTTCACAATTATCAAACTTTATGAGGCCTATACCCATACCTATCATCCCTAAGGTACATTAAGTGTGAACACCTTCACCTGTAAGGAACATCTTGCCTATCAATATTCCCATGACTCAACCTTAGTTAATTAGATCTTCAATTACCATCCCTAGGGATCAACATGACCTACTAAGGAATCTAGAGAAGTACCTACCTAATTTCTCCCCTTCAAGTGGGAGGATGGATAAAGAACATATCAAATATTTCAAGGCCATCTTGAGATTAATGAAAGTTATCCATTAGGATATTACATGCAAGATTTTTTTGTTTACTCTACAAGATTCCTCTTATGATTGGTATCTCAATTTTTAGGAAAATTCCATCACCTTATGGGATGAGTGTCAAAGTATGTTCCTTGTATAATTTAGATAGGTAACTAATCCAAGTCTGGTATATCATCTCTTTACTAGAATGAAAAGGGAGCCTAACAATTCCATCTAATCCTTTAATGCAAGATTTTAGAATATGCACACTTGATTGAATGCCACTTATAATCTAGATGATAATCTAATGCTAAAAATATACAATAATGCCTTAGATATTATTACTATTGTGATCTTACAAAGAGCTACCACTATCAATACACTAGATTTAGCATTCCAAGAAGCTATCAACCTCGATAAACAACTCAATCTATAACTTAGTCCTCATAATATAGGAAGTGAAACATTTAACAATGGACTTACATCCTTAAATACAATTCCACATGCATATTTGAATTCTTTTGTATTTAATTAGAACTAATTTTACACTCTTCTACCCATGATGCAATGGACAATGAATTATAATTATGATTTTTTAACAAATCATATATAAAGAAATAATCAACAGAATCAACATCAGGCTCACAACAATGCAATGGTTACTCAGGTTTTTGATTCCAACAAAGTGGAATTAGATTATATATAAAGAATGGCTTAGAGCCTGAGTAATGATTTTATTAATATGTAGAAGAGGATGGGAAATACAAATAATCAAAATTTTACCTTTCCAAGATATAAAAGGCCTTTCAACAAGCCTAATGATAATACAAATTATTAATAATCCAATAAGCTATCAGAGTTCAATATCATGGAAACAACTTTACCAAACTAGTGTAGTATCCATAATAAATCTCAGCATGGAGAGTTAGATTACATATAGTTCTATGTAGCCCTTGAAGGCTTCCAAAGAGAAATGATTAGATAGGATCAAATGATGAATCTTTCAAATCTACCTCATAAATCTATCCTTTTATTTTATCTATGGTCTTTGAGACTTTTGAGTTCCCCTTTTCTAAAGAATATGATAATCTCCAAGAGGATAATTATGATGAAGTGTAGGCATTCCAATATTTCAAGAGGAATAAGTATAATATAAGGAATAGGTATCCATTCACTAATTCTATTCCTCTAAATAATATAATTATCCCTTTAAATCCTAAGGCTGACAATAATCCTCCTACACCTAAAGGGAATGATCAACCTCGGCATAGAGAGGAATAGAATAAAGGAGGATACAATATTGTTGAGGATATGAATAAAATCAAGGACAAAAATACTCTTTATGAGCTAGCCAAAATCACATAATATAATGAGCTCTTATGGAAGTTAATCATAAACAAGTCTATTGCAGAAAAGTTTAAGACAACCAACATGAATGATATATACAAAATCAAGCCAAAAGTTCCACCTTTCTTACTGACCATTCAATCATTTGGAAATAATATAAATAATTTCTTGGTGTATTTAGGAGCTTTAGCAATAGTGATACTAAATTTTATTTGTCAAAAGATTGGTTTAACACTAAAGCCATCCAAGAGGATTGTGTCATAGCTAGATAAAATAGTAGTGCATGTATTGGGAGAGATGAATGATGTGAGAATTTATGTTACTTGATAACCTAGATTACAAATGACATATCGACATCTTGTTAGTCGATATTCCTTAAGGTTATGGGTTTTCTTTGAGTAGATATTTTTCAAAAACACTAAATGGATATCTTTCCATGGAATTTTTACATATTTAGTTGCCTTGAAGAGGCATAACCAACTAGATCCTAGTTAATTGAGAGCCAAAAATTATGAATCCTATTATGAAATATAATATTTCAAATAAGGAGGTAAGTTATTAATTTATTATTCTTGTAATTTATACATTTACCATGAAGTATGCAGTGCTAGAAGAAATTATAGGCCCTTCCAAATTATAGACCCTCCATTTTGATGGAGCTAGATCTAAGCAAGGATCAGGTATTAGTATCAAGTTGATCAATCCACAAGGAGAGAAACTGTTGGTAGCATATAGTCTCTAATTCCCATGAACCAAAAATAAAGTGGAGTATGAATCCCTAATTTTTGGATTACATTTCACCCTCAATAACAATGTCAAAGACGTAGTAGTATATACATATTTTGAACTTGTAGTTAACTAGGTTAGAAAAAAATTAGTGTAAAATTTTATATCTAAAAAAGGAAAATAATAGAACCTAGGATTTAATATAATAATTTGAAGCTTTCAACATAGTATTTATCCCAAGAGAATAGAATGGAGCTGTCAATTCACTGGTCTCTTTAGTAATGAATTTAGAACCCTTATATGAGTCAAAAATATAGAAGTTATCCATTAAATTGATACCATGTCTTTTAGTATGAGATAAATTTAAAAATTTTAAAGTATTTGATGATGACCATTAATTTATAATTTTTAAAAAAATTAGGACAATTCAAATCTCAAATAATCAATGATGAATAAATATACCACATGTGCCATGGAGAATTAGATGAATAGGATGTTATCCAACTAAAAGAGAATCCACTCCCATTGGGAATTATCACCCTGGAAAGGACCTTTGACATGGATCCTAAGGCCCAATCACAAAGTCATTTGAAGGTTAATGATTTTAAATTTAATTCAAAAAATGTTGGTGATGAAAAGAATGCACACTTCATCAATATTGGCTTAATATGCACACCTAAATAAAGGCAAAGAGTAAAAGAATTCATTATTAGGTATAAATACATAATTTCATGTACTTATGATGACTTAAGGGTTTTTAATCCAAGATTCATCCCCCATATGATTCCACTCAAGCCTAATAATAAACCATTTAGGTAAAGGCAAAAGATGGTTAATCCCATTATGGAACCTTTAATTCAGAAGGAAGTGGCAAAGCTACTATATTATAGGATTGTATTTCCTATTATACATTCAACTTGGGTGGCCAATCTAGTTTTGGTTAGGAAAAAAGGTGGTAAGATCAAACTTTGTGTCAACTTTAGGAACCTAAATATAGATTCAAAGAAGGACAATTACCCTTTTCCCTCCTTATATGAGGTAATACAAATAGTAATTTGCTATGAAATGATGTATTTCTTGGATGGATTTTTAAGTTAAAATCAAGTACTAGTCAAAGTAGAAGACAAGATGAAAATAACATTTACTATGAAGTGGGGAGCATATGCATATAAGTGAATGTCATTCAGGATAATCAACACTAGAGTGAATTTTCAAAAATCAATGGATCATGCATTTCAAGGAATAATAGGTAAGTGCATCATTATATACATGGATGATCTCAATATTTTTTACAAAAATAGAGCTGATCATATTGACCATCTTCAGTCTATTTTTGAGAGGTTCAAGTAGTTTGGGGTATCACTTAACCCCAAGAAAAGTATATTTGGCATTATAGAAGGTAAGATGCTAGACCACATCATTACCAAGGATGGGATCACTATTGACATAGATAGGATTTAGGGGATATCACAAATAATGCTACTAAATAGAGAAAAGGATCTCAAATCATTTTTTGGAAAGATAAATTTCATAAGGAAATTTATATCATGATTCACATAGATTTTTATACCCATAAAAATAATAATTAAAAAAATATATAAATTGGAGTGGATAAATAAAGCTAAGAAGTCCTTCTAAGACATAAATAAATTTATATCATAAGCCCTAGTGCTAGTAAGCCCCAATTTCACCAAATACTTTTACTTATATTCATTCACCTCAAAACATACTATTATTTCTATACTTACACATAAAATGGAATAAAGTGAAAATTCAATTTAATTTATGAGTAATAACTTGAAATATGCATAATTTAAGTATTCCTTGATTGACAAGAAAATCTTCGCTCTCATTAAGGTAGTCAAAAAGTTTAGACATTACATCCTTAGGAATAAGACTATCTCCATAGTGCCAGATATCACTATCAATCTCATGCTTAGAAAGAATGAATTGGAGGAGCATAGAGGTAAATAGATAAAAAATTTACAATAATTTAATAATGAAATCAAACTAGCTAGGATCGTTAGAGTATAAGGCATAGTTTAATTGATGATTGAATCAAACCCATGTATCACTATTGAAGAAGTCTAGTAGATAGAAGTCTCACAAGAATATTGGTATTTAGGTATTATTAAATTATTTCTCATTGAAACATGACCTTAGAAACTTAAAAGAGATTAAAAGACAGATTTATGACTTAAGGATGTTCATTACATAATAAAAAAAGGAGTCTTGTATAGAAATAATTACAAAGGCATTTATCTAAGATGTGTTTCATGTGGAGAAGCTCAAGAAATATTGGAAAACCTACATCAAAATATAATAAATTAACATCCATTTATTAACACTACATCACATAAAATACATATAATGGGCTATTATTAGCTAATGGCCTTTAAGGATGCTCATTTCCATGTGATAACATGCCATAAAAACTAGATATTGGCAAAAAGAGAGGTACACACAATAATGTCATTAAATCCTATAATTAAAGGTAGGTAATATACTTAATTAGTGTATTAAATCCAAATTCATTAGTTGGATACAATTTTGTGCTCACTTATACATATTAATGTACTAGATAGACTGAGGTAGTAGCCACCAAGAACAATAGAGCCCAAGACGTGATAAGTTTTCTTGAAAAACATATCACAATAAGGTTTAACATGCCCATCTCTTTGGTTTGTGATAATGGGATAGAATTTAAATAAATTTAGTTCACTAATTGGTCCCATGATAATCATATTATAATTAGATCATCCTCAAATCATTATCTGTTAGGGAATGGATTAGCTAAATCAACCAATAATAACTTTATAGATGCAATCAAGAAGTCAACTACAGATAAACCAAGGGAATGGAACCTCCTAATAAATTATTCACTATAGGTATATAATATGAGGTATAATATATCCCTCAAATCTTATCCATATCTACTAGTATATGGGAAATAGCCCATGTTCCTAATCATGCTGAAATTGCCAACATATCAGTTTATGCAAGAATACATGGAGCCCAATGACTAAATAGAGACTAGATTACTAAATATCATAAAAATGGAAAAATTTAGAGATGAAAAATTGAAAAACTTTATTAAACATTATTATGTATTCTATAAATTTTTTGACAAGATATAAAGATTCAAAACATTAAGGATCATTGACTTGGTACTACTATGGGACAAAACCCATGAAAAAAAGCAATGGATGACAAGTTTACCCCATTGTGGATAGGACCCTATTAAATTTTAGAGATTATGGGTAATAATTCTTGAAATTTGAAGGATCTTCAAGGTAATGAACTAATATATCTAGTGAATGGACAATTTTTAAAGTATTACTTCATGGTTTCCTCATCTAGAGAGGTCTCTGAGTAACAATAAGACATTTTGGTAGAGGTAGGAGTAGATTACATTTTCTTTATTAGTTAGTTTTATTTATTTATATTGTTTTCATTTATTAGTTTAGTTCATTTTTTCTAGAGTAGCTTTTTTAATTTTAGTAATTTTATTGCTTTCTAAAGTAGTTTTCTTTTGACTTCATGATAGTCAAATTCTAGTCTATCCTAGTATAATCAAACATAGTTTGAGGTGTTTTGAATCCAACCCAAATCAAGGGTTAATGAATAATATATTACAAAAATATTAATACAGGTAATAAATGAGATAATTATCCATGAAAATGTATTGAATCTAATGATTTCATTAGGCATGTTAAAGTTGATCCAATAATTCTATACAAAATTAGAAAACTTTCCTTATTGCCTTGGGTTAAGTGCACATAAAAAATAAATACTTGTTTAAGGTAATAATCATGGAAATAGGCAAGAATTGATAGGAAAAATTTTATTTAATCACAATTTTAACTAATACCATCTCATTGTAGTCACCTTTTCCCTCTTTAAAAAAACAAAGAAAAGATAAAAATAAAAATAAAAGGCACAATCCAACAAAAAATCAAAATAAGATTTAAAACCTACATGATGAAATAAGATGAATACATAACAAATCATGAAAAATATAAAGGAAGGAGGAATAGGTGATCAAAGGTATCTTTTTCGGGGTTGTGCATGCTTGGTTGGTAGTAGAGTGTTGAGGTCAACATACCCCCATTTTTTGAAAATAAGGACCCTTATTCAATTTTACAAATTGTGTTACAAATTTACATTCAAATTGATCAAAATTGAATTATTGAATATTATGTTTACATCATCCTTCATGGTTCTCATCATATTTACATTTGGCATGTCAATTTCTAATTTTAATTTGAATTTATCCAATATTTATAATGTTTGATCTTTATCTCCAGGTTGTAGGTTTAATAAAGTGTCATTGGAATAAATAATTTTAGGGTTTTGTGCTTTAATGAAAAATTAACGTTTAGTTAAATAATTATGTTAACTTGACCCTTTATTTTGATAAAACCTTAGTATTTTAATCAATTAATTGAATCTACGTTTTAGTCATGTTAAAATGTTAGTATAATATGTTTTAGACTAGTTATTTTTTAATTAGATTCAAATTTGCATGGGTCAAATTTGTGTGGGAATATTTTATTATGCCTTAGACTTAGTTTATTTTTTATCCCAAGGTTCTAGTAATGTTTATGAACATGACCAAAACCTTATTCTAAAATCTTATGCTATCCTTTATATCCTAGAATCTTACAAGTCTATTTTATTGTTTACATAGACTAATTAAATGTGGGAGCACTTTATTATATTATTAAAACTTAGTCTAAAGTTTTATCCTAAGTCCTAATTATATTTGTTAATAAAACTAAATCTTTAGGATAAAAATTTATCCTAAGTTATTAATATTTATCAAGCCCTAACTTAGTCTATTTTTATTATCCACAGGAAAGAATCAATGTGGCGACACCATATGGTGAGATCTTAGAGCTCAAGTAAAGGATAGATGCCATATGGGCACCCACCCAAGTTAAAATGAGAAATAACTCATATCAAGAATGAGAATTACAAGTGTCACCATATCAGAGGTAGATTAAAGATCTTATGACAAGAAAAGAGTAAGTTAAGCATCTTGTGAGGGAATGTTGAAGTGACAAGTGTCATAATTTAAGAAAAAAGGAAGCATAACAACCAATAACATTCAACCTCTAAGATCAAGATCAATGGATAATGTTAAAGTGTAGAAAAAATATATAATGGCATGTGGAAAATTTAATAGGTCAAGGTTATACAGAGGAATCTAAGAGTGACAAGTGGCATGATCTTAGAAATTTAGCTCAAAATCAATAGTCTACATTCAGTTAGATAGAATAGGGTGGATCAAGATTGATGGAGTGAATTGATCCTCATAAAGGAGATCTAATGATGTGAGATGAAGGTATAATTTTGAAAGGGGTATATAATTAATACAATGGTGACACAAGTCATAACCAAAATAAATTAAATGAATATCAACCAATAGAATTCATCCTCTCAAATAGAATTCTACAGTGAGAAAAGAGTTGATAATTCAATGAACCTATATTTAATGATAAGATGTTACATGGCACAAAGGCATTAAGTTATGGAGTGTTCTCACATTGAGCACAAAGTGCTTGTTAAGCTTCTATGTTTCACACTCTTGAGAAATCAAATGAGGATCAACGATTTGTGATGAAGCCAGGGCTATTAGACCTCATAAAAGATAAACAAAAAATGTTTAATCAAGTTGTGAGAGAGCACAATATGGAAACACATGTCCTAAAAGTGAATAATGATCACATTTCAAAAATAAATGAATATTTTGACATGGTGATGCCACATAAGTGAGACAAGTAAGATTGAAAAATATTATGGACCCACTTACATGAAAGGTTTAAATACATGATTTGAGCAAAATTTAAGGCATTAAGTTCATAGTTAGAACTTTGTTGGCACAATTGAAGATCTAAATAAACCTCCATAAATTCCCTAAACATATAGATTACCCTAATTACCTTTGTATTCACTTTAATTAAATGTAGAAGAGCTAGATTATTGTCTACAATTACATAATTCAATCAAATGGAAACACATAAGCATGTTTCAAAGGAAGATGTGGAGTTGAACTTAACAATAGATGTTGAAGTCATGTTTTCAAAGACACCAAGTTTGTTTCTGATACCTTAAACATAGGAGACAATGATTGGTCAAAATTATTTTAGAGGATTGAGAACCAACCAAATATCTCCTAGGAAGAGGAGAAAAATCCCTCAATAAAGAGGTTATACAATGACATTGTTAAAATCTAGGTGATTGGTATATATCATGTAGATACAAAGCTTAAGGTACTCCAATACATTGACATTCTTTCTCCCATTTTTAAATATGATAAGATAGATAAAGTCATGTTAATAAATGAGCATAATCAGAGGAAGGTGGCTTATACTTCTGATATTGCATTTGAGTCCTATTATAAGTTTACCAAACCTTAAATTGACCTAGCCTCTATTAAATATTTGGATAAAGAATATAATTTTATGGACATCCTTACCATATGGTTATATTTTGGAAACCAAGTCTTTTCAAACTTTAACAAGAACATTTTGATTATCTAACAGACATAGAATTAAAATGATAATGATAATGTTGAATAGGTTATGTGGGGATGCAACTATAGCCTATGTAAATCTAGTATGGGTGTCCATAGTTTACTTCATTATTGAAAAAATAGTAATCCCCCCACTAAGTGAGATAATTAGCATCTCTTTGAGAAGACAAGTATATGAAATTAGGCATAAAAATAAAAATGAGTTTTTCATGATGTCTTACCTCCTAGATGCCATATGTGTAATAACAAAGATTCAAAATAAAAGGGAATGGTCCCCAAATGGAACATAAATAGTTTCCCAATATTAATCTAAGTTTCACATCTACAAATATAGGGATCACATTCAATTTATTTATGGCTGTGTTTATCCATCCTTGACTGAGGCTATAAATGGCATCCCAATGATGAGATTTAGCCCTCTAATAAAGGAATATATAAAATCTATGTCAGATATATGGTCATATCTAGACTATACAATCATTAGGATTAAAGGGACTCAAAGTTCTCCTCTTAAGCTATATGTCCATGTCCCTAAAAAGTTATCTAAGAAATAAGTAGCATAATGGTTATTCCATGGAATTGATGGTCTATAAAAGACTATAATTAAGGGATTTATTCACATACTCCTTATGACTATTATCAAGACAACCTTCAGGGAATGGGATAACATTGAGGTATTGTCAAATCATAGATAATCTTTTAATTTATATATTTATGAACTTAAAATAATGTGACCCTTATGGGAAGGTGAAAGAACATTTAAGAATCAAAGGGATTTTTAATATACCCTATAAACATGAGCCTAGATCCTTTGATCCCATATACATCAAGGCATATAATTACTTTGAAGTCACCAAAAGGTTTAAGGAACATAACCTAAGACCTAAGTATAGACTAGAAAGAAACCAAAAGGTGGCTGACAGATTGTAATTGAGCTTGAGACAATACTATTTGAGCAATGCATAACCTTTTAAGCCTCCATCAGTCAGTGCCCAAGTAGATACATAGATAGAGCATAAACCCAAGGAGAGGAGGCAAGATGAAATGAATTATAACTCATCAGTTCATGAACTTCAAAAATAGGTAGAATAAGACACAAATCAAGAATAATTTCACATGATAGAATTAGAACCTAATAATACTATTGAGGATGTACTTAAGATGTTATTAATGTCTTATGAGGTAGAGTTAGATTATGAGGAGATAAAGGTTGAGGAAGAGAGGGGAAAATAGAAAGTATTGGCCTTAGTTCCTATTGACATCCCTAAGAGGAAGGTTGAGCTAGCCATTGTTCATAAAACAAAAAGACCCAAAGTGACTTTCACTACTCCTCTAAGTGAAGTTAATTTATTTAGTGAAGAAAACATATTGTATGGCCCACTAATTATAGAATGGTTCTTGTATGAACCTAGATTGCATAAAGTGCCTACTATGCATCATATTTGGGATAAGATTAAAGCCATTAACATTTATATGTATCAAGAGCTTAAGCCATGGATAGTTTCTCTGCATAAAAAGGAAAAAAATTAGCTACACTAAGTAATTCAATAGCTCCATCATAAGTTGAGATCCCTATCCCACAGGTGACTCAATCTATAGTTGGAGTCAATTTTGATCCATAAACTACTAGCTTGAGAAGAGTGACAAAGAAGAAGGTCATGGTAGGAGGTGAAGAAATGACATATCAAAGAGTATAACTATTGACCAATTTGACACAAAAGTAGGGATAGAGTCCTGGTGAAGACCCTATATTTGAGGAAGATGTTATTGAAATAACCCAAACATAGATAGATAATTGTAATAAACCATCATGTGCCTATGCTAGGATCATCAAGGAAGATTTAGAGAGGGTTGAGAAATATCTCAAGGACCAGATAGATCAAGAGAAGGAGCTCTTCATGGAACCCATTTTTAACCTTAAGATGATTGATGAGAAACACTATAGAATGAATATCTTACAATAGAGGTAAAATATTAAAATAATAAGGAAGTCCCAAAGTCAAATTTGTTGACTTTAGAATATTTTTTTGTAGCTAAACATGTATATTATTTTCAAAAGGTAATATTATGTTAAAGTGCATTACTTATAGTTTATACCTTTAGAAAGTGTCCTTAATTCTAGAAAATTGTAGAAGGACAATTGTCTTAGACACTTGTATAATTTTCATTATCATTATTGATTGACATACTCCTTTAGTCTTCTATAAAAAGGGTATTGACATTTTTAAAGAGGAGGGAGCTTTTTGATAAAAATACTTTGTGTAAACTTTGAGAAATTAATACAAGTTAGGAATTCTACAAAGATTGTCCAATATTTGTTTGTGTTTTATCTATTATGGTTGCTCTCTCAATTATATGTTTGGATGTTCAAATTCAAATGGTTTTCATTAATTCTTGATGTCCATACATGAATGCAATTTTTTCAATTTATGCTTATACTATGTTGATTGAAGGATCTTATCTTCATTTCACTTTCTTTGCTTCCTTTATAGATGTGCTACTACTATTTGTTTATGGAAGTAAATCTTTAAATTGAAATTGAGTCCTTATTTGCATTATTCCATCTTTTCATTAGACATTTACCTGCTACATGATAAGATTTTTGATTTAGCTATTTCATGTCATGTATTGGTTTAAATGTATTTTTGATGAAATCTAAACTTTATCATAATGTCTAGACTTAAAGTCAAAACATCTTCTTTTTTCTTTACCCTTCCCTTTGATTTTTTTTTAATCAAGTTAATTGAGCTTAGATTTCATTATGGATATACATGTTATATTATATTTTAGACTTAGGTTTTGATCAAAATTCATTTCACTTAGTTTATATTACTTCATCTTCCATAAAAAATCTATTATGTCAAAGTTGCTCCCAATAACCAAATAGTTATATTATAAATTTTATGAAACAAATTATTTTGCATTACTTTTATTCCACAAAAGATATAAATAATAGCATAACCTACAACTCATGCAATGGATTATTTGAATCGATAAATTATAATTGTTTCCTAAACACTCTAGACACCTGTGATACACTTTCAGGCATCAACAAGCATCATTTCATTAGCGCTAGAGGGAGGGGCATAGCTAAAGCTTTGTGAATTTGTAGTGTCTTTGAAAATTTTAGTGAATTTTATTCAAATATTAGTGGATTATTTGTATATTTGTGTTTTTTAAGCTTAATTGTGTAAATATCATCAATGTTTATGTTTTCAAACTAGTTTTTGGGTTTCTTTAGATAAATATGGCTATTCTTTGAAGATTCATGAGAAATTATTGCAAAGTTAGTTTAAGCTTTATTAAATCTACTACATTTAAGGATTCAAAGTTTACAAGTTTTAACTACCAAGAATCAAGACTAGGTCATGTAAAAAATAAGATTACCTCTCCTTTCATAGAATTTCATAGGAAATCAAGAGAAAAAAAGGTAAGCAAAGGGTTTCCAAATCCCATCTTACTTTACCTATTCATGGTGCTCCTATGTTCAATCCTTATCAAGATATGACTTGGTTAGGTGGCTCTTCTATCAATGTACCTAGTCAAGTACATGATATATGTATAACCTTGAGAAATATTTACCATATTTAAGTCCTAATGGTGTTATCACTACTAAAGAACATATCAAAAGTTTTAAAGTTTATTTAAGATTGTTGAATGTAGTTCATGAAGATGTTACATGTAGATTGTTGCCATTTAATTTCAAAGATGTTGTATATGATTAGTTTCTAAACCTTCCCGATAATTATATCACCAATTGAAATTATTTTAATTGAATCTTCATTGACCAATTTGTAAAAATCATTAGCCCTTGTATCTTTTATCAATAATTCACCACTGTGAAAAGAGATTAAAGTGAAACCATTCTAAAATTTAAAGCTAGATTCAAAAAGATGTTTATTAGAACCATAGATCCTTATAGACTTGATGAAGATTTGGATTTAAAAATTTATAAGGATGATTTGGACCCCATGAATTCTATTTTCTTGAAAAGGTCTATTGGAGTTATAAATACCTTGTCCTTGGCCTATGCTGAAGCTATGACAATCAGTGATCAAATTTAACCTCACAATCAACTAGCATATGCCATCCCCAATGTCAATCCTAATATTCCTATGTTTAATTTCATTCCCAATGCTAATAAAAACATTCCTTATTTAAATCAAACACCATTGTTGAATAAATTACCATTGAGTCATGCTCATCCTAACCAAAACCTAAGATTCTTGAAAAACACTACAAATGGATTTCATCCACAAGATCAAAGAGATTTAGTGCCCATAGATAATAATAGTACTACTCAAGTTAATAAATCATAAACACATAAAAGTGAGAATGAGTCCATACTCAAAATGTTTCAAAAACTTAGCACTAATTTCCTTCAGTTGTGAAAACAAGTAGGTAATATTAGAGAAAGCTCCAATAGAAATTATTCATACCAAAGCTTAAACATACCTATAAATATGTTTCAATTTTTTTTAACAATAATAATAATAATAATAATGATTCATCTTCAAACTAGGATAATCCTAAGATAAAATTATATGATGTAGCTTTAACTAAATATTATAGAGTTCTAAACACTTCAAAGCATGGTGAATTAGATTGCATTGAGTTTTGTAATGATTTTGAGTTATTTTAAGATGAGTTAGATAAATTTGAATGTGGACCTAACAAAGATAATAAAATAAGTAAATCTAGTTCTTTAAAGTCATGTAAATCTATTGATACAACTATCATGGTGGAGACATTTGATTTTCCATTCTAAGATGAGAACAAGCCTGAGGATATGCCTAAAGAGATTCATAATTTTCATAAATATCTAAGTAAAAATTATCCTCTAAGTAATATAGAACAAAAATATCATTTGAGTAATTCAACTCCACCAAATAACTTTGATACTCCTCCAGATCCTATAATAGATAACAATCCAAAGCCTCCAAAGGGAAGTACTTATAAACATAATGTTGATACATCTAGTTCTTCCACTAGGAGTGGATACAATATAGTTAAGGATATGAAAACGATTAAATATAACATATTTTTATTTGAGCTAACTCAAATTATCCTAAATAAAGAGATTTATTTCTTTAATTTTAATCCAAGAATCCTATTAAATCACTAAAGGTTGTAAATGCCAATGTAGTTATGTACAAGAACAAAGTAGAGGTTCAACCTTTCTTGATAAAAATTAGAGTTTTTGGTAAAAAATTGCATAATTATTTGTTAGATTCAGGTGCTTCTACCAATATCATTCCAAAAGGTATTTATGTAAAACCTAGTTTAACTCTAATTAAGTTTGATAAAGTAGTTAACAAATTAGACAAATCAATGGTTAAAGTAATTAGAGAATTGTTAAATGTTCATATGCAACTTTTTGCTAAGCCAAGGACACAACAATTTATAGACATTTAAGTTATGGGTATATTTGATTCTTATGAGATGCTAATAAGTAGATATTGGTCAAATTCTTTGAATGGTTACATGTCCATTGACTATTCCCATATGTGGTTTCCATGGAATGGAGTTCCTAATCAGATTTGTATTAAAAGAGAGACAAAAATGAAAAACATGATCACAAAATATAATTATACAAATGAAAAGGTTAACATGGTTAATTATGAGTTAGGAGTTTACATTCTTGACACTTCTAAGGTATGTGACTCTAAATATCCTCATGCTATACTTGGAATGTAAAAATTATACTTTGATGGTGCTAGATGTAAATTTGGATCTAGAGTAAGAATTAGTCTAATGAAACCCATTGGAAAATAATTTTCACTTCATATAGACTTTAGCTTTCATGCACTAACAATTTGGTAGAGTATGAACATTTTATTTTAAGATTACAATTTTCCATCAAGCATAAGGTCATAGAACTACTAGTGTATGGTGACTCTGAGCTAGTGGTTAATCAAGTTAGAAGTAAGTACCAATGAAAATTATCCTATCTTAAGAAGTATAAGTTTAGAGTGTGGGACTTGATAGAATACTTTGATGCTTTCAATGTTGTCTTTTTTCATAAAGATGAAAATAAGCTTGATGATGAGCTAGGCTCAATTGTAGCCAATCTTATGCCAAATCAAGACTCTAAACTAAGAAAACATAGTATTTAATTGGTTTCATATCCTTTTTTCCCTAATAATGTCAACCATTTGCAAGTATTTAGTGATGATCAACAAATCCTAGATTTCATGAACAACTCAGGAGTATTTGAGTCTCACAGTATTGATGAAGTTAAAGAGAATTCTCCTAATGATGAAAAAATTATGCAATTAAGTGACAACAAAATTTCTAAAGGCATTATTTCCTTAGAAATATTGATTGACATAGACAAACTAGTTGAATCTATCAAAAATCCCAAAGTGAATGGGAAATATTATAATGCTTTTGACATTGGAACTCAAAGTTAACCCCAGCTAGTAAATATTAGTATAGCCTATATAAATGAATAATTGAGAAAGGATAGAGAGTTGATGAAATATAAAGATGTTATAACATGGTCCTATGAAGACTTAAAGATCTTTGATCTTAGAGTTACTACCCATACCATTCCATTAAAAGAGTCTTGTAAACCTTTTAGGTAAAAACAAAGGCGAATCAACCTTGTTTTGGAACCATTGATCTATAAAGAGGTCAAGAATCTATTGGATGAAAAAATAGTGTTCCCCATTAGACATTCTACCTAGGTAGCTAACTTAGTACCAGTTAGAAATAAAAATGGAGAGATTAGATTATGAATATACTTTAAAAATCTGAACAGATCTTTTGAAAATAATAATTATCCTTTACCTTCCCTTAACCAAGTCATTAAAATTATTAGTTGTTCTATTATTATGTCTTTTCTTGATGGTTTTTCAAGTTATAACCAACTGCTTATCAATAAGGAAGATAGAATGAAAACTACATTTACAACTAAGTGGGGTAATTTTGCCTACAAAAGGATGCCTTTTGAGATAATAAATGTAGGATCAAAATTTTAAAGAGATATGGACCATGAATTTGAAGGTCTCATAGGTAAGTGCATCATCATTTATATGGATTATCTAACTTTATTTTCTAAAATAGGGAGGATCACATTATGGACTTACAATAGGTATTTGAATGTTGTAGAAGGTATGGAATTTCTCTTAATCGTAAAAAGAGCATTTTTTGTGTTACATAAGGTAAATTATTAGGACATGTTATAAAAAAGGAAGGGATTTTTATATACATTGATAGAATTGATGCCATATCCAAAATAGAATCCCCTAATAGAAGAAATGAATTAAAGTCTTTCTTTGGGAAAATCAATTCTGTGAAAAAGTTCATTTCTAGTTTTGCAAAAATTATGAAGCCACTTAATGACATGTTGAATAAATATTCCAAGATAACATTGAATGAATAAACAATTAAATCCTTCAAGGAAATTAAAAAATCAATTGGATAGGCACTGGTGTTGATAAGTCCTGATTTCATAAAATATTTATATCTTTATTCTTTTGCTTTTGAACATACAATAATTATTGTTTTAACTCAAAAAATAGATAAGTGTGATTAACTACTACATTTATGATCACTAATTTTAAGAATAATGATTTAAACTATTCTCTCATTCATAAAAAAGCATTGCCTTTAGTTAAGGTAGTTAAGAAGTTTAGGCACTACATTCTTTGAAATAAAGTGCATGAATATTGTCGAACCCTACCACTAAACTTATGCTTATTTAATGAGAATTGGGAGAGATAAGATGAAAATGGATTTTTATTCTCAAATATTATGAGCTTGAGGTGAAAACTACCAAGTTTTTAAGATGTTAAGGACTGATTCAAATGATTGTTAATACTAATCCTAAATTGAGTGTCATGTAGGTCAACCAACAATGTTTTCAACTAAATGATTAGTATGATGTAAATATTCATATTATAATCAATGGTTATTATCTTTTAAGATTGGGTAGTGAGAAAATTAGATATTTAAGACTCAAGGTAGCACATTTCCTCATAAAGGATGGAGTACTCTTCAGGAAGAACTATGAAGGAATATACTTGAGATGCATTTCAAAGGAAGAAACAACTAAGATCCTGAGTACTTTTCATGAAAATATTGGAAGTGGAAATCCTTATATAAATAAAATACCTCATAATATCCTAAGGGTAGGGTACTATTGGCCTAGAATCTTCAAATATGCTAACAAACATGTTAGAAAGTGTCATTAGTGTTAAGTCTTTAACACCAAAGAATGAAAAATAACCATGTCATTGAAGTCAGTTATGATTGATAACCATATTGCTCAATGGGGATTCGACTTTGTATGGGTTATTAACCCAATTTATTTATATGGACATAAATATGCACTTATTTCTATTTATTAATGCACATGATGGATAGAGGTAGTGAAAACTAAGCAATGTAGAACCAAAGATGTGATCAATTTATTAGAAGATAACATTTGCAAAAGATTTGGAACACCAATATCTCTAGTTTTTGATAATGGATCAGCCTTTATATCCATTTAAATGACTGAGTGGACTTATAATAACAAGATAATTACCCTCAAATTTTCATCAAATCATTACCCTCAAGGTAATTGAATCTCAGAATCAACAAATAAGAACTTGATAAATGCCATTAAAAATTCTAATAATGATAAACCAAGGACATAACATAGATTACTTAAATATCCTTTATGGGAAAATATTCGTAGAGTAAATAAATCGCTCAAATCATCACCATTTTTTCTATTATATGGTCAATATCCAATATTCCCCATTACTCTCAAGCTTCCAACCTATAATTTCATGTAAGAGTATATAGATGAAAACCAAAAATTTGCAAATTCAAGTCTACTTGACATCATTAAAATGGAGGATGCAAGAGAATAAGCTTTTACCAACTTTAGTAGACATCAAAACACAATCAAGAGATGGTTTGATAAGTGTTCAAATAATAAGGTGTGTAAACAAGGATACCTAGTTCTTCTTTGGGAAAAAGCTTCAGAACCAAAAGGAAAGCATGGGAAGTTCACTCCTTTATGGATTGGTCCATATCAGATTGCTAAAACTTTTGGATACAACACCTTCAAGTTTAAAGACTTATAGGGAGAAGAGTTTACTTTTCCAACTAATGGGTAATATCTCAAGCACTAATTCTATGTTGTGCCACTACAAGTCTTCATAGAATAATTTTTAATACTAGTTAGAGTTAGTGTAGGTAGGCCTATAATAATTTCTTTCTTGTTCCTTATTTGTAATTTATGTTTGTATATATTTTTTTGATTGTTATTTCCTTTGCTTTCTATTTTTTTTCTTTTTGTTTGTTTCTTTTCACTGTCTTGTTAATTATTTTTAATAACTCTTTCTCAAGATAGTCCTTAGCTCAAATCCATCCTAATTACTCAAGATAACCCCTCAAATCAATAATAAAGGTGTGAACCTTAGACATTGGTTGATTATAGATTTTGGAAATTGGATCTTGATGTTATAGCTTTGATAAATTGGTGAGGATTAATATCTATGTTAATTATTCCTTAAAATCTTAAACTTTGTTCTATTCTAAGTTTGATTATAATAATGATTGCATTTATTAAGTGAAAATTTGAATCATTACAATAAATTCATGTTAGAACTTAAAGAATAAATGCTACTGGGGATGAAGTTTATAACCAAGGATGATTATTCGAATATCAAACATTTCATCAAATCCTAAAACTTGGCTAATTTGGGTTCCCAACCTCTACTGAAAGTTAAATATACTTAAAAATTTCCAAAAATAAGAGCTTTATTGAAAATTCAAAACCTTTCTAGGCAAAGGTGATTCTTGTAACCTGCATCAAGGCTATATATGCCTGACTGGTAGTAGAAAAAGTCTTTGAGTGGAGTCAAAGGTATCTCTATCAGTGTTATGGATACCTAGCTGGTAATAGAGCAATGCCCAAATCTTCCCTATTCTAAAATCATGATTCTTAATGAATATCTAAATATGTTGCAAGTCAATGTTAATGATTAAGGTCATGAAGTCTCAAATTTGTTCTCTAAATCCCATGGTAATAAATTAATTAATCAAAGCACACATGTAACATGACTAAGTTTTGATGTTTGAGCCTAATTATGCATGTGTAAGACATTTTTAATCATTTATTGATCCTAATGATGGTAATTGACCATATGGCATAAGTAATATGGTTATTAGTTCAAACTAAGAGTATCTAAGTTCTAACATTTTGAAATGTTTCCCCCAAAAGTCACCATTTGTTGAGGTCAACATACCCCTATTTTTTGAATATGAGGAGCCTTGTTCAATTTTATAAATTGACATTTAAATTGATCAAATTGCATTATTGAATATTATTTTTACTTTAGCCTTCATGGTTCTTATCATATTTATATTTGGCATGTCAAATTTTAATTTTGATTTGACTTTATCTAATATTTATAATGTTTGATCTCTATCTCCATGTTGTAGGTTTAATGTAGTGTCATTGAAATGAATAATTTTAGGGTTTTGTTATTTGATGACAAACTAACTGTTAGTTGGTTAAATAATGATGTTAACTTGACCCTTTAGTTTGATCAAACCTTGGTTTTTTAATAAATTAATTGAATCTATATTTGAATCATGTTAAAAACTTAGTCTAATATGTGTTAGCCTAGGTCTTTTTAAATTAGATTCAAATTTGCATAGGTCAAACTTGTGTGTGAACATTTTTTATGCCTTAGACTTAGTTTAATTTTTATCCTAAGGTTTTAAACATGTTTATCAAAATGACCAAAACTTTAGTCTAAAATTTTATGCTAAATCCTTTATATCTTGAAATCCCATAAAGTTTATTTTATTGTTCACACAGACTAATTAAATGTGGGAGCACTTTATTATATTATTAAAACTTAATCCAAAATTTTATCCTAAGTCTTAATTGTACTCATTAATAAAAATAAAACCTTAGGCTAAAAATTTATCCTGAGTTTTTGATATTCCCCAAGACCTAATTAGTATATTTTAGTTGTCCATAGGAATGAATAAACATGAGGTAGCCACATGGTGAGATATCAGAGCTCAAGTAGAGGATCAATGGTATGCTATCACCCACCCAGGTCAAAATGTTAGATAACTCATATCAATCACGAGAGTGACAAGTGTCACCATCTCAGAGGTAGCTCAAAGATATTATAGTGAGCAAAGAGTTAGTAAGTCAAGCATCTTATGATGGAATGTTGAAGTGACAAGTGTCACAATTTCAATAAAAAGGGAAGTAGAGAAACCAATCACATTCGACCTCCTAGATCAAGATTAATGGAGCATGTTAAATTGTACAACAAAGATCTAATAATGCATGGCAAAGTCAATATGTTAAGCTTCTATAGAGGAATGTAAGAGTTCCAAGTGACATTATCTTGGTGACTTAGTCCAAAATAATGGTTCATAGTCAACTAGATAGAATCAAGTGTATCGAGATCAACGAAGTGCATTGATCCATGTAAATTGTATCCAATATTGCGAGATGAAGGTAGAATTTTCAAATTGTCCTAGACTAAATGTGGTCATGACACATGTCACAACCATAATGAATTAAATTAAGATAAAAAAATGGTGTATAAACTCTTAGATCAAAGTCTATAAAAAGTGAAGAGTTGAAAATTAAATGAACCTAGATCTAAAAAAAAGAAGCCACATGGCATAAAGGCATTAAGTGATGGAGTGTGTTCATAGTGAGCACAAAGATCCTACGAAGCTTCTATGTGGTAGAATCTTAAGAAATAAAATGAGGATCAATGGATCATGATGAAGCTATGGCAATTGGTCCCCATAAAATATCAATGGAGAGTGTTTAATAAATCTATGAGAGAGCACAATATGGTGACATGTGTCCCAATAGTGATAAATGGTCACATTTCAAAAATAAATGAATAGTTTAACATGATGATGCCACATAATCAAGACAAGTTAGATGTGAATATTTTATGGACCTATAGATATGAAAGATTTAAACACATGATCCAATCAAAATTTAAGGTATGAAGCTCATAGTTAGAACTTCATTTCCACTATTGAAGCTCTACATAAACCTCAAAAAAATCCCTGAGCATATAGATTTCCCTAATTTCCTCTATATTAACTATAATTGAAACTATATCTAGATTATTGTCTACAATTACATAATTAAATAAAATGGCAACACATAAAAATATTTTAAAGTAAGATGTAGAGTTGTACATAATGACATATGTTGAAGGTCATGTTTTCAAAGACACTAAGTTTGTTTCTACTTCCTTGAACACAAGAGACAATAATTGGTCAAAATTATTATAGAGGATTAAGAAAAAACTAGCTATCAGCTGAGAAGAGGAAAATAATCTCTTAGTAAAGAAGTTATATGATGACATTATTGCAATCTAGATGACTAGTCTGCATCATGCAACTACAAATCATGAGGTACTCCACTTCATTGGCATTATTGTTCTCATTTATAAATATGCTAGGATAGATAGAGGTATATTAATAAATGATCATAATTAAATGAAGGTGTATTACATTTATGATATTGCATTTGAGTCTTATTATAAGTTGCCCAAACCCTAAATTGACCTAGATTCTATTAATTCTTGGGCTAAAGAGCATAATTTGATGAACACCCTTTCCATATGGTTAGATTTTGGAAACAAAGTCTTTTCAAACCTTAACAAGAACATTCCTATAAACCAATTTAGACATATAATAGATGATAATGAAAATACTAAAATTTTTGTCTGGGGATGCAACCACAACCTATGTAAATCTAGTATGGGTGCTCATAGTTTACTTCATTTTTGAAAAAATGATATTCCACCTACTAGGTGAAATAATTAGAATATTTTTGAGTAGACGAGTATATGTAATTAGGAATATAAAGAAGAATGATTTTTTCATGTTATTTTACGTCCTAGATTCCATATGTGTAACAAAAAATATTCAAAATTAAAGGGAATGGTGCCAAATAGAACACAAATAGTTTTCTAATATTACTCTAAGTTTCACATCTAAAAATATAGGGATCACATTCAATTTATTTGTGACTATGTCTATCCATCCTTTATTAAGGATATAAGTGCCATTGTAATGATGAGATTTATCCCTTTGATCATGAAATCTATTTAATTTATGGGGGATATATGGTTATATCCAAACTGTACATTCATCAAGATTGAAGGGACTCAAAATTCTCATCTTAAGCTACATATCCATGTCCCTGATAAGTTAGTTGATCAAGAAGTGGCATTATAGTTATTTTATGGCATTGATGGTATATGCAAGAATAAAAGGAATGGAATATTTCATAGATTCCCTATGACTATTAGCAATACAACATTTAGGCAATGGGATAACATTAAGGCAACATCAAAGCACAAATCATATTTCAATTTATAAATTGATGAACTCAGACAATGGGACCCTAATGGGAAGGTGAAAGTGTATTTAAAAATCAAAGGCATTTTAAATATACCATATGAAAATGAGCCTAGTTCCTTTGATACCATATAAATCAAGGCATTTACTTACTTTGAAGTCACCATAAGGCTAAAGGAACATTGCCTAATACCTGAGTTTAGACTAGAAATAAATTAGAAGGTGGATAACAAATGTTAATTGGGCCCAAAATAGTACCATTTAATTAGTGGAGAACCTTATAATACTCCTTTAGTTAGATCCCAAGTAGAGAAATAGATAAAGCATAGGCTTGAGGTGAGGAGGCCAAATGAAATATCTTCTAGCTCATTAGCTCATGAACTTCACAAAGTAGTAAAACAAGATACACATCAAGAAAAAGTTCAAATGATATAATTAAATCCTAATGATACTATTGAGGATGCACTTAATATGATGTCAATGGCTTAGGAGGTACAAATAGATGATGAGGATACAAAGGTTGAGGAAGAGAAGGAAAAAGATAACAAATTAGACTTAGTTCTTATTAACACCCCTAAGAGGAAGGCTAAGATATACATTATTCCTAAAAAAAAATATACCCAAAGTGACTTTCACTACTCCTTTAAATTAAGTAAATTTATTCAATGAAGAGAACATATTATATAAAGCACTGATTCCATAATGGTTCTTACATGAGCCTAGACTTTATAAAGTGCCTACTATGCATCATCCTTGGCCTATGATGAAAACCAATAACGTTTTTGTGCATCAAGAGATTAAGACATGGATAATTACTTTGTAGAAAGAGTAAGAAAGAAGATTATCTAAACCAAGTTATTCAACAACTCCATAAAAATTTGAGATCCATATCCCATAGTGACTCAGTTTATAGTTGGATTCAAATTTAATCCAAACAATGCTAGCTTGCAAAGAGTGATAGAGAAGAAGGTCATGGAAGGAGGTGAAGAAATGGAATTTCAAAGAGTAGATAAATTGACTAATTTGACTCAAAATCAAGGATAAAGGCCTTGTGAAGACCCCATCTTTGAGGAAGATATTCTTGAATTAGCCTAAGCATAGACAAAATAATTATAATCATCTATCAAGGGCCTATGCTAGGAACATCAAGAAAGATTTAGAGAGGGATAATAAATATATCAAGGGCCTAATAGATCAAGATAAGGATATATTCATGGAACCCATTGTCAATCTTAAGCTGATTGATGAGAAACACTATAGACTAAAGATCCTGCACTAGAGGCAAAACATTGTAATAATAGGGGAGTACCAAAGTCAAATTTTTGACTTTAAAATATTATTTGGTAACTAAACATGTATATTATTTTTAAAAGTGAATATTAATCTTTTTAAAATCATGTGAAATCTTATAAAGTGCATTGATTATAGGTTAATCATTTAGAAATTATCCTTAATTAGAAAAAATTGTAGAAGGATAGATGTCTTAGACACTTTTATAATTAACATTTGACACGATTGAATGACATAATTCATTAGTATTATATAAAAGGAGAATTTTCATTTATAAATATGAGGGAGTTTTTTAAGTAAAAAACTTTATGTAAACTTTGAGTAATTAATACAAATAAGGAATTATGTAAATATTATCCAATATTTTTTTGTGTGTTTGTTATTATGACTACTCTCTCAATTATCTATTTGGATATTCAGGTTTGAATGGTTTTCATTGATTCTTGATGTGAATAAATGAATGCACACTTTAAAAAAAAAAAATATGCTAGGTTGATTGAAGGATCTTAAATCCATTTCACTTTATTTCTTTCCTTGGAGATGTGCTAGTGCTATTTGTTTGTGGAACTAAATCTTCAAATTAAATTTTAGTTCATATTTGCATTGTCCCACCTTTATGTTATAAATTTACCTAATACATGGTAGGATATATGATTTAGCTATTTTATGTCATGTATTGGTCTGAATGTATGTCTTGATGAAATCTAAACTTTGTCATAATATCTGGACTAAAAATCAAAACACCTTATTTTTGCCTAACCCTTTCTTTTGCTTATTTTTTCAGGATATCCATGAAAGATTATATTTTAGACTTAGGTTTTCATTACAATTCATTTCACTTATTTTAGATTAATTCATCTTCCACAAACAAGCTATTAGGCCATAATTTCTTCGAACAACCAAATAGTTATAATATAAATTTTGTGAAATAGTTCATTTTGATTTGATATTATTCCACAAAAGATATCAATAATATCATAACTTGAAACTAATTCAATGGATTATTTGAATATCAAAATGAGAAGTATTTCCTAAACACTGTAGACCCCTATGAAACATTTTTAGGCATAAACGTAGAGCAATTCCCAAGCTTCCCATTTATACATATAACACCCAATCAAAGTGAAACTTATGGCTCACCCCTATGTCTTTGCCTAAAAACCAAAAATAAGAGGTAAGGAATGACACTTTTCACACATATATTCAAGGTATAAATATAACTATTATGGTGCACAATATTATTAAAAATCTCTTACCATATTTGGTTTAGTCATTTATTTTGGGGTAAAATTATGGTTGATATTAGGATTGTGAAACCTAAATTCTTTGTTCTTGAAAACTCTAGAGAATTTAACCCTATGAGTCATGATTTGTTTTATTCAACTCACCACACTCTATATTTTTCATTTGAAAAGTGGGCACTCCCTTTAATTTTTGGAAATAATGAATATCTTGGAGGGTACCTATGATTTTTTAGGGTTATGATACTTATATTATCTATATAAATTCAATGATTTTAAAAGTGAATCATGTTGTGTTATAATTTATAATTTGGATGTACTTGTTTAGACTAACCATGTTTCACTAAAATTTGTCTATTTCAAGTTTAAAGAAAAATAGATAAGAATAATAGGGATAAGTGATTAGGATGAACCTAGATTGGTTTGTGTGTTATATCTAGACATTATGACTATTCCTATTTGGCTAGGGAGGACTACTTGAATGTAAGAGAGCATTACCACATAATTTTTATTAGTAGATATTTAAGTGGGTTGTCAAGCTACGCAATTGTTATAGTAAGTGTTAAATTTCTATAGAGATGATAGTCCACTTTTGAGAGACAGAGTAATAAATGACTAAAAGAGAGGTAAAGAGAGAGTAAAAGAGAGATAATGTTACTGTTATTCACAACCTGAGTGCAAAAAAAAGTAACAAAGTGTAGGTGGTATATTTTGTTTCTATTTTAGAAGGTGTTTAGGTCTATTTTGGAAAGGTTAGGAAATCCACATTCATCAACATCGATAAGGAAGTGATCGATATCAGTTGTACTACCAAGGTCGATGGGTGAAGGTGAATGATGTTAGTTAGGATGCTAAGGTTAGTAGGGGCAATAATTGCCTAAGAGCTTGCAAAAGGATTTTTTAGGTTTGGTAAAGGGTTTTGGTTAGGTCTAGGAGGTTGGAAAGAGTTGTGAGAGAGAGAGTATGGTTTAGATGGATTGGGTTAGAGGTTTGGTGTGTCAATTCAAGGGGAGATGAGTAGGGAAGATTTATAACTCCTTCATGGGGGTTTGGTCAAGAATGTGTAAAGTAATGAATAGTAGATGTAAAGTGATAGTAAATTAATTACTTTAAAGGCCTATGGAATAAGTGCTATAGTTAACTATAGTGGTGACTAAATGATAAGTGTCAGATGGATGGATCTTATCAATTAGTCTAAATTGATGCCCTAAATAGAGAAAATAAGTGGGTGTTGATGGTCCTCAAGATGTTGTTTCCTAATTTGGATTGACTTCTATAAGATAATAGTAAGTTACAATGTTGAAAGTTGAATTTTGAGAGCTTAGATGCAAATAAGAAAGAATTTTCTTAAATTTTTTTGACCTGAACATTAGGTTGGATTTTGGCTTATATAACTGACATCGGTGATCCCACCAATTTCAGCCATGGGTTAACTAATGTTGACAGCATTAAAATAGGTAAAACTACTATTCTTGGCTATTTTTTTATTTCTCCTCATGCCAAGTGTGGCACCCATTAAAAAATGGTAAAAATAAGAGGTAAAGAAGGACATAGTTGATTAGGAATTTAGTTTTGAGGTGAGAATAAGTCTTGGGTAGTTAGTATGAGGGGACTAGGTCTTGAGGTGACTCATCAGGTGAAAATTAGTCTTAGGATGAGGTGACTCATCAGGTGAAAATTAGTAAGGTGTTAAAAGAGGTTTTTAATTAACTTAATTAAGTATTTTAAATTAATTAAATATGTGAGGGGAAAAATCATGGGTTAAGGAGGCTAATTGTTATTATTAAGAAATGGGCTCAAGGGAGGTTTTGATATAGGGAGTTACACATTTGTGTGACTCAATTTTAGTGTCTACATTTTCCCCTTTTTGTCTTGTAATTTGCACTAACAATTTTTAATACAAAAATAGGAGTTAGATGCTCCAAGTATTGGATGAGGTATCCCCTCTCAAATTGAGAATTGATGGAGGATAAACCAAAATCAAATACTAATTTGATAAGAAGTGAATTATGTGAGTGGAGGAGAATGTGGTATCACTACTTGTATGTATAGTAATATGAGCTATAGTTGACATAATCAAGAACTAGTAAGGTTAAGAAGGAATCAATAGAAATAACCAAAGTATAGATTGTAAGTGATAGCTAAAAAGGTCAAAATAATAAAATTTATAGTCTAATTGGTCTATGTGTCCTATGTATCTAAGGTAAAAAGTGCCCCTAAGAAACACAAAAAGGTTTCAAGTGACAGGAAGATCTTGGTTTCCATCCAAAACACCTAATATACGTGTGTGTGTGTGTGTGTGTGTGTGTGTGTGTGTGTGTGTGTGTGTGTGTGTGTGTGTGTAAATAGCCAACTATAATAAAATATCATAAGTGATCAAGACAAGCAATGCAAGGTTGGTGTAAAAGGGTCAATAAGTGAGGAGATATTCATGATCTCAAAGCAAAGTCATCATGGGTGGAGATTTAAGTGATCTCCAAGGGTGGTTGTCATGGGTGGGAAGATAGATGTGATCTCTAAATTGGTGGTTAAGGTTAGGGAGATATACATGATATCTAAATTGCCTTAGAGTATGGGTAAAGTCTAAAAAGTTGGGGTTGTTGGTGGAAACATTAATTTAATGGTGTCAATGTCAGTGACATCACTGATTTTGGTAGTAAATAGTTTTGATGTCGATAACTTAAGGAAAAATTGCTAATGTTAGTAGGCTTAAGTGCTGACATCGATGGATTAGGTAAAGGATGTCAATGTTGGTGGCTGACCAAACCCAACAAAAGGGGGTTTGGTAGCTGACCAAACTCATTTTCAACTTTTGATTGGAGAAAAATAGAGATTTAACAATGATTGAGATGGCCGAGCTAGGAGGGGACCTAGCAGGAGATGTGCCACCATAAGAGCCAGTTATGCCAATTTGGAGGAAATGGAGAGATGAGGTAAGAGTCTATGTGATTTGGTTTTGAATGTGAATTGGTTAATTTACTTTGGTAGGTTATTTTGATAGTTGGGGGGAAGAAAATGTTAATAGAGGAGTATTAAATTGGGTAGGCTAGATTTAGGGTAAGTTGGGAGGGATTTGGTTTAGTTTTTGGGTAAAAATGTGAACTTTTGGGGATGTGTCATTCAACCCTAGGGATGAACTAGTCACCCTCATCGGTGGGGTCCATCGATGTTAACTGACATGGGACTAATGTCAGTAGGTTTCTACCAACATCAGTTGACACCAAGCACTGATGTCAATATTAAAATTGATATTGATGACTGTGAAGAACCCAAAAATAGGATAAAGGGTTAGTTTGGATCCCTAATTAAATTAGTCCACTAAATTAATGGTTGAGCTAGCCTCAGAAGACCTTATGTCAATTGAGTGCTACCTACATAGCCCAGTTGAGGGCCTCAAGCCAATATAGTTCTCCCAAAGCCTAGGGAAAAGGATCTAGGGTATGGTTAAAAGTATGTTAAAAAAGAAAGGTTGAGATAGGTCATGAGACCTAGGGTTGAAAAGATAGGGCATATAATTGAGGGATAGGGATATAAGTTATGAGGTATAGAGTTTTGATAGGTAGTGGGGCCTAAGGTGGAGAGAGAGAGGTAGTGAAGCCTAGGGTTAAGAGGGGAGAGTAGGGTAGATAGTTACAGGGGTATATGGTTGAGATAACCTTAGAAGACCTCATGTCAATTGAATGCTACCTACATAGTCTAGTAGAGGGCCTCAGACCAATGTAGTTCTCCCAAAGCTAAGGTAAAAACATTGTGATAGATTATATTAGAAAGTATATAACTTGAGTTCTATGTGTATAGATGTAGGTGAGGCTAGAGTTGATGTTAAGAGATTGCTTATCAAGGCTAACAATGTGGATGAGGAGGGATGTTACCCTAGATGAGTGGGAGAATATGGAAAATATGGGGTTAGGAGGAGTTTGATGACATTATAGAGTCACCTAAGATGTGAGCTTGATGGTAGCGCTAATCGAGTAGTGGGATCACCCCACCAACACCTTCCATCTATCAATGAAAGAGTTGATAGTGATGCAGGAGGATGTATATAGGATATTATGGTTTCCATTCTAGGGTGAGGATCTCTTTGTATATTTGATAGGGTGAGGATCTCTTTGTATATTTGATAGAGGAGAATGATATGTACATGGTGGCATTATATGGTGATCATGTTAGTAAGGTGACCTATCATTCAATGAGTTTCACCTATGAGCCACTGTATAGGGCTGATGAGGAACAACATCAACTGAGCATCCTAATGATGATAGGGATCATAATGTATGAATTACTAGATGTAGATGGAGGTAGACATCTAATTTCATTGGTAGGTGTATTGGCACAGATGGTTGAGTAGTGGACTATTTTTGAATGGGGACTAGTCTTTTTGGCTTAGTTATATGGAGAGCTATAGGGTTTGAGACTATGGTGGTGGTATAGTTTGTGTGTCATCCATTTACTACATTATTTGTAATATGATCATATCATGGTGACATGACCATTGGGGTTACCTACTATGATTCTAGCTAGCTTTAAGGTGGGTTTCAGATGGTGGAGGGATTGTGTGGCACAGACCTAAGTAGACAAAGTAGTGCATGACATTGATTATTATGGGTGTATGATTGAGGGTTTGATCCTTAAAAATATTTTTTGGAGACCCTAACTGACATATCTAATATTCAAAGGATAGGTACATTAGCTTATTAGCTTACAAAGCTCATTATAGGTTAGAGGGAGATGAGCTGGTGAGTTGGAGATGGTACCCATGGCATGGGTTATGAGGTAGTTCAACCTAATATAAGATGTACTACCTATCTTCCTTCAATATAGGAGGGATGATATAAAGGCACCCCTACCTTTTCCATAAGAGACAAATGGGCTAGATTTTGAGGAGATACCAATAGGGTTAGGCATGGTTGATCTAGGGTGTAGAGTGGCATATATGGCTTGGTGGGTAGGTTTACATCCCATGGTGGAGGTTAGAAGGCCACCACTATATTTATAGGGATTGGTGTGAGAGAGAGAGAGAGAGAGAGAGAGAGAGAGAGAGAGAGAGAGAGAGAGAGAGAGAGAGAGAGAGAGAGAGAGAGAGAGAGAGAGAGAGAGAGAGAGAGAGAGAGATGTAGTCATATATGCACAAGATGTAGTAGTACATGATAGATATGTAGTTAAGGCATATGTATTAACCTTACAGGGACATGTGGAAACATTATAGGGTCAGGTGGGGGAACTACAGGTCTAGGTTGGGGCACTATAGGGCCATGTCAGGGTGTTACAAGGTCAAGTTACTACAATGAAAATAGAGGGATAGTTTGAGAGTAGAAGGTTAGGCTACTCCTCCTCCATCATAGGGACCAGTACAAGATGGGCCTTTAGTTAGTGTAATTAGACCACCGTAGACCATATCTCTAGTGAGATATATTATTTCCCTAGATGACATTGCCTATTATGAGAGGGCCATCAAGGAGTTATCATTGATTTAGAGGTATTTTGAGTGTAAGGAGTAACAAAGATCAGTGTCATGTGCCATGACTTCTATCTCATGCAAACATAGATGGGATGAGAGTGGCAATGATATTAATTCATCATGAACACATGGAGAGCCTTGAGGACTTTGAGTGCTAGAGTTTGCCCTTTTCGGTTATATATGTTAAATGTACACTAGCTTATGAGCCAAAGATGAGAGATATATATTTTGAGAGAGAGATGATATTATGATGATGTATTTATGGACATATATTTTGAGCACACACACACACACACACACACACACACACACACACACACACACACACACACACACACACACACACACACACACACACACACACACACACACACACACACACACACACACACACACACACACACACACACACACACACACACACACACACACACACACACACACACACATATATATATATATTATAGACACAGGTTGGATGAGAGTGCCAATGATACTACTTCATCATGACCACATGGAGAGCCTTGAGGAATTTGAGTACTAAAGTTTGCCCTTTTTGGTTATATACATTATATGTACACCGGCCTATGAGCCAAAGATGAGAGATGTATATTTTGAGAGAGAGATGATATTATGATGATGTATTTATATATATATATATATATATATATATATATATATATATATATATATGAGATGTTTGTTATTGTGATTTTGAGATGCATTTATTGTTATTATTGTGATGATATTTATGTAAATGATTATGTTAATGTTATGTTAATTTGGATGTTAATGTTGATCATGTTAGTTGAGTTAGGCTAACATTTCCCATAGATGTGATGGATATGCATAGTGGGTTTGTTAGCTTAATTTTAACATTTTTACATATTCTTCATGCTGTATGCTTAAAATTAATAGGTTGGTTATGTTAGTTTTTTTTAGCATTTTTCTATATTTGTGATGGTGTATGCTTAAAATAAATGGAGTAGGCTTGATAGTGTTAGTACGATGTTTTTCATCTCAATAGATAGATCAACATGTGATTTGAATGGGAAAACCAAGGGGCAGAATGGTCATGTACTAACAATAACCATAATCATAACATAAATAGGCTTAGGTATATCAACCTCATTCATGCCTTACAACATTGGACAATTTTGTGTGTTAGAGAAGTGACATGTTCACTTTATGTTAGGTGGGTTCAGAATCCCTTGAAAGAGTACGAGGGAAAAAAAGGGTAAATGAGTGAAAGTGTTTAAGGTAGTGTAACCTTAAAAGTGGGGATGATATGCCCCTATTGTGGGTGACTCAAGAGCTACTATAGGAAATTTCATGACTTAAATCATTTTTTTTGTGTGTGTATAAGCTGATCAATGTGAGAAGCCTATAAAGGGATTGTGTATGTGTAGAGGTCATATAAATTTGATCAATATGAGAAGATTTTCATTTGTATTCCTCTTTGTGAACAAAGCTTAGCCTGGCCATCCTTCAAGGGAGTGGTCTAAGCATTTGGTTTTGATTTTTAAATAGATGTTCTTCAAGGGACCAGTATATTAATATTATCAAAGAGAATTTATGTAGTTTTCCTTTAGGGAGTAATCTACATTGAAAAATATAACCTTAGAGATTAGAACTTGTCTAAATATCCTTTTTTATTGCTTTTAGTCATGGACAAGTCTATAAATCTTTGACTATGATTGAGATGGTTGAGTTAGGAGGGGACCCAATGGGAAATGTGCCATCACAAGAGCTAGTTATGATAGCTCAAAGGAGATGGAGAGATGAGGTAAGACTCTCTATGATTTGGATTTGAATGTGAATTGGTTAATTTGATTTGGTAGGTTAATTTGAGAGTTAAAGGGAAGAAAATGTTAGTAGAGGGGTAGGAAATTATGTAGGGTAGGTTTAGGGTAAGTTGGGAGGGATTTAGTTTAGTTTTTAGGTAAAAATGTGAAATTTTATAGATAGGTCATTTGGCCCTAGGGCAAAACCAGTCACCAATGTCGATCGGGTCCACTGATGTCAATTAACACGAGACTAATTTTTACATGTTTCTATCAATGTTAGCCGACACCAATCATTGATGTTAGTATTAAAACTGACATTAGTGACTATGAAGAACCAAAAAATAAGAGAAAGGTTAGTTTGGATCCCTAATTGAAGTAATCCACTAACCTAATAGCTGAGCTAGCCTTAGAAGACATTATGTCAACTAAGTGATACCCACATTGCCTAGTTGAGGTCCTTATACCAATGTAGTTCTCTTATAGCCTAGGGAAAAATATCTAAGGTATGGTTAAAAGTATGTTAAACAAGAGAGGTTAAGATAGGTCAAGATACCTATGGCTAAAAAGAGAGGGCATAGGATTGAGGGGTAGGGATATAAGCTATGAGGCATAGAGTTGTGATAAGGAGTGGGGCCTAGGTTGGAGAGAGAGATGCATTGAAGCCTAGGGTCAAGAGGGGAGAGTAATGTAGATAGTTAGGTGGGTATATGGTTGAGTTAACCTTAGAAGACCTCATGTTGATTAAGTGCTACCTACATAGCTCGGTGGAGGGCCTCAGACCAATGTAGTTCTCCTAATGAGTAAGAAAAAAGGTTATGATATATTTTATTAGAAAGTATGTGACTTGAGTTATGTGTGTATGATATAGGTGAGGCTAGAGTTAATACTGAGAGATCACCTACCAAGGCTACTGATGTAGATGAGGAGGGATGTTACCCTAAATGAGTGGGAGCATATGGTAACTATGGATTTATGAGGAGTGTGATGATATTATAGAGTCAGTTAAGATGTGATCCTGATGATAACACTAATCAAGTAGTGGGATCATACCACCAACACCTTCCATCTACTGATTAGAGAGTTGATACTAATGCAAGAGAATGTATATAAGATATTATAGCTACCACTCTAGGGTGAGTAACTATTCACATGCTTGATAGAAGAGAATGATTTGCACATGGTGGCATTATATGGTGAACATGTTAGTGAGGTGACCTATCATTCAGTGAGTTTTGCCTATGAGCCATTGTATATGGCTAATGAGGAGAAACATCGACTGAGCATCATAATGATGATAGGGATCATAGTGTATGCATTACTAGATGCAGATGGTAGTAGATTTATAATTGTATTGATGGGTGTACTGACATAAATGGTTGAGTATCAGACTATTTTTGCATGGGGACTAGATTTTTTGGCTCAATTATATAGATAGATATGGGGTTTGAGACTGTGATGGTGGTAGAGTTTGTGTGTCAACCATTTACTACACTATTGGGCATATGAGTATATCATGGTGACATAACCATTAGGGTTACCTACTATGATTTTAGCTAGTTTTAGGGTGGGTTTTAGATAGTGGAGGGATGGTATGGCATAGACTTGAGTAGATGGTGTAGTGTATGACATTACTTATTATAGGCACATGATTGAGGGTTTAATCCTTGTGAATATTTTTTAGAGACCTTACTTGACATACCACATATTCAAAAGATAGGCACAGTAGTTTATTGGCTTATAAATCTCATTATGATTTAGAGGGAGATGAGCTGGTGAGCTAGAGATGGTACTCATAGCACAGGTCAAGAGGTAGTTCAACCTACTACAAGATGTACCGCCTACCTTCCCTTGATATAAGAGGGATGATATAAAGGCACCCCTACCTTTGCCATAAGAGATAGATGGGCTAGATTTTGAGGAGCTACTAATAGGGTTAGGTGTGGTTGATCTAGGGTGTATAATGATATATATGGTCTGGTGGGTAGGTTTAAATCCTACAATGGAGATCAGGAGGCCACCACCATATTTTATAGGGATTAGTGAGAGAGAAAGAGAGATGCAGCCACACAAGCATGGGATGTAGTAGTATAGGCTAGAGATGCAATGTAGGCATAGGTATTAGCCTTATAATGATAGGTAGAGAAATTACATGGCTAAGTTGGGGCACTACAAGGCTAGGTTAAGGTGTTATAGGGTCAAGTTACTACACTAATAGTAGAGAGGGATAGTTTTAGAGTAGTAGGTCAGGCTACTCCTCCTCCTTCTACATCACAAGGACCAGTATAGGTTGGGCCTTTAATTGGTGTGATGGGACCACCATAGATCATATCTTTGGTGAGATATACTACTACCCTGGATTATATTACCTATTATGAGAGGGCCATCAGGGAGTTATCATAGATTTATAGGTATTCTAAGTTGAGGGAGTTTTAGAGATCAATGTCATGTACCATAGCTTCTAGCTCACACAGAGGTAGATGAGCTAAGAGTGGTGATGGTACTACTTTGTCATAACCACATGGAGAGCCTCAAGGACTCTGAGTGTCATAGTTTTCCATTTTTGGTTATATATTTTATATGTACACTGACCTACGAGCTGAAGATGAGAGATGTATATTTTGAGAGAGAAAGAGAGATGATATTATGATGAGGGAAAAACCATAACACCTCATAAGTTAACTAAGTGAGTAGGAGTAAGGGTCAAGAGAAGGGGAGATAAATGTAATAGGGGTGCTCAAGAGATGATCTCATGTTAAACATGAGGTGAAGAAATGCTTGGTTAAAAAAGGAATGATCATATGTGTAAGGCATTCAAAGGCTTGAGTTCTATCCTTCCTTTGAGATAAGATAAGTGATAAGTTCCTAAGCCATACTTGTGAGTTATGATATATGGTCCAAGCCAATTAGGAGAAAATTTACACCATTTACTTTTCTCTATGTTCAGCACATGTTGATTTTATTTTAAGATGAGATCTCCAATATTGAAATCTCACTCTTTTAGGTTTTGTTTATAAGCATGTGTGATACACTCTTGATAAATTTGGATGTGGTTGAGGGCTATGAGATGGTGCTCATGAATTAATTCAAGTTGAGCCAAATGTTCTTGGCAAAAGTCATCATTAGTAAATATGTCTTTTAGAGAAATGTGAAGAGAAGGAATCTAAAACTCAAGAGGCAAAATATACTTTATCCCATAGACCAAGGAAAAAGGAATAGAACCCACAGGGGTTTAAATTCTAGTGCAGTAATCCCATAAAGAAAAATGAATGTGTGTGTGACAATCCTTGCCCGTATCATTGACTACCTTCATGAGAAATTTGGTTAATGTTTTGTTAGAAGCTTCTACCTATCCATTTTCTTATGGATAGTATGGTGATGAGAAGCTTAATTTGATTCCAAATGTATCACAAAGTGTTTGGATAGTCTTATTTTTGAAAGATTTGTCATTATATATTATAATTTTATGATGGACACCAAAATGATAAATGATGTGATGGTTGATAAAGTCAATAATTTTTTTAGCCTTGGTGGAGATAAGAGGAATGGCCTTGATGCACTTGGTGAAAGTATTCAATGGTAGTAATGATAGAATGATGATGGATGGAGGAATGAGGGTTAATCTCACTAATTAGATCTAATCCCCATTGGGAGAAGGGCCAAAAGTCTTTGGTGACTTGTAATGCATGACTCACAATATAAAAGAGGTTAGTATGTTGTTAACATTTGATGCAACACTAAACATAATCAACATAATCTTGATGGAGTGTCAGCCAATAATAACCAAGTCAAAGAATATGCTTGGCAACTCTGTGACCATTGAAATGTCCACCACAAATCCCATCATGGACCTCCTTAATAGCGAAGGGAATCTCAATACTAGTGAGGCATCTAAGGAGACCATAAAAACCTCACTTATAAAGAATTCGCCCTAGCATAGTATAATGAAAGGTATGTTTTATAAAGGCACATCTCCCATTATTAAAGAGATCAGAAGGGGTAATATAGAAAGAAAGGTAATCTATGAATTTATTGTACCATAAGTCATGTGGTTTAGATGTTACATTTTCAATAAAGAGGATGTTAGTTGATACATAAAAAGGTAATGTTAAGTGATGCATGGTGACATAAATTTTCAAGGAAGAATATGAAGAGGGTATGTGTGAGGAAAGTAAAGCCATTATGCCAGCAAAATTATTTGTAGATCAAGGAGTAGTTTATAAGAGATAAGATTCAAATGATCCCAAGAGCATATTTACATGATGTTTATACCATTGTAGAATCTCATTCTTTCATAAGTAGGAACCATTAACTTGGTTAACCACTAGCTAAGAATCATCGAAAATGATTATGGATTTGATACCCAAGAAGAGAGTTGTTTGAAGTCCTAAGATCAAAGCCTCATATTCAAACATATTATTAGTGCATTCAAAATATATTTTAAATGACAAAGGCATAGGCTCACCATCTAGAGGAATAAGAATGACTCTCGCACCCCCACTATATTGACATTTAGACCCATCAAAGAATATCATCATTTGATAGGAGATATCATTGGTGGAGAACATTGTGATGGATTCATCAGGGAATTCGAGGTTTGAGGGTTGGTTGTTAGGAAAAGTGGTGGAAACTAACTTGTTAGCAATTATTTTCACCTTAATAGACTTTTATTGAATGAATTCTAAGTTAAATTCAGTAAGGATCATGAGGCACCGAGCTACACATTGGTTTTGATATGGATTGGAATGCATGTATTTGAGGGGATCAGTATGGGTGACCACATAATTTTTGATTTAGTAGAAAATGGTGAATCTTGGAGGTGGAAAATACCAATGTGAGGCAATGTTTTTTAGTATGGGTATAATGAATCTCATAATTAATAAGTGTGCAGATTATGTAGTAAACCACCTATTCTTGATGTTGGTCATCTTGATGTGTAATAATAGCACCCAAAGAATGGTCTGTTATAGAGATGTATAGGTAGAAAGGATGATTTTCCTTAGGTGGAATAAGAATTGGTGGGGAAAGGAGATATTTTTTGAGTGCATCAAAATCTTCCTAGAAATCTATAATCCAATGGAAGGAAACATCCTTTTTGAGGAGATGGTGAAAGGGTTGATAATGATCTGACAACTGGGAGATGAAGTGGTGAATTGACTAAATTTTTCCTTGTAAGCTGCAAAGTTGTTTGATATTAGTAGGTGGAGGCATCTCTAGTATTACTCTAACCTTAGTAGGGTTGACTTAAATACCATAGAGAGAAATGATAAAACCTAAAAGCTTACAAGAAAGAACACCAAAGACACATTTATTTGTGTTTAGTCAAATGTTATATTGGAGGAGATGAGTAAATATGGTTTTGAAAATCATCAAGTGATCTTGGTGAAATTTATACTTGTCACGTAATTCATCCACATAATCTTCCATAATTTTGTGTAGGATATCATGGAAGATGCAAGTCATAACACTTTGATAAGTGGCTCCAGTGTTCTTCATACCAAAAGGCATGACCTGTTAACATAAAGTTACCCATGGGGTATAGAGGTTGTTTTGTGTTGATCCTTAGGAGAAAATAGGATTTGTTTATATCTAAAGAACCCATCCATAAGTGATAGCATCTCATGGCCTACTATTTGATTAGAAAGTTGGTTGATACTTGGTAATGGGAAGTCATCTTTTAAACAATCAAGGTTTAAGTCACAATAGTTAGTGTAAATGTAGATTTCCTCAGTCACTTTTTTCAAAGGAATAATATTATAAATACATTGTGGTTAGTTGATGGGTTGGATAAATTTAATAGAAAGGAGGAATTGGAGCTCTTCTTTGACAAGGAGAGTACTACGAAGATGCATTTTTCAAAGCTTCTACTTAATAGGTTTAGCATCTTGATTGGTGACAATGTTATGGGTGATGATAAAGGGGTCAATACCAAGCTTGTCATTATAAGACCAAGTAAAGGCTTTGCTATGGTTACTAATAAATGTGGCATAATCAACTTGCTTAGAGGAATCTAAAGATTGACCAATATTGAGGATGCAAGGGTTATCATGAGGGAAACTTGATGTCAATTGTTGATTCACTTAAAATAGCTTATGTTTTAGATGGGAGTGATTGCTAGATATAATAATCATTTACACCCATGTATGTGATAATTGCATCATCATCTTGATATTAGATAATGTTAATAGTGGAAGAATCTTCATCAATTATTTCAGGATGAATGAGAGGAAGGGACCTTGTTTCTTTACCCTGGTGATAGGTGAGAGGCCCCAAATAGATGGCATTTATTGAAAAAAAAATAGGAGGTATAGATACCTATAATTATATAGGTGATGGTGGAGGAGATATTGGTTCTTCAATAATTGGTACATGGGAAATTTTGGTGATTTTATTTGGTTTGTTATAACCCATTCCATGCCTCTTTTTGGCATTCTCAATGGTTGTGCTAGTAAGATATTTAATAGGCATATAAACACCCTAGTCATAATGAACCAAACCAAATCCTTTCTAGGCACACCTATAGAGATGAGTGTGAGAAAATATAGGATTGCTTAGGAAATAGAAGACAAAATTAAATGGTTGTGGTGAAGAAGATGGATTATCAATAGTAGGAGCCTAATCAATTCCCCAATATGTTAAATTTGTTTGAAGGATAGGGGGGCATAAGAAATGACCATCCCAATGTGAGGATAATAATTTGGGTGCATGTGAATATTTACATACTCTTGTGGAGTATATAACATGTCAAGCATCAAAAAATGATATTCGTTGACTGACAAACATTAAAAAGTTTCCTCTATGGGATCCTTGTCAAGAATTTGTGTTGCTAATATCTGTGTAACCTAGGGAGTGAAGCTTGTGGAAGATTCAAAAGTATAATGTAGGGAAGATGATGTATTTAATGGAATAATAGCATCATTGGGACTATAAGTCATGTTTCATGTTTTAAATAGATGTGGGTCCGTAGGTAAAACATGCACTTGCCCATCATGTTCAAACTTGACACAACAATGCAAAGCTAAGGTTACACATGCCATAACACATATCCAATGTCATCCAAGTAACATGTTATTTTGTAATTCTCTTTCTACAACATATAAGAGCTTGGGAATTACATGGGGACCTACATGGATATGTAATATAATAGTGCCCACCATAGTAGATATGGTATCATTAAAGGAGTAGAGTCCATGTTGGTTTGAGACATGCAATTATCAGGAAGAGTTATTTGTTTGTAGGCATGGGTGGAAATAATATTAATACTAGCTCCCCCATTGATCATGACTCTCTTGACATGAGTTTGATCAATATATGTAGTTATAAAAAGGTTAAATATCTTGATCTTCAAGGTGTTAAAGTGGAATTTATGAATGAAGGAAATCATGAAAATGGAATTAAGGGAGTTGACCAAAGTTACAAGATGTTAAGGATCATTATTTTGTACCTCAATAACTTGTAAGAAACTAATCAAAGCTTGATGGTGTTGGGATGAGTTTTAGATTAACTTATACAAAGACATTTTCATAAGAGTTTGGTGAAGTTGTTTCACCATCGAGCTTTGAATAATGTTCAAAGATGTTAGTTTAGGGATACCTAAGATAAAAATATTAGGATTTAGAGAAGTAGTGTAATTGGAAAAGGGATGATCCCAAGGATCAGTGACCTTTTCCTTACCTTTATCCTTTTTGTTCTATGACTGTGTGGCCACATTAATTATGTTGATCTAAAATGTAGGTGAAGGAGGTGGCAAAGGGGATATGACCACATATTTGGGTTTGAATTTAGGTGGAATAGTAGGAGAAATTATGTATTCCAGAGGTGGAATAATAGGAAGATTAATATGAGTATCAATAAAGAGAGTGTCGACATGAAAGTCTTGCTGAATTACTATTGTGTGGGCTTTATAATTCTTAGTATTGTGTCTAGGTGAATGATGATATAAACACATTTGTGTATCATTAAATCAAGATGGTTTCATTTTAAGAGGACTATAGGCTTAATGGGAGGAAAATTTATTATAGAATATTTCAATAACTGATGTAGGAAAAAGATATGAGATATTACAAGTGGGCTCATACTTGTTATGCTAATAGGAGCAGACACCTTCTTTTATTTAGGAGTCACAGAGGTGATTTTACATGGTGCCTTGTTTGGTGGTGATGGAGTTACTAACGCTTTCTTGGTGTTAGGTATCTTGGTGTCAGATGTGAAATGCCTATGAGGTGGTAAAGGCAATAGTGGAGGTAACTTAACCTTTTGTTTTTCTTGGGTCAACAATACTCTAACTAAGGTAGAGGGGTGTGGTCCCAAAATGGATGGTAAATTTGAGTGTCAAAGAGGGGATTGATGAGATCTATGAAGCTTAAATTTTTTCTATATTTTAGGTCATGAAACCCTAACTTGTGGTTGAGGAGTTAAATCTAATGTTACTTGTGGATGAATTAAATTAGAGATAGGGCATATGCCTAATGCCCTAATTTTTCTTCAATGTGGTAGATGCCTATGAGGGTGAGGGTTCTGACATAGGTGGATGAGCTTCTGGTTATTTTTGTGAATAAACTCTCACTTTGTCAAAAACCTTGGGGTAAAGGGTAGTGAGAGGGTTGGTGGTAAAGGTCGACACTCATTTTTTTGGATAAGGAGTTTTTAGATGGTCCCAAAATGCCATGTGATCTAGCTTCATGGAGTTAAGAAATTCTATACTTCTCACCAACCATGAGAAGGGTTTAGATAATGTAGGCCTTATGGTTGTATCTTTATAAGGATGAGGTGTTTAGGAAAAATTTAAATTTTTTTCCCTACTACTTCAAGCCAAATATGAGAAAGAACCACGATAGAGTCTTTGAGAGAGAGATGAGAGAAGAGGCATGGTATTCCATGGGTCAAGGAGAGGTAGGTGAAAAGGGTTCCTCAAGTGGGTAAAGCATAGGTATGATTATTCCCTCAACATCTAGGTGAGGAATAGATAAAGTATGATCCTCCATAGGTAAAAGAAGGGGTAAGAATGATACAATTAGAGTAGGCACAATATGTCTCTCATTTAATGTGGGAGTAGATAGTACTAACTCTTTTAGGTGTAAAGGTGGAGTAGATGGAGTACTACTATCTATTGGTGGAGGAGAGGTAGGCAAAGAAGGTTCCTTAAGAGGGTATAACAAAATAATAATGTTCCCTTCATCATGTGGTCAAGGAAAGAGCAAGGCATGGTTTTCAAGTGGTAAGAGGATAGGTAATATTGGTGTAAAAGGAAGTGGCAGTATTGGCTCCTCTGGTGGAAAAAGAAGTGGTAAAGGAGGATCTTCCTCATGTGGGAGTGGAATGGGTGAAATAGGCTCTTCTACCTAGGGAGGAAGAATGGACAAAGAAAATGCCATTGACTATGGGGGACGAGTCGATAGAATGGGTGCCTCTTCTTGAGGAGGAGGTTGAACTACAGGTAAAGGAAAGACCATATTAACCATATGGATATTCTAATCACCTAAGTTAGTCATGGTCTAAATAATATTTTTATTGGGTGAATGGTTAGGAAAAGGATGTTTGAACACATCTATACTTTGTTTAGGGGGTGCATTAAGATAATCCAAGATGAGATAACCTCTATCAAACATGTCTTGAAAAATGTACTTGAATGTCTTACATTTAATAGAATTATGGCCTTTAACTTGATGGTAGATGCAAAACTCATCTTCCTCATACCATGTTGGGATAGGATGGGAGGGGTCAAACTCTATTAGAGGTTTGATTTGAGGAAGGGTTATGACACCTTTTTGTAATAGTTTTTCCAAAATGGATGTATATGATTCCCCAATGGGAGTATATTGTCTTTGTTCATATAATTGTTGGAATTTCTTGGTTAGATGTTGGGAAGTCAAGGAATTTGATTGGTTCTTGGTTGTGGAAGAAGCTAACTTAATTAACACCATATTTGTAGAGCCTTTATATTTTTGGTTAGAAGGAAAAGTTTTAGAAGAGGAGTCATTCGATTTGGAATTGGGGTTCTTACTATGCAACTTGACCCTACCTTCATTTATAGCCTAAATCTTCAGTTTTTGTGCCATTATAAAGGGCTCATTAAATGTGTAAAAAGTTTATACTCAGAGTGTGGATGAAATGTGTTTAGTACATGCCCTTGAAAATATCTCAATAAGCTTAGGTTGGGGTAAGGAGAAGGAGAGTTGATTGATCAATCCTCTCCAATGAGTGAAAAAATTTTCAATACACTCATCATCAAATTATCTAATATAATAAAGGTATATAATAGAAACATTTTTAGAAATGTTAATAGAGAAATGGTCTAGGAATATTTATGCGAGTTGGGTAAATGAGAAAAGGGATTGTTGAGTTATAGATCTATACCAATCCAAGGCAACACCTGAAAGAGACATAGGGAAAGTGTGAAGTAGTAATGCATCATTGTGCCCTGTTAAATAACAAGTATGTCTAAATGCTCTCAAATGTTGTTATGGGTCCTTTTTACTCTAGAAATGAGTAAATTTAGGGAGTTCTCATTGTCTTGGATAATGGAGAATAGGCAAAGATGGATGGATGGATTCATTACATATATGATCATAATATAATACATTTTTTGAACCATAAATGGTTATCTCTAGATTAGACATCTTGTCCATCAACATCTTGATGAGGTCTAGAGGGGGATTAGTCTGGGAAATACCTCATAAGATATAGGGAACCTGATAGGAACTAGAGGGAAAATATGGCATAGCTTGCTGAGGTTGTGTTGGGATAACATAAGGATAATGAAATAGAGGCTAGGGGTAGAAAGAAAAGGGGATTGTTCCATTGAATTAGAGACTATGCTTTTGTTTGATGTTATTTTTATAGGTTAGGTTATTAGAATGGTTAAACTAGATGAAGGGTGAGTTGTAACTTGAGTAATTATAGGTGTGAGAGTATATGGAATAGGTACCACTAAATTCTAAAATGGGGTGAGACTTGACTGAATTGGTTATGGTTGTGAAAGTAAGGAAGTCATGCTAAGGTTTAGGTGAGATTGGGCAATTGGTGATGATAAACTTTGGACATTGGTTATGGTTGGGTTGCTTGTTGAAGTGGTGGGTTGAGTAACCATAAGGAAAATAGTGGAGGTGGATGAAACTAAAGTTGTCTCCATTAAGGAGGTTAGTATACCATAGATTGTGTCGCCCAAAGAATTATGGGTTCTACTCATGGTAAGGTAATGCTGAAGGGCTACCACATTGTGATCAATAAATTTAGAAAAAATTTGATCTCTTTCAGGTATAATGGGAATTTGGTTGGGGATGGGAGTATGCTTTGTATCTAAAGTATGCTCCATGATAGACTCAACAATAAGAGGGGAAGGTGGAGGTGGTTTCTAGCTTGCATAATCAGCAAGAATTTTGGCTTGAGCTCACATCAATACTATGAAAGAGGAAGTATAAATAGTCTTACTACTCTGTATTAGTGACAAAATAAGGAAAAAGTAGGTTTGGGTGTAGGTAAGTGGGTTATTTTATCTTGTTATTTTGAGAAAACGAAAATTATATAATTATCAACATTAGTAACTTAATCGATGTTGGTAGTAAAAGTTGTCCAATGTCGATGGGATTAACTAATGTTGGTAGATAAATTCTATTGACATTGATATAGCTAACTAATGTCAATCACTCTGATATCCTAGGAGATGAAAAATCTAAAGTTTTAGAAACCTAGAAGTAGAAACTAGGTAAAATAGTGGATGCAAGAGGTCTATGTAAGAAGGAAGAACACTTAGAAAACCTGATTTAATAGGTTATACAAACTAAGTATTATAAATAGTGTTGATTTTGTGAATCAATAGGAAAACATCCTTACCAACTCCAAAATATAGAAGGTAATAGAAAAGTTAGAAAAAGAACATACAACCACTAACTATTAACTCCTAGAGATTAATTTTAGTCTTGTGTTGGCTTATGCCTTAATCAAATAGAGAAAAGAGAATTTGGTTATCGAATGTACTAGAAAGAAATCTAGAGCTAATTTTAGGCTAGTTTTAGTGCTCAAAAGGAAATTTATGTTAGACGAGGTACATGGCTTGTTATATGAGCTTGCTCCCTACACTTCATGGACCTAAAGCCAAGCCAGGCTAGTTAGCCAAAATATGTCTTCTATCTAGAGTTTATACTCCACCAGAGAATGGAGTGGGTTCTCCCCTTTGTGGTGAAATCCAAGTAAGATAGCCAGGTAAGGTAAGGTGATCCACTAGGTGATGAAATCCTGATGGGCCTTTTCTTAGGTAAGTTTAGATGTTTGTTTCTCTAAGTGTGATTTGGTTGTGTAACATAGGTGCACTACATATCATTCATAATGAATGTAATTAACTAGGTGAGTTAATATGCAACAAGCAAACAATGAAGTGTAGTAAGTTTTGAACCCAAATCTAAAATGTTTAGATTCAAATCAAAACAAAGATGAAATAGGAGTAGAGAATTAAATTCACTATCCTAATGTGCATTCAAGAAGAAGTAAAGATTAGATTCTTTCAACTTTTAATAAAAATAATGAATTACTTTTAAAGGCAAAGAGAAAAGAAGAAATTTTTAGTTTAATGCTTTTAAATAGAAAACAAAATGTTGAATTTTTTGTTTTAAGAGAGAAAATAAGGAGAAAGTAAAAGAAATGATTTTTTAACTATAATGCACCTATATGAATGCTTAAAATAAGCAATGAATCTAAGAAAAAATCTAGGGACCCACTAGGTGTGCTAAAAATGTTTTGCTAAAATTTGTCTATTTCAAGTCTAAAGAAAAATAGAGAAAAATGATAGGGATAAGTGATTAGAATGAACCCATATTGGTTTGAATGTTGTATCTAGACATTTTGAGTACTCCTCTTTGGCTGGGGAGGACTACCTTCAAGTAAGAGAACACTACCATAAAATGTTTTTATAAAATATTTAAGTGGGCTTCTAAGCTATGTTCTTGTTCCTAAAAGTGTCAAACTTCTTTAGAGATGACAATCCACTTTTGAGGGACAAAAGAGTAATAAATGACTAAAATAACGGTAAAGAGAGAGTAAAAGAGAGATAATGTTACCATTATTCACAACCTGAGTATAGTAGAAAGTAACAAAATGCAGGTGGTATATTTTATTTATATTTTAGAAGGTGTTTGGGTAGATTTTAGAAAGGTTAGGAAATCCATAGTCATCAACATCGATAAGGAAGTGATCAATATCGATTATGATGTTGAGGTCAGTGGGTGAAGGTGACCAATGTTGGTTAGGATACCAAGGTTGATAGGGGAAATAATTGCCTAAGAGATTGCAAAAGGATTTTTTAGGTCTAGAAAATGGTTTTAGTCAGGTCTGGGAGGTTGGAAAGAATTGTGTGAGAGAGAGAGAGTATGGTTTAGATGAATCTGGTCAGAGGTTTGGTGTGTCAAGTCAAGGGGAAATGAGTAGGGAAACTTTATAACTCCCTCACAGGGGTTTGGTTAGGAATGTATAAATTAATTAATAGTAGATGTAAAGTGATAGAAAAGTAGTTACTTAAAAGGCCTATAGAGTAAGTGATATACTTAACTATAGTGGTGACTGAATGATAAGTGCCAGATGGATGGCTCCTATTAGGTGTCTAAACTGATGCCCTGAATAGAGAAAATAAGTGGGTGTTTCTGGTCCTCAAGAGCTTGGTTCTTGATCTAGATTGACTTATGCAAGATAATAGTAAGCTAGGATGTTGAAAGTTGAATGCCGAGAGCTTGGATGTAAATAAGGAGTTTTCCTAATTTATACTTACCTAAACATCAAGTAGGAGTTTGGCTTATATAATTGATGTTGGTGATCCAGTTGATGTTACTTGTGGGTTGATCAACATTGATGGCCTTAGAATAGGTGAAACTACTATTTTTGGCTAGTTTTTCATTACTTTTGGTGCCAAGTGTGGAACCCATTATAAAACAATAAAAATAAGAGGTTAAAAAGGATGTAGTTGGTTAGGAATTTAGTTTTGAGGTGAGAATAAGTCTTGGGTAGTTAGGATGAGGGGACCAGGTCTTGAGGTGACTCATCAAGTGAGAATTATTCTTACGATGAGGTGGTCGATAAGGTAGCAAAAGGTGTTTTTAATTAACCTAATTAAGTGTTTTAACTTAATTAAATGTGTGAGGGGAAAAATAATGGGCTAGGGAGGCTAATTGTTATTATTAAGAAATTGGCTCAAGGGAGGTTTTGATAAAGGGAGCTATGCATGTGTGTGACTCAATTTTAGTCTCTAAAAACCTATTAATGAAAAAGATATAAAGAATGGCTTTGCATGATAGTAATTTAGATGGTTCTATTTCATAGTATCTAGTCTTAGAAATGTTTGGTCTTCAAAAATTTTCATTCAAAAATATTCTTTGGGGAAAGTTTCTCATCAACCACTTCAATTCGTAAACTTATTATTTGATACATTCAATTCAAAATTAATTTCTAAAGAAACTTTCTTATATGCAACTTTGTGTCATCAATTTCATTTTTAAAACTTTCTTTTTAGCAATAATTACATCAATTGGTTTTCACTGGCATATTTATTTGTGGTCTTTTCTCTTCATAAGCTTATTCATTTGAGACTTATTATTTAGAAACTTTAATTTATGGAGGTTATGTCAACATATTTGTTTTAGGATGATGATCATCACAAACTTTATTTTGACAACTTTCATTGCACTAAATATCATTAGAAGGTTTGTTTTAGAATTATTCTCTTCAGAAATATTCTCACTAGAGGCTTTTATGCTGTCAAATTTCATTTTAGAAACTTTTATTGAGAAAATTTGTTTCAAAGACTTTTCATCAAAATGATTCCTTTGGCAAACTTAGTCATCAAAAACTTTGTTTTAAAATTTCTTTTTCAAAAAACTTTGTTTTGAGAACTTTGGGAACATATCTTTCTAAATATCATTCTATGCTTTGGAGTCTTTTTTCTTAAAGGTAAAGGTTGACTACCTTTGACTAGGATAATTAATGACATATGGATAAATTAAAAAGGTTACACAATGCCTCCTTGAATGATAAGGCATATTACATAGCATGTACACTAGGACAATATGGTTGAATTCAAATTTAATGAAGGTGATTAGCTCATAGATGTTAATGACTAATGGCACACAAACTAAAAATCAATGTAGAATATCTATTTAAATCGATCCCCTAGCCAAGTTCATATAATTCCATCTTGTGTAAACTTCAACCTCATGTGATCCTAAAATACCTAACTACTATCATAGTAATTTGGTAGTCTGAAATATTTAGTTTAGTGACATACTCCATTATCAAAAGCTTGGAACATAACCATTACTTGACAGAACTACTATAGCATCATCATCTAGGTATTACAAAGGAGCATTAACACCATCTAGGTTTTTAATAAAGTATTTTATAGAGCACATAGACACTGTGTTTAAACCTACTGTATTTGATGAATGTTATCTAAATTACTTAGTATTATGCAAAGCGATGGAGAAGATAGATTCATTTTCACTCAATGAAGAAATTACAATTCAAGATATGTAGTTGGTGAAAGACTTACTCCCTTTCAAACATAAATCCATACATTACACAACTGCAAATCTAGAGGTGATGTTGTGAACTAATCTACTACGAGGCCTCTTCTTCAAAGGGAGGATAATGTATGAAGAATATTTTCACTATGTAGACAAAAAAACTATTGTCATGTATATTGCAGGAGCAGCATTTAACAATTATTTGAGCTTACCCATTTTGGATGTTACTTTTTATTTGTACAAAGTCATCACATTGAATAAGGCCAATAATCTAGAGTGAGCTCTATCAAGATGGCTTATCCCTAGGGAGAGTTTCACTTTGAAGGATTATGTCAAGAGCCCCATCCCCATCACCTATTTCAAAATGGGAATGCATGTGGGGATGGAACTATTAAATATAATTTTTATCCATGCTAGTATATATTTCATACACCTATAGTGGATTACCCTAATGGACCTACTATCTACCTTGAAGTGCACCTATGTTTTGGGAGAAATCATCAACACTCACCTCTAAAAGAAAATTATTCATAAATATAAGAGACCACTAGGAGGAAAATTTTATATGATGTCTTACTTATTGGATGTTGTCATGGGCATAAGTTATAGACACAATGGATTCCTATGGGATCCTAACACTAAAGTCATAAAAATTAATATTTATGACTACTACAATTCTATGCACACATATTAATATTTGATAAACATAGAAAATATCATTGAGGACCTCTACCCTCATATTTGGATGGACATAGAAGGCCAACCTTTGCCAAGAATTTCCCATAACATATCTCAAATACTTGGTAAAAATATTGGTAATTAATGACTCTATCTAGACTATATAGTAATTATGGTAGATGGCCACAAAGTAGATGTTCTTCATCTCTCAAAATTAATTTTGGATAAGGTAGATGAGTAGGAAATCACATATCAAATTTGGAACAACATTGATAAAAAATTGGAAAGATATAAGAAGTCCACCTTCCACAGATCTCACATCACCATTATGTGAATGCAATACACAATTCATAGAAAATTCAATGAGGCTGGGAATGCCAGAAAGGCATATGAATTACATAAACTTACTCATAGAGATTGGGATCCTCATATCAAGGTCCAAAATAAAATTCATACCCTTTGTCTTGCATAGAAGTGTGAGCCAATAGATCATGATTTTCTCTTGTTGAATCCCAAATAAGAGGAGGAAATCAAGGAATGGGCCAAAACTATAGGACTAAGTGAGGAATTGCTATGAGTGATTAAATTAGAACCATATCTAACACTTAGTGAATAAAATACCATAATTCCACCTCTTGGAGGATGGATATCCTCATGTTTTTAGAGTGGTAAGAAATCACAACTAGAAGAAGAGGGGATAGCTCCCCAAATAGATAAAGTCTAACCTCAAGAACAATAACACATGTTTTATGAGGAAACACTCATTAAATAATAGGATGATCAAGTCAAGGAAGAAAACCTACCTTCCTCTACATAAGAAGGATAAGAACCAATGCTCCAAGTTCAATCTTCCATAGTTGAACTAGTATAGGTAAAGCAAGAACTAGTTAAGGAGCTCACTCAAGTAAAAGGTAGTGCAAAGAGACTAGAATTTAATATTATATGATTAGAATCATATAATGAAGAGGAAAAAATGTATTTTTCATCCCCCATTCCAAATATTACTCCCCCCACTCTTCCATTATAGGAAGCAATCCTAGAAGTAGGAAGAATAACTAATACCTATCAATAGAAGCCTAAGGGAGATAGACCATAGACCCATCCAACACAAGAGGTGGATGAGGAGGAGATATAGGAGGAAAAGGTTTTAATCCTATAATTACTTAAGGCCAAGGAACCTATTATAGGTGAACCATTTGGTAAGAGTCCTTTACTCATATCTCCCTTCGGTTTTACCTACACCTTCCATCTCCCTTAGACCAGTGATTTCCACATTCATTCCTTAGAAGGTGCTTTATTCAGGTTTAATTGTATTTCACCCATATATGAACCTACCCACTACCACTACACCTTATCCACCCTTTAATACTATGGTTTCCACTATTTTAGTGTCCATACCTTTAATTTATATTTTATTAACATCCACCCCATTATAATTATCTTCCTCCATTCTAGACATTGCCTAATCTATCACTTCAACTACATCTCCTTCTACCCAATTGAATTCTACCTTGACTTCTTCCACTCTAACCACCATAATCAAAGTAGTTAATATTAATAATCCACCTAGGAGGCAACCAATCTTTGTTGTCTATTTGATGCCATAATATAGAAACATAGACTGGCCAAAGATCATTTGGCTAGCAATGTCTAATTCTTCCACAAAAACTAAGCAAGAACTTGAAGAACATGTACAAGTGGAACATCAGCCCTTAGTTACCTTAACTATCACTCTTCAAAATTGGGCTAAGGAAATAGGGGCCTTGGCCTCTAAGAGGCCCAATCTAAAGATAAAAAATTACTGATAGTGAGTTATCTATTTGATAAGCTACATACTCAGTATAAAGGGTGAGGAAAATGAAAATTTAAGACAATACATGCAAAACCTTAATCATGGAAGAAAGGGAATAATTATATTCCATAAGTAAAAGTTATAATAGTAAAAAGGGTCAATCCCCTTATATTGAGGACTTGAATTCATATACAGAGACCCATAAAAAATACATCCTTATTATACATCAAGGGACCAAAATGGCTAGACAAGAGCTTGAAGAAGAGTTATAGACACTCAAAGAGTAACAAGTTATTTGAGTTCCCCAAAACATTGATTAGGATGTAGCTCTTAGATTGTATTAAATTATTTATTCTATCCATTATTTTAGAGTCAACATGTCTCTTCATGTTAATAATATAACCAAATTATTCAGAAACCATAAGGAGGATAACAATAATCTTAATTTCTTAGTGTCATATACCCCTAATAATGTATTCAACCATTTGGACTTGATGACCCCATTAAATGCATCTATTTATCTAAATTTCATATTAATAAGATTTTAGGAAGCCCAAGACTTGGTATTATCCTTTGAGGCATTAGTGAATAAGTTGACCAAGCAAGATAAAGAGGCTAAGCAAATTTTGACATGATTGGAATTGACTTTAATTTGAGATAATAATGTCAAGCTAGTTAGCAAGGATAAATTTACCCAAATGGTTAGACAAGTCTCTAATAGCTTCAAATAGATTCTACAAGGTTTGAGCCTAAAAAATATTGAGGCCAAATTAAGTGCAATAAGGAAGAAGGCAACAAAGGTGTAAGTATTCAGGGTTAGATTCAGAGTGACCAAGGTAGAGCGTAACAAATTGATGGAGAAAATGAGTAGGGTGATAAGTCCACACCTCTTATATATTAAATTAATCATATAATATCATGCTAAGGAGTAAAAACACTACTAGTACTTTGATGTAAATAATAAAGTAGCTAAACAAAAGCCACCTACTAATTCCACTATGCCAACTCCACCAATAACTCTAACAAAAGCTGCCACATTGAAGCCATCTCATATTATTAATCCCATGGTAATAATAGTTCTATAATTTAGTGAATATTTAAGTTCAATTCTAGTTACTAAAATATCAAATATGAGTACTAATATAGTTCTCACAATAGTTTTGAGACAAGTCAAACAAGAGCCAATTTAGATAGAGGCTAACTTTATACATTTTGGTTCTAACAGTCATAACTAAATAGTTATGTCTTAGTTCCATATAAATTTTATAATTAACTAGATTTTTGGGAAATATGCACTTGTTTCATGACTGGGATATTTTTAATGCATCGATATGTAACCGAGACTTATTTTATAGTCTATCAATATGTAAACAAAGTGTTCTCATATTAGTGGATGAGGTGACCCCTTCCCAAATATCTATATATAAATGTAAAACCCTATTTTCAAAGGGTCAAATTTTTTGAATGAAATATAGGAAAAAATTAAGGTTTTTATTCTCATGCAATTGTGTTTTTTTCTTTCTTCTTCCCTTTCTATGTTAATGAATTTGAAGTTTCTTTATTTATAGTGATTCAATAGTTCTCATTTGTGCCAATGTTATGGATAAATCTAACTATTATATGAGTGAATTTTAGTCTTAGATGTGAAATTTATATTTAATATTGATGTGTTTCATTGATTTAGATAGTTAAAAAAAGTTGAATTGATAATCCAAGGTATGTGTAAATATTTCATTTGATATAGTATTTTAGGTGTGAGCAATAGTTGCCTTGGATAATTTCTTGGTCTAAGTTGTAACCTATTATATGAAGGTATGAAATAGTAGCCTTAAAAGGAATAAACTTTATTTGAGACCAATAAGCACCCTATATCTAAATACCTAGACTCTCAGTCATGTTTGTTCATGAAGTGTGCAAAAGTTGCAAACAATAAACACTGGTTCTTGAGATACTTACCCACTAATGAGATAGACATAGAAATTCATGTTCAGAGACATATAATCCTTATTTATACCTCACCCTTCCCTTTTATTTAAGTTTTTTTATAGATATACCCACCATATATTAGTCTTCCATGCATCCAACTCACCTAGTGATTTATCCTATTTATTAGATTTCACACATCCATCCACAAAACTAGTTAAACAATCCACAGGCTCAACCTGATATTTTACCACTCAATTATTTTAACCACATAGTTATAATGTGTGCCATGTAGTGGAAATTATTTCTATACATATATAAAAATATTATAGGTTACCTCATTTAAAAATCTTTGAGCTGTGAATAAAACCCACATCAACAAAAAAAAATCAAAATAACATACTAAAATCCTAACACCTCTA